>BOPP01000030.1:980027-994009 GCA_017312745.1 Gryllus bimaculatus
GCTTCCGGTCTTCTAAAAAGTCCGATTATGCAAGGTGGCCGCGAGTCTGGGGGGATCCGTAGTTGAACCATGGCTGATTTTCGGGTTGACTGCACGAGTACTGGCCCGTTTGCGCATGTGTCGCAAATCTATTGGAGTATCGCATTGAGACAAGATGGTTACTAGCCCGCATTATGAATGAGATTTCATACACCCCTTAGCCGCTTCTGAAATTTCCCGCGTGCAGCCTTTTCACCAGGAACAGGATCCCCTGTTCTTGTTACGAGGTAACACCGTCGGATATCGGGCTCTAACCGAGGCAGCTAGCCGATGCTGTCCGTGACACTTTGATGTAGGCGACGTTCCTACGAGACGACAGGAAGGCTCCTTCCGTGCGCGACAGGTGTTATTGCATCGAGTCTGATGTTGAACGGCTGAATTTCTACATCCATTAGTCAGAAAGTTTCTCTAAGTACCGCCTAATTTGTTCCCTTTTCGACGCTGTTGTTGCGAGTTGAGGGCGGCTCCCGTGTGAAGTATTAATTGTATTCTCCGGCTTGGCGTGGGGATGAGTGCGAATGCGTTTCTTAGGGGTTCTGATGGTAAGCATGAGGGACAACATGCGGTCGTTCATCTTGAATGTAAGACATCAGAAGGAGCTGGCCTTTTCTGTTCATTTCCATAGTAAAATGGAATGTGAGCGAGAAAAGCATGCAGGTGGTTGTCGGCGGTCAGTGAGGCCAATGCACAAAAATCGAGATGGAGCCATCGACGTAGAGCAGTCAAGAGCGTCGTTATTAAATGTCCGTTTTCCTGGGCTTTCTCTTCAAAGACGCTCCACATGATCTGTTCGTTCACGAGCAGGCTAGCGCGATGGACCCATGGACCAGGATGCACTTCAGTCTGGCCTGGAAAACTCTCGTCATTGCATTGGAACGAAGGTTTGCCATAGACAAGCAGATCTCAACGAGTTCGCCGCTCTCCTTCGACATGCATGTTTTTTAATGAAACTTGTTCTGCAGGGATATTAGGTGTTAAACTCCAAGAGGTCAAAGTAAAGCGAAAGTTCAAATCGAAATCTAATAATGAATATCTTCAAGAACAAGTTCTGAGAGTGATTTATTTCAATAGAAGGTCTTGCAATTGAAACACATGGGAAGTTGTGAGCGGCGGCAAGGGTGTGTTTTCAGTTTCCTGCAAGGAAACTGCGCAGCTGTTATGAGAATGTAGAGCTTGATGTCCACTCAATTTAAACAGAAGGTAAATGAGGTGTAAGATTTTAGGAATGCCATAAATTGCGGGGCGTGCGGTGTATCCGAGTACGATCGCACAGCGTCTTTATCTCATCGTTTGGGCATGACGGCATTTCATCTATAGCATTATCTATCACTTTTGTCGTCACTTTCAGAAGGAATATCAGTTGTCGCAGTTCCAAGCTGTTCGCCTCACTGCGATCTTGTCGCGGACAGTATCGGTACTAAGAGTTCTCACTTACCCACGAGTAGCTTGCTGATAGTGCCACTCACAAGCAGAACAAGTGTGCAAGCCCCCCCTATGAAAAACACGACCACACCATAACCCCATTTTGGACGTGTCCGGACTCTTATTGATCACATAGTGTTGTGCCGGCCGTTCTCTCTGGAACACGATATCCGTCGCCCACTTCATTCGACTGTTTCCGGGTATTTTCCTCCCAACGCGCCACACGCCCCAACCATGGCCCAGCCGCCTTCTGGATCTCCCCTCTTTGTGGAACTGCAGGGCATATAAGTGCGAGTGTGTGTGCATGTGTGTGTTGTGTGGTGTGTGTGTGCTTTGTGTGTGTGTGTGTAAGAAAGAAGACCACAAAAATGAGGAAGAAACTCGCGCCGCTCTTCGTGGCCTTTTGGTCAATACTCCTCGCACATCCGCCTTGTATGATCGAAAAAGAAAGAGGGCACCGTAGTACTTCTACAATTAATCTTCTCAAGAGTGCCCGATTTCGACTGAGGCTCATTTTAGCAAGTTTAAAAACCTGCCCCTATTATAAATCAAACCCTACGATCTGTCTGGCAACCATGCATGGTGTTGCCGCTGAGCAAATCGCATCCGGTTTTACTCATTTCGACGTTTAATAACTAATCAAATGAGCGGTGAATTAACATTTCTTCCCGCTTTGCGTTGTTGTGTGCCACTGTGCAGCGGCAACGCGGCGTTGCCAGGCGACGGGTATAGGCCTGGAGGCTGCGTGGGCCCGCGAGCCCCGCCCCGCCCCGCCGCACCCGCGTTGCTGGTGACGTGGCCGCATCGCGCAGCGCAGCGCCGCGCCGCTCTGTCCACGAGGCGGAGGCGGAGGCGAGCCCGGAAGAACAGCGATAGTTGTTAGTGAGGAGGGGGGGGGATTGTTGTTTGGACGCGAGGCAATGCAGTGGAGACAACCAGTGAAAAACTGAGCGTGCGCGATGATGGCTGTTGGAACGGACCGTTTGTTTGTTATTCGTTGAACCGAACCGTTAATGGTTTACATGGAACTCACGCTTTGTTTAAATATTTACTTAATTTGGTATTCGGATATTGTATATCACATATGGGGACTGTGATGTCAGATGGCTTTGGTTATCTATTGGAACTACTTTATTCATTTGACAGGACATCCATTTGCCCAACTGCTCATGAGTGGTTTTAACTTTTCTTTACAAAATGAATGTATTTTTATTCTGATTTTTTTTCGTACGTTAATTTCAATAGTTCTTTTGATATAAAAGGTTGTTGTTGCTTTTTAATTTTATTCTGGGTAGAGTTTTGTCCATACCGTAAAGAAGTCATCTTAAATTATGACTTGTAGAGAAATAATATATCATTTTAACACATAATATATTCATGAACCAGTTGTAGAATCTTTTATTTTACTTTGTCAGTATCCCACCTATCAACTTTCATAAACTAGCATTGTCTTGTAAAATAAACAGCTAAATTATTATTCGGAATGGGGAAAATATAATTCGTGTATCATTATGTAAAAATATAAACGATCAATGAATAATTTTCTTCTGTACCTTTGTTATATTGTACCTTTAAATGTGTCAAGCTCACAATTTGAGCTCAATGACTGACGTGTATATTACATAATCATAGTAAAAGTATAGTATCTATGATGGGCTCCACACTATGTCTGAGATGAGAAATAGGGTTGAACGTGAGAAGTACTACATTACTTTTTTTAAAGATACAATACGTGCAAAAATATTCAAAATAATGAAAAGATATAATCTGAAAATAATTATTAGTTTCGAATTTAAAATATATTTTTCCGTGAAGATTATGATATATTAAGTTGTCCGTTGTGAATTATTGACTGTTCGTTAAAAACCGTTTTATGTGTGCTCCTCGTAAAATAGCTTTGATGAACTCTCGCAATGATTTCGGATTACAATTTATTTTTATTTGGTTCAAATATTAATTCAGTACCTTCAAAAAGACCAGAAAAAGGAAGAAAAAATTAGACAAAAAGAATTTTTTATTAATAATAATTTATATTATTAATTTAAGTATTGAAGTATACTCATTGCTGCAATATCCATGTAGTACATGAAATCATTTTGAAATCCAACAGCGCCCGACGAGCGTTCTCTCTGGCGTCTCGTGCGCTCTCAGGCAGTGCATCGTGTTACGCTCTTAAGCTCTTTTACGCTTTTACTCTTTGGCCGGGGATTACTACGCTTCGACACATGGCTCTCGTTTTCGCACTGCAACGAACCACCGGCTCACAGCGCAGGTGTCTGGCCGCAGAGCGCGGCGGATCGGCGCGGAGCCCAGGGGGAATACAAATTTTCTGTCTTCGTCTGAATCTAGCTGCAACTTAATTTTATGTATGTTGAGTATTATTGAAAGTACACAAGTTTAGTCAATTCTTGACGGTATTGAAAGCATTATTAATGATGTTTGGGGTGTTTATTTTCATTTAATATAAGGTTTGTTGATGAGTTCTTTGTGTACAGTTGGCCGTTCCGGAAGAAAGTTTCTCTTTCTGTAGCTGCTCTTTCACACAGGACCGGCAGTTATCACGAGCGTCGTGAACGGTCGTGGCTGAGTGAACTGATGATGAATGACTATGTGGAAGATCTCGAGAGATATTTATTGTGTAAGTGTTGTTTCTGAGTGTTGGAGTTTATTCCCTATATTTCATTAGGAAAGTACACAAGATCAGTCAATTCTTGGCGGTATTCAATGCAGTATTATTGATGTTTGGGGTGTTTATTTTCATTTAATATAAGGTTTGTTGATGAGTCCTTTGTGTAAAGTCGGCCGTTCCGGAAGAAAGTTTCTGTCGCTGCTCTTTCGCACATGACCGGCAGTTATCACGAGCGTCGTGAACGGTCGTGTCTGAGTGAACTGGTTGTGAATGTGGAAGATCTCGAGGGATACTTCCTGTATAAGTGTTGTTTCTGATTGTTGGGGTTGCTGCTTGTATTTGATTAAAGAATAAGAATCGCAACTGATTTAAGAGAGAATACATTCCTGTAAAATTATAGATTACATTACTGCAATATATTACATATCAAAGTAGTGAATTTTTTAAAATAAAACAATTGTCGTAGAGTGCGATCACCGTATTTTCAAAACCTAGTTCAGTTTTGTTTTTTATGTGTTACGTTACTGGCAATATTCAACGCAGAACTAATACAAAAATTCGAGTGCTCACTAGAAATTCAAGCCAGAACCATGTGCGCGGGAGCAGAACGTATCTGGCAAGGACCCAACGCTTAGAAGTATGTACGAAATGTTTGAATGTACACTTTCATCAACATTTGTTTTAATTAATTTACATGAATTGCGTTATTATATATTAGTGTTCTGAATTTTGGAAATTACATGTCCTTCATTCAATGGAGCTGCTTCGTTGGGGAACCAGCCGTCACTATTATCGATACTGTTCATGCAACTCTCTGTGCCCAAGGAGAGACGAGGCAGTCAACTCTATTGTGTTTAAATTTTCTTTTGAGTGTAAATTTACGTAGCGCAAATGAAACATGTTTAAGATGAAAGTAGATGCCGGAGGTACCACGAAAATTTACTTCGTAAATAATGATACTGGTAACTTCCCAGTAAATGGATTATATGAATATTGTTATTATTTTCAAATACACTGGTTTCTTTAAAAAATCCTTTTTTTGTCACTTAACAGCATCAAAATGTTGTGCATATGCCGAAATAAATTTTCTACTTTACTTTTCATTTCGTTTCAATAGGACCTTCGACAGCTTCATATTTAACGTATTTGTTTCAGTTTTGTTTTTGTAAAGAACATATAAAGTCAGTGAAAATAAATAAATATATCAAATATTTTCAATTACTTCAGGACTCCTATATCTACCTGTTTAGCAGATTTAAAGATATCCTCGTGGAAGTACTGACCTCGGACTGCGTGCAAGACATAGCACTTAAAAGGGTACTCACCTACACGACCTTCCACCCTGCCTCCAAGCTCACCCACCCAAACTAATCGTCTGCCCGCTATTAGCCCACCGAATAACCATACACCAACTCACTCACCCAAACAACTCACTACCCGCCCACCCAAATAACATCTCACCAATTTGCGCACCAAAAAACTCACGCTTGCCCGGTATACGCCTACCTAAATAACTACCCTCCGCACACAAAACTACAATAATCTGCCCGCTACCTTCACATCGTAAGAACCAGCCACCCTCCCACACGCTAACACAACCAATCACAATACAACCAACACACTCCCTCGCACCGATCCTTACCAAACCACCTAACCACTCGCCCATCAAAACAAAATGGACCTATCCAAACAATAATATCTGCACTACCTCACCAACATCCGGCCCAAAGGACCATCATTCCGCTGACGACCTAGCGCAACGGCGGTCGCAAAGCCCTTCGGGCAAATCCCCTCAGCGGAGCGTGTGGGAGCGTGGGTCGTGGGGCGTGGACTCGTTCCTCAAGCACACGCATGAGAATGCAAGTCCCTGCGGGAGAGTGGCTCTCTCAGAAGCCTACTTTTTGACTGTACGCTCTGGACGTCCTGTCAAGGGTGAAGTAATCCTTGAGAAAGATGGAGTCGCGAGTATCCCTGGCAGAGGAATTATTTGCAGTTGAAGTGTCAGTTCGCCTGTTGACGTCGGCTGCCTTCTATTGGATTTAGTCAGAACGAAAGTAAATATTTTGAGCGGTGGGTCTCTTTCGTTTTGGTTAACCATCCAGTATTCCCATGCTTAAGTGTGTACGATGAGCAGGAGTGCACTTTTCTCTAGGGGTTGTGACGTTCTAACGGGTTTCCAGCTCATGCAGCCACTAGTCTTCTAGGAAATTACTTTTCAATGGGTATTGTTTAACACATGTGTTGCTGCTGCGAAATATTGGGAGAGCTCTTGAATGAATTGTGCAAAGGAAAACTGCTGTTCTGTATTAAAGGAATTATCAGACCGAAAGGAAAACGTTTTCCTTGCTGATTCTATTCGTTATTCATGCATACGCGTAGCCACACTGCTTCTCTGCTGTTTCTACAGCGCTTCAAAGGGCTGGTGCACGGAGAATGCAATACCGTGAACTTTGGAAAGGTACTAACCTTGCATAGAAATACAACATTCAATGCAGTGAATACGTGAACTATTTAGATTTTTACACGAGCGAGGCAGCTCGCTCGGCTTCTCTGATTTTCAAACAATGTGATGCCGTCGCGTCTTATCTGGAAAGGAGTGGGGTTCTCCAAAATTGTAATAATGTGCAGTATAGCCTTTGCATCTCCAGGCCCGAGATGCGGCGCGTTCGCCCGGTCATCTTTGGAAGCTGTTAAAAGTCTGTTGCAAAGATACGCGATATGTGTTCCTTTTTTTTCTCTGTAAGGTAGTAGGCGGTTTTTTTTAGGAAAAATCAATTGCGCGACGTTTGAAATGTATGCTCTTTGCTAGTAATTTGCCTCAAAAAATTGTTATAAATGATTGTATTCGATTAACGGCACCAAATTTGAATTTATTGGCCGCAAATGTTTCAATCGTGATCCCTCACTGTAGTGAACTTAATTTTTCATTTATACTCAGAAATGTGAAATGACATATTGGCTTGGAAATAAGCTTGTAGATTAGTAAGTTAATTGGTTTTCCCTAGCCATAGTAAATATTCGTCGTAATTACGTAGCCCATTGTTTGCACTGAAACTACTTATCCTACAATGCATCACCTGCACCCCATATATTTTTGAATCGTTTTCTATGTTACCTAGGTCACTCATATCCTTCAATACTCTCTGAGATAATTTTAAATATTTTTTCGTGTCAAAGTAATAAGTAAGCAGTGACTTTTTAAAAGTATCAAAATTATCTTAACTTTATTTAGTGTGATCACGTTTAGAATTGCTTTGAAATCTCTAATTTTATTCCGACAGAAACTCCGACTCAATGAATCACCGCACGTTGTTGATGTGGCGTGATCTGTCCTCTTCAAAGCGAAGTTTTATAGAGTGCAAGTGTGGAGCGTGCTTCGACTTCAAGGCATTCTGTCAAGCTGTAATGTATGTAATTTAATAAATAATGTGTAATTTAATAGATTCCTAGAAGCCTTCATGCCAGTGAGTACACACTTTCAATTATATTCTTCATTTATATCTGAAATTTTGACGTTGTACCGGCTAGATAATTGAACAGTATCCGCACTTGCAGAGATCAAATGAAATGTGTCAAAACAACTTTGACGTGCCTTTACAGAACCTTTAGAAACAGCAATTTGCATTATCATTTACACCAATCTGTGATTTTATTCTGTTCCTTAATCATTATTTTGCAAATGATAACTTTGCCTTTTATGTAAACACAAAAGTTTACTTTCAGCCTTTCTGTAATCTTATGTTTGAAACTAATATTAACGCCAACACTGAATATCTCTGACAATCGCCAAATATTTGTGATCTTTCGGAGAGTAATTTTGTATTGAACTGGTTTTGAAAATATGTGAGCGATGTTCATAACTCGTTAGTTGATAGTATTGCCAAATATGGCGAGAAAACTTAGTATTTTTAAAATTTTCAGTTTTGAAAAATATTTGTTCGATACTCTTCGCAAATATATTAGTTAAATAGTTGCTCACTAGAGATAAAATTATTTTATTCTGTTTTAATATATTAAATGGACTTATGATAGTCAAATATTGAAAGAATGGTTAGAATGTTAACCCTGCAGAGCTTGGGCATTGAGATTGGATGTAGGTATTCGGGAGTGGAATTTCATTTTCGAGTTATTGCAATACGTATCAGTGAGTTAATAATGAAGTGAGAGAGTGCGCTAACAAGAAGCTTCGCTTTAATTAGAGCTCACAACCCATTAGTCGTGATGTACATCCCGTTTAGCTCTCGGAAATTTGTCGATATCTGTGTATTAATCCATGTTGCTTACTCATGTTTGAGCTCGCTCGTTTTGATGGAAATGCTATGTTGCTGGCCAAGGTATTTTATTCTTCGAGTTGTTCGTTAGTTTATTGACATGATGAAAAAATAAATTTTTATTTTGCTTATATTTCTCAGATCTGTCTTCCATTCTTAGACCAGTCCACTCTAACCTTGTATTGATACCATACTATGGCAATCTTCGTAAACTTGGTATGGGCTGTTACCCGTTATTATTTCTTCTATTATATTATTTCCGACTCTTCATTCAAGTAATAAGAATATCAGGATGCCTAGTATATTAGCTTTTTATCTCTTTCTCTGTGCATTCATACTAATAATGCCAGCAGCATTATTTTCATTTTCACATTTAAACCTTTTTATTATATCTTTTGAGAATGGAATTTAAAGAGAAAAACAAACAAAAAATGCAACAAGAATCAAAAGAAAAGAAAATAAGATTTTTTTTCAAAGATTGACTAACATGGTCTTATTAATTTCTCATAGTATTGTCATTCTTTCCCGTACTATTTGTCCTGTTTTTCTTTGGCACTGCCATATCATCTGCAATAGCATTCGTCTCCTCATTCTATAAATGGAATTGCTTCCAAGAATTCTCAAAACCTATTTCCATCGTTTGCAATTTTAATTTAAAAAATCGAGAGGACGAGTGTATACTCGGTTCACTTTAAATTATGAAGCTATCTATACTAATACGATTCTCTATAGCCGCGCTTAAGTCCTCTGTGGCGCGCACCTGCGCAAACGCAGCTATCTCCGAGCACCACCCGCGGTAAGGACACCCCCACCCCAGCCGCCGCCGCCGCCGCCCCTAATTCTCGGTATCCATCACTGTCTGTCGGTCTGCGCGAGCAATCCAATTTCACCATGGCATTGGCTTCGTCCGGGGGAGTCCCTCCCCGGCGCGATCCGCTAGCCCAGAGAGAGAGGGGGGTTCTAGTGGCGGTTGCCGCCGCCACCAGTCCTGTTTTCGCGTTATTATTATCAGTGCCACTCTTCAAAGAGAAGAACGTCGGACGCGGATGTTGCTGGAGTCTGGAAACGTCCACCCGACACCCAGTTTCTCGGAGGAACTCCCGACGTTTTTGCCGAAGTGGGTGCAGTGGGTAGGCAGTGCTAAGCTTCTTGTTACTCCGGATTGCCCGGGTACCCCACAAGTTGGATCTCCATTGGAAAGATTGGGGAGGGATATCAGTTTCGGCATGGCCTCATAACGCACACGCACCACACACACACACTACACACACACACCACACATATACACCAGTCATATATATATTATATATATATAATATATATAAATATATATATTATATATTAATAAAGAAGTCCGTAGGGATTCTTTAAAATGAACGCACCAGGTTGTTTACGTTTCCTGCGAAACACACGTTATTACCAACGTGAGTTGCAGTGAGGCAGAGAAATTTGGGGCTCCGAGCAGCCTGAAATAGATCGGGGGCTCCCAGTCGGCTCTTCGGTTCGATGTGGTAGTGCCCCACAGTCATGGGTATTGAGTAGCGCTTTCTTCCGGCGAATTGTGAAGGATTCGGCTCCGTTGCTAGCCGCGAAAGCTCAAGTGCAGGATCGCCCTACAGGCTTATCTTGGGGAGGCGATCTTCTGCGATGCTGCATGCCGGCTGCCAGCCTGACGGAGCACTGGTGTATCCTGAGGGCTGTGTGGATAAAGCCAAAATGCCAATGTTCCCGCTCTGAGCGAGTCAAAACCTCCTGCTATGAAACTAAAGAGAACTTGGGTAGCTTTGCTCCTTTTGAAGTACAAAAGCTACACCATTCGATGTCAGTGCCACTACCTTTTGAAAAGGCGACGCGAAAAGGCTTTCCAGCTCTGGGGCCATCGTTCAAATTCCGGTTGATCCGTGCAAAACTTTTCTTCATCTCAGCAAATGATGTGAGAGGTTTTTTTTAAATTCACGATGACAAAATATAAGACGCTTCCTAAGAATAGAAAATCTTAACATTTTGCATGATATTCTGTGTTCTTAAAGCAAAATAAAATGTTCACAAATAGAAAAAATAATTTTAATTTGCACATTTTAAAACAATTTTTTTGCACAGTATTTCCTCATTTTTTAGCACAGTAATCTGAAAAAAGCTTTAGGGGGTTAAGCTACATGAACTTCCCGCCCTATCCATAAATTTTTAGGCACTAGCCAACGTACTAAGAATACAGACTTGAATGACTCCACCACTCAACGTGTAACATTCTCCTCCTGCTTCCCGTCCCGACGTCCTCTCCCACCACGACTCACACCTCTCAAATGCCATTCCGACTTCCTGCTCTGGCCTTGGCCTTCGCCCCCATCATGATCCTTTAGTCTCAACCTACGACGTCTGATTCTACCCCGTGCCCTTACCCTCACTACTCCTTCCGAATGTCGCTTCCCTTGTGTTCATCTCTTCCAATTACTCCCTTTTCCTCCGCTGGCCGCTCCACTGGTCTCTTCAATTTTTCACACCTTCCTTTGCATCGAATCCACTATTCTGCCGTCCCCCACCACGGCGGTTTTAATCCAAACCCCCTTCCCACGACCTTTCGACGTTCTTCCTCCCCTTCTTGTTGCCTTCTCCCTACACTCCTCCTGCAAGAACCACCACCCATCTGCCTCCCTTTGTGGCTATTGTCAACAAAGCATTGATGTTTAATCTTTGTGTTCTTCCTGAAGTCCAAGTACTCATCTGTCGACCTAAAAAGCGCTTGAACAATTAGGCAAATTGTGAAGCAAGTTTGCAGGCCAATTGGTTCAATGAAACGTTGAGACTCTCCATCAATAGTTTTGTCGCATGTTTGTAAGTAATTAAGGTTGATTTCACAAGGAAATTCGGTATATCCGTTTTTTGACGTTGCTTTCTTTTCTGACTATAAACGAAGTCTTCTGTTTAAAGAAAACAAATGGAAATGCTCTTTTAGGTATGTAGGACGTACTCTGACAAATAAATAGGCGTAAGAATTGTACAATGAAAATACAATGTAATCCTTTGGAAATTAATTCCTTCGAATTTTTGAAAATGAAATGACGATCTGTTCCCCTTTCATTAACATTTTTGGGCAAAAAAAATCAATAATTTTATTTTCAAATATCACTTCCATGGAATGCGGGGTCCCTCCTAATTATCATAGCGAGCTCATATGTTTCAAAATAAATGTTGCACGCTGTTAGAACTGACAAAGACGAAATAGAGTTTAAGTCTTCAGACTCTAAAGCTACATGATTTCCCAAGAGAGATAGAGTTATATTTTATGTTCTTCAAAAGAACGAGCGTTAGCATTCATCCGTCGAACGCTGGTTACCTTTTTGGGGTTAAAAGGTCTTGAGATACTTCAAGACGTTTCATTGAAGAGAGAAACTAGAAATGTCCTGATGTAAAATAATTTTTACGAATCTTCACTTCAAACACGCTATTACAGGTATAATTTCCTCACGCTGTTCCGCTTGAGATCAAAGGAAACTGCACCCACCTTACGAGTTCCTCCGAGAAACAGGGGAATCGGGTTGTCGCTTCCAGAACACAGGAAACAAGCTAGTGGCCTGCAGTACCAGAAATGTTGCTGAGCAAAATCATTCCCCCTAAAAGTAGCAGCCACAATGCTGAAGAAAACAAATAAAATACTCTCGTCTAACTCTTCAATTAATTAAATATTTTTTAATAAAAACAGTCCTCACTAGAACTGAAATAACAGTATAGTATTTATATACTGGAACAGGTTTTTTCGTACCAAGAATATAAAAGAAAGTTGCTCTTCCATAACGTAACATGTGAATAGCAAATATTTGCAGGCACGTCTTTGGGGACTTGCCCTCACATCACATAGGTTGAGTCATAAGCAGTGATGCACTGAGTAAGAGAATTCAGCTGGTGCGAGGTATTTTAACTTTTTAGTAAAAATTGAATCTGTTTCATTGTTTTTTAATTATTCTACATTTCATCGAAATGTAACGAAACTATCGAGATCTCACATGGCCGTAGGCTGCGTGGATTTATCTCATTTTCTGCGCACAAACAAAATTAGTAATATCGATTTCTCGCTTATTTTGAAACAGCAACGAATTGCATCTACGAATGATAGAATATCAATAATGACCCTTTCTTTTGGAAACAGCCGTTTCTCGAATATCTTAGAATCACAACTAGAAAGCAAAGTTATACGTAATTTTCCAATAAGTAAATATTGAAATTTGAATGCCAACCTTGAAAAGAATGTGTAAAAGACGTTCTGCGATCGTTCGTTTGTTCATCAAGGTGATTTTCAAATTATCTTCTTTTACTTTCAATGGTATCTAGATTAAAGAGTACATTTCACAAAGACACGGTGAGCCGTTGTGGCAAAGAAAATACCTTTTATAAAAATTTATTTAAAGTCAGTAATTTATAAAAATTATTTTTTAATGGAAAATGATTGGTGGAACGACGTTGTAAACATCTAACCCATATGTGACTGCTTTTCACGCGTGAGAAAATTCTGATATCCACAAAATCTGAACACTTCGTTTTCATGGAGAAAATGAGTTCAATACGAAACACCAACGCAAGGACGTCCTCTTCGCAAACGAGTTCTCGCGCCAATTACCAAGATTCGGAGCATCTCCTTGACTTTCGGAATTCTGGAAAATCCTGTAGTTTTCAGTCTCACGGTCGATGGACCTGCCGCTTTTGTAACAGTTTGTGGCCGTACTAAAGTTGAAGGAGCAGTTCTTTCGTGAATCAGGTGAAGTAATAAGGAAGATATTTACCTGATTAGTTATGCGAGATGTTTTCCTTTTTTTTTTTTTTCTTTTTTTTTTCATTCTGTGGGGCGAGAGAAACTTTTAAGGGTTATCTTGATTGCAGCATTGATGCCTGTTTGCAGTCATGACGACATGCACATCGCCGTCAGTATAAATGTTCGGAAAATATTTTTTTAAATAAGTGATTCATGCACATTTATGCTTTGAATTTAGAAATCTCAATTGAATAGCTTAAATTAGTTTAAAATTGGGTGATTTAATACAAAAGATATATTAAATACCAACTTTTATGACAGCCTGGTTGGTATTCAGCTGCTGTCTGTATCATTTCGAATGGATCCTAATAAAGTTGATTCACTGAAAATTTTAAAAAGGGCTTTACTCCTATGTTGGACTACATGTTTTGTGACCGCCGTCATGTTCCAGCGTTTTAAATGTGAATGTGTTATTCAAATCATGTTATGCTAATTGAATTGCTTTCCCAGTGGCGCTACAACTATTTATTCTCTGGAGGATGGGATGGGGGCTATAGGTGTAGTGTTCAGTAGACTTGATGTTTTCTCATTAAAATGCCATTTATTATGAATTTAAAATTCATTTTTATTTGTTGATTTACAGTTATTCATAATGTATTTGACTTGATTATTGAATGACTCGTTGCTATAAAAAAATCAGCTTCTTGGGAGGCTGGGTTGCATCCCTACAAACTCTATCTCCTCCCACACACTCACACAAACACATAATGACACACTGAGCTTATCTGTGTGTGTCACTAGTGTCGTAGACCGTTATATTTACCAGTGTCGAATAATATTAGATTGAGGTCTTTGGATTTTGTGTGTGCGCAAAGTA
>BOPP01000030.1:994034-1004037 GCA_017312745.1 Gryllus bimaculatus
ATTAAAGAATTATCAGACCGAAAGGAAAACGTTTCCTTGCTGATTCTATCGTTATTCATGCATACGCTTAAGCCACACCTGCTCTCGCTGTTTACAGCGCTTCAAAGGGGCTGGTGCACGGAGATCAATACCGTGAACTGTTGAAAGGTACTAACTTGCATAATAAATACAACATTCAATGCAGTGGAATACGTGAACTATTTAGATTTGTTACACGAGCGAGCCAAGCCTCGCTCGTGGCTTTCTGATTTTCAAACAATGTTGATTCCGTCGCGTGCTTATCTGAGAAGAGTGGGGTTCTCCAAAATTCTCAATAATGTGCCAGTATAGCCTTTACATCTCCAGCCCGAGATGCGGCGCGGTTCGCCCATGCGTCACTTATGAAGCTGCTTAAAAGTCTGTTTGCAAAGATAGCCGCGATATGTGTTCCTTTTTTTTTCTCTAGAAGGTAGTAGCGTTTTTTAGGAAAAATCAATTGCGCGACGTTTGGAAAGTGTATGCTCTTGCTAGTAAAAATTTGCCTAAAAAATTGTTATAAATGATTGTATTCGATTAACGCCACCAATTTAATTATTGCCGCAAATGTTTCAATCGTGATCCCCTCACTTAGTGAACTTATTTTCATTTATACTCAGAAATTGAAATGACATATTGGCTTGAATAAGAGCTTGTAGATTGAGTAATCTAATTGGTTTTCCCTACCATAGAAATATTCGTTCGTAATTACGTAGCCCATTGTTGCACTGAAACTACTATCCTTACAATCACACCTGCCACCCATATATTTTTGAATCGTTTTCTATCTTACCTAGTCACTTCATATCCTTCAATACTCTCTAGATAAATTTAAATATTTTCGTGTCAAAGTTTAATAATAAGCATGCTTTTAAAAGATCAAAATTATCTTAACTTTATTTAGTGTGATCACGTTTAGAATTGCTTTGAAATCTCTAATTTATTCCACAGAAACTCCGACTCAGAGAATCACCGCACGTTGTTGAAATGTGGCGTATCTGTCCGTCTCAAGCGAAGTTTTTATAGAGTGCAAGTGTGAGCTGCGTTCGACTCAAGGCATTCTGTCAAGCTGTAATGTATGTAATTTAATAAAAATGTGTAATTTATAGATTCCTAGAACCTTCATTGCCAGTGAGTACACACTTTCAATTATAGTCTTCATTTATATCTGAAAATTTTGACGTTTGTACCGGCTAGATAATTGAACAGTATCGCACATGTCAAGATCAAATGAAATGTGTCAAAACAACTTTTGACGTGCTTTACAGAAACCTTTAGAAACAGCAATTTGCATTATCATCTTTACACCAATCTGTGCATTTAGTCTGTTCCTTAATTCATTATTTTGCAAATGTATAACTTTGCCTTTTATGTAAAACACAAAAGTTTACTTTCAGCCTTTCTGTAATCTTATGCTTTGAAACTTAATAATAACGCCAAAACATGAATATCTCTGACAATCGCGAAATAATTTGTGATTCTTTCGGAGAGTAATGTTGTATTGAACTGGTTTTGAAAATATGTGAGCGATGTTCATAACTCGTTAGTGATATATTGCAAATATGGCGAGAAAACTGTAGTATTTTTAAAATTTTCAGTTTTGAAAAAATTTGTCGATTACTCTTCGGAAATTATTAGGTAAATAGTTGCTCACTAGAGATAAAAATTATTTATTTCTGTTTAATTATATTAATGGACTTATGATAGTCAAATATTGAAGAATGGTTAGAATGTTAACCCTGCAGAGCTTGGGAATTGAGATTGGATGTAGTTATTCGGAGTGGAATTTCATTTTCGATTATGCAATACGTATCAGTGAGTTAATAATAAGTGAAGAGTGCGCTAACAAGAAGCTTCGCTTTAATTAGAGCTCACAACCCATTAGTCGTGAATGCACATCCCGTTTAGCCTCCCGGAAATTTGTCCATATCTGCTGTATTAATCCATGTGTCCTTACTCATGTTTGAGCTCGCTCGTTTGATGGAAATGCTATGTTGCTGGCCAAGGTATTTAACTCTTCGAGTGTCGTTAGTTTATTGACATATGAAAAAATAATTTATTATTTTGCTTATATTTCACAGATCATGTCTTCCATCTTAGACCAGTCCATTCTAACCTTGTATTTATACCAACTATGGCAATTTCGTAAACCTTGTATGGGCTGTTACCGTATTATCTTCTTCATTATATTATGTCGACTCTCCATTCAGTAATAGAATATCAGGATGCCCTAGTATATAGCTTTTTATCTCCTTTCTCTGTGCATTCATACTAATAATGCCAGCAGCATTATTTTCATTTTCACATTTATAACCTTTTTATTATACTTCTGAGATGGAATTGTAAGAGAAAATAAAAAAATAATATGCAACAAAGAATCAAAGAAAAGAAAATAAGATTTTTTTCAAAGATTGTACTAAACATGCTCGTCTTATTAATTTCTCATAGTATTGTCGATCTTTCCCGTACTATTTGTCCTGTTTTCTTTGGCACTGCCATAATATCTGGCAATAGCATTCGTCTCCTCATTCTATAAATGAATGCTCCAAGAATTCTTCAAAACCTATTTTGCCATCGTTTGCAATTTAATTTAAAAATGGAGAGCACGCAGTGTATACTCGGTCACTTTTAAATTATGAAAGCTATCTATTACTATACATTCTCTATAGCCGCGCTTAATCCTCTGTGGCGCGCACTTCTGCGCAAACGCAGCTATCTCGAGCACCACCCGCGGTAAGGCACACCCCACCCCAGCCGCCGCCGCCGCCGCCCTAATCTCGTATCCATCACTGTCTGTCGGGTCTGCGCGAGCAATCCAATTTCCACCATGCATTGGCTTCGTCCGAGTCCCCCCCGGCGCGTATCCGCAGCCCAGAGAAGAGGGGGGTTCTAGTTGGCGGTTGCCGCCGCACCAGTCCTGGTTTCCCGTTATTATTATCATGCCCACTCTTCAAAGAGAAGAACGTCGGACGCGGATTGTTGCTGGAGTCTGGAAACGTCCACCCGGACACCAGTTTCTCGAGAACTCCGACGTTTTTGCCCAAGTGGTCAGTGTGTAGGCATGCTAAGCTTCTGTTACTCCGATTGCCCGGGTACCCACAAGCTTGGATCTCCATTGGAAGATTGGGGAGGATATCAGTTTCGCATGCGCCTTCATACGCACACGCCGCCACGCACCACACACACACACTACACACACACACACACATTATGTATATATATATTATATATATATAATATATATAAGATATATATATTATAGTATTAATAAAAAGTTCCGTAGGGATGCTTTAAATATGAACGCACAGTTGTTTACGCTTCCTGCGAACACACGTTAATACCAACGTGATTCGATGAGGCAGGAGAATTGGCTCCGAGCAGCCTGAAATAGATCGGCTCCAGTCGGCTCTGGTTCGATGTGTATCCCCACAGTCAGGGTATTGCAGTAGCGCTTTCTTCCGGCGAATTGTGAAGATTCGGCTCCGTGCTAGCCGCGAAAGCTCAAGTGCAGGATCGCCCTACAGGCGTTATCTTGGGGCGATCTCTGCGATTGCTGCATGCCGGCTGCCAGCCTGACGGAGCACGTGGTGTATCCTGAGGGCTGTGTGGATAAAGCCAAAATGCCAACTGTTCCCGCTCTGAGCGAGTCAAAACCTCCTGCCTATGAAACTAAAGAGAACTGGTAGCTTTGCTCCCTTTGAAGTCAAAGCTACACCATTCGATTTTCAGTAGCCCACTACCTTTTGAAAAGCGACGCGAAAAGCTTTCCAGCCTGCGGGCCATGTTCAAATTCCGGTTGATCGTCAAAACTTTTCTCATCATCAGCAAATGATGTGAGAGGTTTTTTTTAAATTCACGATGACAAAATATAAACGCTCCTAAGAATAGAAAATCTTAACAATTGCATGATATTCTGTGTTCTTAAAGCCAAATAAAATGTTCACAAATTAGAAAAAATAATTTTTAATTTGCACATTTTAAAACAATTTTTGCGCAGTATTTCCCATTTTTAGCACAGTAATCTGAAAAAGCTTTAGGGTTAAAAGGCTTACATGAACTTCCCGCCCTATCCATAAATTTAGGCACTAGCAACGTACTAAAGAATACAGACTTGAATGACTCCCCACCAACGTGTACATCTCCTCTGCTTCCCGTTCCCGACGTCCTCTCCACCACGACTCCACACCTCTCAATGCCATTCCGTACCCTGCTCGCCTTGCCTTTCGCCCCCATCATATCCTTTAGTCTTCAACCTCACGCTGATTCTACCCGTGCCCCTTACCCTTCCCTACTCCTTCCAATTGTCGGTTCCTTTGTTCCCATCTCTTCCAATTACTCCATTTTCCTCGCTGCCGCTCCACTTCTCTCATTTTTCACACCGTTCCTTTGCCATCCAACTCCATTTTCTTGCCGTCCCCCACCACGCGGTTTTATCCAAACCCCTTCCCACGACCTTCTGACGTCTTTCCTCCCCTTCTGTTCCTTTCCCTACACTCCTCCTGCAAGGAACCACCACCATCGCTCCCTTTGTGCTATTGTCAAACAAAGCATTGATTTAAATCTTTTGTTCTTCCTGAAGTCCAGTACTCATCTGTCGACTAAAAAGCGCTTGAACATTGGAATTGTGAGCAAGTTGCAGGCCAATTGGTTCAATGAAACGTTGAGGACGCTCCATCAATAGTTTGCGCATGTTTTGTAATTAGTATGATTTCACAAGAAATTCGGTATACGTTTTTGACGTTGCTTCTTTTCTGACTATAAACGAGTCTCTGTTAAGAAAAACAAATGAAATGCTCTTTTAGGTATGTAGGGACGTACTCTGACAAAAAATAGCGTAAGAAATTGTACAATGAAAATAATGTAATTTTGAAAATTATTCCTCGAATTTTGAAAATGAAATGACGATCTTGTTCCCTTATTAACATTTTTGGGCAAAAAGAATCATAATTTATTTTCAAAATATCACGTTCCATTGAATGCGGTCTCCTCATTGATCATAGCGAGCTCATATGTTCACAAATAAATGTTGCACGCTGTTAGAACTGACAAAGACGAAATAGAGTTTATATCTTCAGACTCTACAAGCTACATGATTTCCCAAGAGAGATAGAGTTATATTTTATGTTCTTCAAAAGAACGAGTTGCATTCACCGTTCGAACGCTGGTTCCTTTTGGGTAAAAGGTCTTTAGATTACTTCAAGACGATTTCATTTGAAGAGAGAAACTAGACATGTCCCGATGTAAAATAATTTTTACGAGCTTCACTTCAAACACGCTATTACAGTTTATAATTTCCTCACGCTGTTCCGCTTGAGATCAAAGCAAATACTGCACCACCTTACGAGTCTCCGAGAACAGGGGAATCGGGTTGCGGCTTCCGAACATCAGGAAACAGCTAGTGTCTGCAGTACCAGAAATGTTGCTGAGGCAAAATCATTCCCTAAAATAGCAGCCCACAATGCTGAAGAAACAAATAAAATACTCTCGTCAACCTTCAATTAATTAAATTTTTTTAATAAAAACAGTCCTCACTAACTGAAATAACAGTATAGTATTTATATACTGGAACAGTTTTTTCGTACCAAGAATATAAAGAAAGCTTGCTTTCCATAACGAACATAGTGAATAGCAAATATTTTGCAGCACGTCTTGGGGGACTTCCCAACACAGCACATAGTGAAGTCATTAAGCAGTGAATTGCACTGAGTAAGAGAATTCCAGCTGCGTGCGAGTCGTATTACTTTTTGAGTAAAAATTGAAGTTTTCATGTTTTGTTAATTTATTCTACATTCATCGAACTGAACGAACTATCGAAGATCTCACATGGCCGTAGGCTGCGTGGATTATCTCATTTTCGCGCACAAACAAAATTAAGCTAATATCGATTTCTCGCTTATTTTAAACAGCAACGAATGCATCTACTAATGATAGCATACAATAATGCCCTTCTTTTGGAAACAGCCGTTCTCGAAAGCTTAGAATCACAAACTAGAAAGCCAAAGTTATACCGTAATTTCCAATAAGTAAATATTGAAATTTGAATGCCAACCTTGAAAAGAATGTGTAAAAAGACGTTTCTGCGATCTTCGTTTGTCCATTCAAGGTGATTTTCAACTTATCTTCTTTTACTTTCAATGTATCTAGATTAAAGAGTACATTCACAAAGACCACGGTTGCAGCCGTTGTGGCAAAGAAAATACCTTTTATAAAAATTATTAAAGTCAGTCATTTATAAAAATTATTTTTAATGGAAAAAGGATTCGGTCGACACGTTTAAAACATCTAACCCTATGTACTGCTTTTCACGCGTGAGAAAAATTCTGATTATCCACAAAATCTTAACACTTCGTTTTCATGGAGAAAATGAGTTCAATACGAAACACCAAACGCAAGGACGCTCCTCTACGCAACGAGTCTAGCGCCAATTCCAAGATTCGGAGCATCTCCTTACTTTCGGAATTCTGGAAAATCTTGTAGTTTTCTTTCTCACGCGTCGATTGGACCGCCGCTTTTAACAGTTGTGGCCGTACTAAAGTTGAAGGAGCAGTTCTTTCGGAATCAGTGAAGTGATAAGGCAGATGTTTACTATTAGTTATGCGAGATGTTTTCCAAAGATTTCTTTTTTTCTTCTGTGGGCGAGAGAACTTTTAAGGGTATTCTTGATTGCAGCATTGATGCCTGTGCAGTATGACGACATGCACATCGCCGTCAGTATAAATGTTTCGGAAAATATTTTTTTAATAAGGAAATTCATGCACATTTATGCTTTGAATTTAGAAATCTCAATGAATAGCTTAAATTAGTTTAAATTGGGTTATTAATACAAAGATATATAAATACCAACTTTATGACAGCCTGGTTGTATTCTAGCTGCTGTTCTGTATCATTCGAATGATCCTAATGAAGTTGATTCACTAAATTTTAAAAAGGCATTATCCTATGTTGGACTACAGGTTTTGTGACCCCGTCATGTTCCAAGCGTTTTTAATGTGAATGTGTTATTCAATCATGTTATGCGAATTCAATGAATTGCTTTTCCCATGGCGCTACAACTAGTTTATTTCTCTGGAGATGAATGGGGCTATAGGGTAGTCTTCAGTAGACTTGATGTTTTCTCATTAAAATGCCATTATTAGAATTTAAAATTCCATTTTTATTTGTATTTACAGTTATTCCATAATGTATTTGACTTGATTATTGAATTGACTCGTTGCTTATAAAATCTGCTTCTTGGGAGCTGGGTTCTCCCTTAAAAAACTCTATCTCTCCCAACACACTCACACAAAACACATAATGACACAAAAAACTTTTGAACTTTATTCTGTTTTTGTTTGGTTGTTTTTGGTCCCAAACTTTTTTTAGTGGGGGGTTTTTTCCGTTAAAGGGGGGGGAAAAACCCCGTTATTTTTATTTTACCCCAGTTTGGGGTTTCGGGGAATAAATTAGATTGATGTTTCTTGGATTTTGTGTGTGCGCACTAGTAATGCATTAGCTAGGCTACCTCAAATAAACATGACGCTATCAAACGCGACTTGTCGCACTAACTTTCAACCAAACTGATTTTTCGGGTATCAGTTTTTAGTTTGTGAGTTTCCTTCATCTCTACGCGTCATCTGTCAATGTGAGTCTTGAATGAAATATAAAAACTGCCTTTTGTCTTAATAGTATTTGATCTGTTATGCTAGATGTTCTTACTTGAAACGCCACTTCACGATGGCCAATCTGAAACTCGTAGCAGAAAGCACTCGCACAGATGGCGCTGTCAGATCAGTTTTACAGTATTACAACAGAAAATATCAAAAAATCTCTATGACTTACTAACAGCATCTTTAATCAAAACTCGCGTTCGAGGCACTAGTGCTAAAACAGCACCTACTTTCTCGCCCGTATCGTCACGCAAAATGCAGCAAAATGTTCTCAAATTCTCGAAAAATTGTACACGGCCATATTTCAACATCTTCAATGAACAGATTCCATTAAGGAAAAAATATATCTCCATTATTGTAGTTGTAGGAAGACGCCGAAAATTTTTTCATTGTTTGCAATTTTTAAAAAATCAGAGTTTTTCAACGAAAGTGAATCTTGCACCATTCTCCTTCACACTTCACAAAAACAAAATTAAATTAAAAACGATAGATTCATTCTTTGAAAATAAGGAACGTGTCCTATCTCCCTATTAAAACATGCCTTTCCTATTCAAATATATTAGTACTTACATTTAATGATAATCAACAAGACACATCAAACTCTACATCTGAATATTCTCGAGAATAACTCCAACAGAAAATTCTTAATTCATTTTTTGACTGGTCTATTTTAAATGTTCTAACCGAAATATCTCTGTGTGTGAATTCAAGTGCAGACACCCGAGTGTTACCTCATTACCTTGTCTAAGAGAGTCGCGTTTCGATCCGATCTCCAGCTGGTGTGAAGAGAGCATTGTTGCCCCAATTACCTTTCGCTCGGTCGACCTTCTTCTCCGTCGCCCCCGCCCCCGCCGCCCTCCGCCACCCCCGCCGGATCTAGCGCATTCAGCAAGAGCGCTCCATTTAGCCCTCTTGGCATTCAGGTCCATGCCATTGTGGCTTCACAGCCGTGGAAGAATTTCGGGCCTCCCGCGCCCCCTTGCCACTCGCCGTCTCGGTGGCGAAGACTGAGGTGATACTGGCGAGCGCCTGCTCCATTGTTGCAAATTCTTCGACGTAACTGATATAGTCTTTGTCGTCTATTGCATGAAAAACCGTGCTGTATGGTTGAACATAAAAGTTAATTTCCGACATAGAAATTTCCTTTAAATGTAACATTGTATTTTTGATATGTATTTTTGTACTACTGTGAAAGGTAGTGCTTGCCTCGTCTTTGTATTGTTTGAATTTTTTTAATGTTTTAAGGACTCTCAAAATTTGACAGATAAGATTTATTTGTTTGTATAAACGTCATTAATAGACATTTCATCGCTTAACGTTAGTAAATAATAAAATATTAAATTAAAGTTTTTCAGTTTTGAGCTTTTTATTTAAAAATCTTAGTAACGACTTTATATGCGTGTATAAAAGTTTTCTCCATTTCCTTCTATCTCTTGTTTTCCTCCATTGATTTCAAAAGATGTGGAGGTGAAATTGGGCGTCTCCAGATCCTAATTTAATGGTGCTTGAGCACCAAACGGGGAAGCGTTTGTAGCCGAGAAAGATTTTCTGGCAGATGGCTACGATTTTACAGGGAATGTAACTACGAAAATCGTCCTGTTTCTTAAGACGTAATCGCGGATCTGAATCGGCGAGCAACAGTCGACCTGAAAAAAAGGGAGGTGGAGGATAATTTTACTTATTGGATTGTTTATCAGAAATCTAATGTAAGTAGAGAGAGAACGAAGAATCGTGACTTGAATTTTAAAACATGAAGTCTGAGGCTGAGATTATCACTAGTGGCTAATCTCTTTCATGCCTTGTGCGCGAAACTAAGAACAGAAAAGAGTCGTCAAAGTGAACAACGGAAAACAAATATATCGTCAAAGAATCGTACTTAAACAGTTTGTACATAAATCGTAGTAAAATAGTTGGATTCATCGTCTGCGTAGCCAGAAACCTGCCACCCTACCATAACCCGCGTCATTGGCGAATCCTTGGGAAGAGAGAAGTTACAAGTGTCTTAACCACTACTCGGGATTCCAGGGAAATTATACGTACTACTCGGAATTCAGTGGAAACTGAACCCAAAATTCCTGATTCGATGGAAACTGTACCGACTACTCAAGATTGGAGGGAAACTATACTCACTCCTGGGGATTCGAAGGAAACTGAACGCCCTACTCGGAATTCGAGGGGAAGTCTCTCGCCACTGTCGCTCGAAACCGCACGCCCAGCGCCGCCGCGCTGCACCGCATGGCCGGCCTGCCGCTGCGGGGTCCGTGGCCGCGAAGACACTGCCTGCCAGCGGCAGCGGCGGCGCGGCGCGGCGTGGCTCGGCTCGGCTCGGCGCGGGAAGCGGT
>BOPP01000030.1:1004062-1014566 GCA_017312745.1 Gryllus bimaculatus
ATTAAAGAATTATCAGACCGAAAGGAAAACGTTTCCTTGCTGATTCTATCGTTATTCATGCATACGCTTAAGCCACACCTGCTCTCGCTGTTTACAGCGCTTCAAAGGGGCTGGTGCACGGAGATCAATACCGTGAACTGTTGAAAGGTACTAACTTGCATAATAAATACAACATTCAATGCAGTGGAATACGTGAACTATTTAGATTTGTTACACGAGCGAGCCAAGCCTCGCTCGTGGCTTTCTGATTTTCAAACAATGTTGATTCCGTCGCGTGCTTATCTGAGAAGAGTGGGGTTCTCCAAAATTCTCAATAATGTGCCAGTATAGCCTTTACATCTCCAGCCCGAGATGCGGCGCGGTTCGCCCATGCGTCACTTATGAAGCTGCTTAAAAGTCTGTTTGCAAAGATAGCCGCGATATGTGTTCCTTTTTTTTTCTCTAGAAGGTAGTAGCGTTTTTTAGGAAAAATCAATTGCGCGACGTTTGGAAAGTGTATGCTCTTGCTAGTAAAAATTTGCCTAAAAAATTGTTATAAATGATTGTATTCGATTAACGCCACCAATTTAATTATTGCCGCAAA
Source organism: Gryllus bimaculatus (assembly GCA_017312745.1). Lineage (NCBI taxonomy): Eukaryota > Metazoa > Arthropoda > Insecta > Orthoptera > Gryllidae > Gryllus > Gryllus bimaculatus. The sequence continues at coordinate 1,004,646 of BOPP01000030.1, forward strand.
TGTTTCAATCGTGATCCCCTCACTTAGTGAACTTATTTTCATTTATACTCAGAAATTGAAATGACATATTGGCTTGAATAAGAGCTTGTAGATTGAGTAATCTAATTGGTTTTCCCTACCATAGAAATATTCGTTCGTAATTACGTAGCCCATTGTTGCACTGAAACTACTATCCTTACAATCACACCTGCCACCCATATATTTTTGAATCGTTTTCTATCTTACCTAGTCACTTCATATCCTTCAATACTCTCTAGATAAATTTAAATATTTTCGTGTCAAAGTTTAATAATAAGCATGCTTTTAAAAGATCAAAATTATCTTAACTTTATTTAGTGTGATCACGTTTAGAATTGCTTTGAAATCTCTAATTTATTCCACAGAAACTCCGACTCAGAGAATCACCGCACGTTGTTGAAATGTGGCGTATCTGTCCGTCTCAAGCGAAGTTTTTATAGAGTGCAAGTGTGAGCTGCGTTCGACTCAAGGCATTCTGTCAAGCTGTAATGTATGTAATTTAATAAAAATGTGTAATTTATAGATTCCTAGAACCTTCATTGCCAGTGAGTACACACTTTCAATTATAGTCTTCATTTATATCTGAAAATTTTGACGTTTGTACCGGCTAGATAATTGAACAGTATCGCACATGTCAAGATCAAATGAAATGTGTCAAAACAACTTTTGACGTGCTTTACAGAAACCTTTAGAAACAGCAATTTGCATTATCATCTTTACACCAATCTGTGCATTTAGTCTGTTCCTTAATTCATTATTTTGCAAATGTATAACTTTGCCTTTTATGTAAAACACAAAAGTTTACTTTCAGCCTTTCTGTAATCTTATGCTTTGAAACTTAATAATAACGCCAAAACATGAATATCTCTGACAATCGCGAAATAATTTGTGATTCTTTCGGAGAGTAATGTTGTATTGAACTGGTTTTGAAAATATGTGAGCGATGTTCATAACTCGTTAGTGATATATTGCAAATATGGCGAGAAAACTGTAGTATTTTTAAAATTTTCAGTTTTGAAAAAATTTGTCGATTACTCTTCGGAAATTATTAGGTAAATAGTTGCTCACTAGAGATAAAAATTATTTATTTCTGTTTAATTATATTAATGGACTTATGATAGTCAAATATTGAAGAATGGTTAGAATGTTAACCCTGCAGAGCTTGGGAATTGAGATTGGATGTAGTTATTCGGAGTGGAATTTCATTTTCGATTATGCAATACGTATCAGTGAGTTAATAATAAGTGAAGAGTGCGCTAACAAGAAGCTTCGCTTTAATTAGAGCTCACAACCCATTAGTCGTGAATGCACATCCCGTTTAGCCTCCCGGAAATTTGTCCATATCTGCTGTATTAATCCATGTGTCCTTACTCATGTTTGAGCTCGCTCGTTTGATGGAAATGCTATGTTGCTGGCCAAGGTATTTAACTCTTCGAGTGTCGTTAGTTTATTGACATATGAAAAAATAATTTATTATTTTGCTTATATTTCACAGATCATGTCTTCCATCTTAGACCAGTCCATTCTAACCTTGTATTTATACCAACTATGGCAATTTCGTAAACCTTGTATGGGCTGTTACCGTATTATCTTCTTCATTATATTATGTCGACTCTCCATTCAGTAATAGAATATCAGGATGCCCTAGTATATAGCTTTTTATCTCCTTTCTCTGTGCATTCATACTAATAATGCCAGCAGCATTATTTTCATTTTCACATTTATAACCTTTTTATTATACTTCTGAGATGGAATTGTAAGAGAAAATAAAAAAATAATATGCAACAAAGAATCAAAGAAAAGAAAATAAGATTTTTTTCAAAGATTGTACTAAACATGCTCGTCTTATTAATTTCTCATAGTATTGTCGATCTTTCCCGTACTATTTGTCCTGTTTTCTTTGGCACTGCCATAATATCTGGCAATAGCATTCGTCTCCTCATTCTATAAATGAATGCTCCAAGAATTCTTCAAAACCTATTTTGCCATCGTTTGCAATTTAATTTAAAAATGGAGAGCACGCAGTGTATACTCGGTCACTTTTAAATTATGAAAGCTATCTATTACTATACATTCTCTATAGCCGCGCTTAATCCTCTGTGGCGCGCACTTCTGCGCAAACGCAGCTATCTCGAGCACCACCCGCGGTAAGGCACACCCCACCCCAGCCGCCGCCGCCGCCGCCCTAATCTCGTATCCATCACTGTCTGTCGGGTCTGCGCGAGCAATCCAATTTCCACCATGCATTGGCTTCGTCCGAGTCCCCCCCGGCGCGTATCCGCAGCCCAGAGAAGAGGGGGGTTCTAGTTGGCGGTTGCCGCCGCACCAGTCCTGGTTTCCCGTTATTATTATCATGCCCACTCTTCAAAGAGAAGAACGTCGGACGCGGATTGTTGCTGGAGTCTGGAAACGTCCACCCGGACACCAGTTTCTCGAGAACTCCGACGTTTTTGCCCAAGTGGTCAGTGTGTAGGCATGCTAAGCTTCTGTTACTCCGATTGCCCGGGTACCCACAAGCTTGGATCTCCATTGGAAGATTGGGGAGGATATCAGTTTCGCATGCGCCTTCATACGCACACGCCGCCACGCACCACACACACACACTACACACACACACACACATTATGTATATATATATTATATATATATAATATATATAAGATATATATATTATAGTATTAATAAAAAGTTCCGTAGGGATGCTTTAAATATGAACGCACAGTTGTTTACGCTTCCTGCGAACACACGTTAATACCAACGTGATTCGATGAGGCAGGAGAATTGGCTCCGAGCAGCCTGAAATAGATCGGCTCCAGTCGGCTCTGGTTCGATGTGTATCCCCACAGTCAGGGTATTGCAGTAGCGCTTTCTTCCGGCGAATTGTGAAGATTCGGCTCCGTGCTAGCCGCGAAAGCTCAAGTGCAGGATCGCCCTACAGGCGTTATCTTGGGGCGATCTCTGCGATTGCTGCATGCCGGCTGCCAGCCTGACGGAGCACGTGGTGTATCCTGAGGGCTGTGTGGATAAAGCCAAAATGCCAACTGTTCCCGCTCTGAGCGAGTCAAAACCTCCTGCCTATGAAACTAAAGAGAACTGGTAGCTTTGCTCCCTTTGAAGTCAAAGCTACACCATTCGATTTTCAGTAGCCCACTACCTTTTGAAAAGCGACGCGAAAAGCTTTCCAGCCTGCGGGCCATGTTCAAATTCCGGTTGATCGTCAAAACTTTTCTCATCATCAGCAAATGATGTGAGAGGTTTTTTTTAAATTCACGATGACAAAATATAAACGCTCCTAAGAATAGAAAATCTTAACAATTGCATGATATTCTGTGTTCTTAAAGCCAAATAAAATGTTCACAAATTAGAAAAAATAATTTTTAATTTGCACATTTTAAAACAATTTTTGCGCAGTATTTCCCATTTTTAGCACAGTAATCTGAAAAAGCTTTAGGGTTAAAAGGCTTACATGAACTTCCCGCCCTATCCATAAATTTAGGCACTAGCAACGTACTAAAGAATACAGACTTGAATGACTCCCCACCAACGTGTACATCTCCTCTGCTTCCCGTTCCCGACGTCCTCTCCACCACGACTCCACACCTCTCAATGCCATTCCGTACCCTGCTCGCCTTGCCTTTCGCCCCCATCATATCCTTTAGTCTTCAACCTCACGCTGATTCTACCCGTGCCCCTTACCCTTCCCTACTCCTTCCAATTGTCGGTTCCTTTGTTCCCATCTCTTCCAATTACTCCATTTTCCTCGCTGCCGCTCCACTTCTCTCATTTTTCACACCGTTCCTTTGCCATCCAACTCCATTTTCTTGCCGTCCCCCACCACGCGGTTTTATCCAAACCCCTTCCCACGACCTTCTGACGTCTTTCCTCCCCTTCTGTTCCTTTCCCTACACTCCTCCTGCAAGGAACCACCACCATCGCTCCCTTTGTGCTATTGTCAAACAAAGCATTGATTTAAATCTTTTGTTCTTCCTGAAGTCCAGTACTCATCTGTCGACTAAAAAGCGCTTGAACATTGGAATTGTGAGCAAGTTGCAGGCCAATTGGTTCAATGAAACGTTGAGGACGCTCCATCAATAGTTTGCGCATGTTTTGTAATTAGTATGATTTCACAAGAAATTCGGTATACGTTTTTGACGTTGCTTCTTTTCTGACTATAAACGAGTCTCTGTTAAGAAAAACAAATGAAATGCTCTTTTAGGTATGTAGGGACGTACTCTGACAAAAAATAGCGTAAGAAATTGTACAATGAAAATAATGTAATTTTGAAAATTATTCCTCGAATTTTGAAAATGAAATGACGATCTTGTTCCCTTATTAACATTTTTGGGCAAAAAGAATCATAATTTATTTTCAAAATATCACGTTCCATTGAATGCGGTCTCCTCATTGATCATAGCGAGCTCATATGTTCACAAATAAATGTTGCACGCTGTTAGAACTGACAAAGACGAAATAGAGTTTATATCTTCAGACTCTACAAGCTACATGATTTCCCAAGAGAGATAGAGTTATATTTTATGTTCTTCAAAAGAACGAGTTGCATTCACCGTTCGAACGCTGGTTCCTTTTGGGTAAAAGGTCTTTAGATTACTTCAAGACGATTTCATTTGAAGAGAGAAACTAGACATGTCCCGATGTAAAATAATTTTTACGAGCTTCACTTCAAACACGCTATTACAGTTTATAATTTCCTCACGCTGTTCCGCTTGAGATCAAAGCAAATACTGCACCACCTTACGAGTCTCCGAGAACAGGGGAATCGGGTTGCGGCTTCCGAACATCAGGAAACAGCTAGTGTCTGCAGTACCAGAAATGTTGCTGAGGCAAAATCATTCCCTAAAATAGCAGCCCACAATGCTGAAGAAACAAATAAAATACTCTCGTCAACCTTCAATTAATTAAATTTTTTTAATAAAAACAGTCCTCACTAACTGAAATAACAGTATAGTATTTATATACTGGAACAGTTTTTTCGTACCAAGAATATAAAGAAAGCTTGCTTTCCATAACGAACATAGTGAATAGCAAATATTTTGCAGCACGTCTTGGGGGACTTCCCAACACAGCACATAGTGAAGTCATTAAGCAGTGAATTGCACTGAGTAAGAGAATTCCAGCTGCGTGCGAGTCGTATTACTTTTTGAGTAAAAATTGAAGTTTTCATGTTTTGTTAATTTATTCTACATTCATCGAACTGAACGAACTATCGAAGATCTCACATGGCCGTAGGCTGCGTGGATTATCTCATTTTCGCGCACAAACAAAATTAAGCTAATATCGATTTCTCGCTTATTTTAAACAGCAACGAATGCATCTACTAATGATAGCATACAATAATGCCCTTCTTTTGGAAACAGCCGTTCTCGAAAGCTTAGAATCACAAACTAGAAAGCCAAAGTTATACCGTAATTTCCAATAAGTAAATATTGAAATTTGAATGCCAACCTTGAAAAGAATGTGTAAAAAGACGTTTCTGCGATCTTCGTTTGTCCATTCAAGGTGATTTTCAACTTATCTTCTTTTACTTTCAATGTATCTAGATTAAAGAGTACATTCACAAAGACCACGGTTGCAGCCGTTGTGGCAAAGAAAATACCTTTTATAAAAATTATTAAAGTCAGTCATTTATAAAAATTATTTTTAATGGAAAAAGGATTCGGTCGACACGTTTAAAACATCTAACCCTATGTACTGCTTTTCACGCGTGAGAAAAATTCTGATTATCCACAAAATCTTAACACTTCGTTTTCATGGAGAAAATGAGTTCAATACGAAACACCAAACGCAAGGACGCTCCTCTACGCAACGAGTCTAGCGCCAATTCCAAGATTCGGAGCATCTCCTTACTTTCGGAATTCTGGAAAATCTTGTAGTTTTCTTTCTCACGCGTCGATTGGACCGCCGCTTTTAACAGTTGTGGCCGTACTAAAGTTGAAGGAGCAGTTCTTTCGGAATCAGTGAAGTGATAAGGCAGATGTTTACTATTAGTTATGCGAGATGTTTTCCAAAGATTTCTTTTTTTCTTCTGTGGGCGAGAGAACTTTTAAGGGTATTCTTGATTGCAGCATTGATGCCTGTGCAGTATGACGACATGCACATCGCCGTCAGTATAAATGTTTCGGAAAATATTTTTTTAATAAGGAAATTCATGCACATTTATGCTTTGAATTTAGAAATCTCAATGAATAGCTTAAATTAGTTTAAATTGGGTTATTAATACAAAGATATATAAATACCAACTTTATGACAGCCTGGTTGTATTCTAGCTGCTGTTCTGTATCATTCGAATGATCCTAATGAAGTTGATTCACTAAATTTTAAAAAGGCATTATCCTATGTTGGACTACAGGTTTTGTGACCCCGTCATGTTCCAAGCGTTTTTAATGTGAATGTGTTATTCAATCATGTTATGCGAATTCAATGAATTGCTTTTCCCATGGCGCTACAACTAGTTTATTTCTCTGGAGATGAATGGGGCTATAGGGTAGTCTTCAGTAGACTTGATGTTTTCTCATTAAAATGCCATTATTAGAATTTAAAATTCCATTTTTATTTGTATTTACAGTTATTCCATAATGTATTTGACTTGATTATTGAATTGACTCGTTGCTTATAAAATCTGCTTCTTGGGAGCTGGGTTCTCCCTTAAAAAACTCTATCTCTCCCAACACACTCACACAAAACACATAATGACACAAAAAACTTTTGAACTTTATTCTGTTTTTGTTTGGTTGTTTTTGGTCCCAAACTTTTTTTAGTGGGGGGTTTTTTCCGTTAAAGGGGGGGGAAAAACCCCGTTATTTTTATTTTACCCCAGTTTGGGGTTTCGGGGAATAAATTAGATTGATGTTTCTTGGATTTTGTGTGTGCGCACTAGTAATGCATTAGCTAGGCTACCTCAAATAAACATGACGCTATCAAACGCGACTTGTCGCACTAACTTTCAACCAAACTGATTTTTCGGGTATCAGTTTTTAGTTTGTGAGTTTCCTTCATCTCTACGCGTCATCTGTCAATGTGAGTCTTGAATGAAATATAAAAACTGCCTTTTGTCTTAATAGTATTTGATCTGTTATGCTAGATGTTCTTACTTGAAACGCCACTTCACGATGGCCAATCTGAAACTCGTAGCAGAAAGCACTCGCACAGATGGCGCTGTCAGATCAGTTTTACAGTATTACAACAGAAAATATCAAAAAATCTCTATGACTTACTAACAGCATCTTTAATCAAAACTCGCGTTCGAGGCACTAGTGCTTAAAAACAGCACCTCTTTCTCGCCCGTATCGTCACGCAAAATAAGCAAAATGTTCTTCAAATTCTCGAAAAATTGTACACGCCATATTTCAACATCTTCAATGAACAGATTCCATTAAGGAAAAAAAAATTATATCTCCATTATTGTTAGTGAGGAAGACGCGAAAAATTTTTTTCATTGTTTGCAATTTTTTAAAAAAATCAGAGTTTTTCAACGAAAGTGAATCTTGCCACCATTCTCCTTCACACTTCACAAAACAAATAATTAAATTAAAAACGATAGATTCATTCTTTTGAAAATAAAGAACGTGTCCTATCTCCCCTATTAAAACATTGCCTTTCCTATTCAAATATATAGACTTAACATTTAATGATAATCACAAGACACATCAAACTACATGTTGAATATTTTCGAGAAAATTCCAACAGAAAATTCTTAATTCATTTTTTGACTGGTCTATTTTAAAGTTCTAACCGAAATATCTCTGTGTGTGAATTCAAGTGCAGACACCCGAGGTACCTCATACTTGTCTAAGAGAGTCGCGTTTCATCCGATCTCCAGCTGGTAAGAGAGCATGCTTGCCCCAATTACCTTTCGCTCGTCGACCTTCTTCTTCCGTCGCCCCGCCCCGCCAGCCCTCCGGCACCCGCCGGCTTAGGCATTCAGCAAGAGCGACGCTCCCCAGCTTTAGCGCGCTCTTGCATTCAGTCCATCGCGATTGTCGGGAGCGGCTCTGCACAGCCGAGTGGAAGCCCATTCGGGCCTCCCCGCGCCCCCTTGCACTGCGCCCCCGTGATCTGAGTCGCAAGACTGAGGCTGAACTTGCGCAGCGCCTCTCCATTGTGTGCAGAATTCTTCGACTTAACTGATGTATCTTTGTCGTCTATTGCACGAAAAACCGTTGCTGTATGTTGAACATAAAAGTTAATTCCGACATAGAAATTTCCTTTAAATGTAAACATTTATTTGATATTATTTAACTACTGTGAAAAGTTAGTGCATTGCCTGTCTTTGTATGTTGAATTTTTTTAATGTTTTAAGGACTCTTCAAATTTAAATAAATTTTATTTTGTTTGTATACACGTCATTAATAGACATTTCATCGGCTTACGTTAGTAAAATATTAAATATAAATTAAAGTTTCAGTTTAGCTTTTTATTTAAAAATCTAGTAACGACTTTATATGGTGTTATAAAAGTTTTCTCCATTCCTTCGTATCTCGTGTTTTCCTCATTGATTTCAAAAAGATGTGGAGGCCTGAAAATTGGCGTCTCCAGATCCTTAATTTAATGGTGTGAGCAACCAACGGGAAGCGTTTGTAGCCGAGAAAAGATTTTCGGCAGCATGGCTACATTTTACATTAATGTAACCACGAAAATCGTCTGTTTCTTAGACGTAAGCCGCGAGTTCTGCAATACCGCCGAGCAACAGTCACCTGAAAAAAGGGAGGTGGAGGATAATTTACCTATGGTATTGTTTATCAAAAATCTAATGTAAGAGAGAGAAACTAAGAATCGTGACATGAATTTTAAAAACATGAAGTCTGAGGCTGAGATTATCACCTAGTGCTAATCTCTTCATGCCTGTGCGCGAAACTAAAGAACAGAAAAGAGTCGTCAAATGAACAACGAAAACGGGAAAACAAATATATCGTCAAAATCGTACTTAAACAGTTCGTACATAAATCGTAGTAAAATAGTTGGATTCATCGTTCTGCGTAGCCAGAAAACCTGTCACCCTACCATAACCCGCGTCGATTGGCGAATCCTTGGAAGAGAGAAGTTACAAGTGTCTTAACCACTCTCGGATGTCCGACTGGAAATTATACGTACTCTCGGAATTCCAGGGGAAACTCAACCCAAATTCCTGATTTCATGGAAACATGTACCGACTACTCAAGATTGAGGAAACTATACTCATCTGGGGATTCGAGGGAAACGAACGCCCTACTCGGAATCGAGGGGGAAGTCTCTCGCCACTGCCTCGAAACCGCACGCCCAGCGCCGCCCCCCCCCCCCCCCCACCGCGCTCACCGCTATGCCGCCTGCCCTGCGCGTGTTCCGTGGCGCGAAGACACTGCCTGCCAGCGGCAGCCGGCGGCGCGAGCGCGGGCCGCCGGCGCGGGAAGCGGTCCTGCCGGTGTGGGGACGGCGGCGGGCGGCCGGTGGAGCGCGTGGAGATACCTGCTGCGAGAAAGGCCGACTCGGCCGCAAGTGCCGCGCCGGCCGCCCGAACGCGTGTGTGTTCGGAGACGGACGGATCGGGCAACGCGCCCGACGCCGCAGTGTTTGTGAACGCGTTTCGGGCATTCGCGGGGCTCTGTTGAGCATTTCTTCGCTCCGCCTGCCTGCTCGCTCTCTGCAGAGTCGGCTCGACGGCCGCCACCAGCCCGTTTGGAGACCCTGCCGGAGCCAGCTTCAGAAGGTAGAGGGTGCGCCGCTGGGCACGTGGTGGAGCTCGCGCCACCGCCGCTGGTGATTCTTTGGCGTGCGCTCAGTCGTTTGTTTCTCGCTCGGGCTAACGAGATTGTGGGGATAGAAATTGGGTCAAGTCGGACGGGAAGGAGGATCTAGCAAGGAAGAATCTAAAGGGACCGGGGTATTTCTTCGTCTCGCTTGCCGGTCTGT
>BOPP01000030.1:1014591-1076263 GCA_017312745.1 Gryllus bimaculatus
ATTAAAGAATTATCAGACCGAAAGGAAAACGTTTCCTTGCTGATTCTATCGTTATTCATGCATACGCTTAAGCCACACCTGCTCTCGCTGTTTACAGCGCTTCAAAGGGGCTGGTGCACGGAGATCAATACCGTGAACTGTTGAAAGGTACTAACTTGCATAATAAATACAACATTCAATGCAGTGGAATACGTGAACTATTTAGATTTGTTACACGAGCGAGCCAAGCCTCGCTCGTGGCTTTCTGATTTTCAAACAATGTTGATTCCGTCGCGTGCTTATCTGAGAAGAGTGGGGTTCTCCAAAATTCTCAATAATGTGCCAGTATAGCCTTTACATCTCCAGCCCGAGATGCGGCGCGGTTCGCCCATGCGTCACTTATGAAGCTGCTTAAAAGTCTGTTTGCAAAGATAGCCGCGATATGTGTTCCTTTTTTTTTCTCTAGAAGGTAGTAGCGTTTTTTAGGAAAAATCAATTGCGCGACGTTTGGAAAGTGTATGCTCTTGCTAGTAAAAATTTGCCTAAAAAATTGTTATAAATGATTGTATTCGATTAACGCCACCAATTTAATTATTGCCGCAAATGTTTCAATCGTGATCCCCTCACTTAGTGAACTTATTTTCATTTATACTCAGAAATTGAAATGACATATTGGCTTGAATAAGAGCTTGTAGATTGAGTAATCTAATTGGTTTTCCCTACCATAGAAATATTCGTTCGTAATTACGTAGCCCATTGTTGCACTGAAACTACTATCCTTACAATCACACCTGCCACCCATATATTTTTGAATCGTTTTCTATCTTACCTAGTCACTTCATATCCTTCAATACTCTCTAGATAAATTTAAATATTTTCGTGTCAAAGTTTAATAATAAGCATGCTTTTAAAAGATCAAAATTATCTTAACTTTATTTAGTGTGATCACGTTTAGAATTGCTTTGAAATCTCTAATTTATTCCACAGAAACTCCGACTCAGAGAATCACCGCACGTTGTTGAAATGTGGCGTATCTGTCCGTCTCAAGCGAAGTTTTTATAGAGTGCAAGTGTGAGCTGCGTTCGACTCAAGGCATTCTGTCAAGCTGTAATGTATGTAATTTAATAAAAATGTGTAATTTATAGATTCCTAGAACCTTCATTGCCAGTGAGTACACACTTTCAATTATAGTCTTCATTTATATCTGAAAATTTTGACGTTTGTACCGGCTAGATAATTGAACAGTATCGCACATGTCAAGATCAAATGAAATGTGTCAAAACAACTTTTGACGTGCTTTACAGAAACCTTTAGAAACAGCAATTTGCATTATCATCTTTACACCAATCTGTGCATTTAGTCTGTTCCTTAATTCATTATTTTGCAAATGTATAACTTTGCCTTTTATGTAAAACACAAAAGTTTACTTTCAGCCTTTCTGTAATCTTATGCTTTGAAACTTAATAATAACGCCAAAACATGAATATCTCTGACAATCGCGAAATAATTTGTGATTCTTTCGGAGAGTAATGTTGTATTGAACTGGTTTTGAAAATATGTGAGCGATGTTCATAACTCGTTAGTGATATATTGCAAATATGGCGAGAAAACTGTAGTATTTTTAAAATTTTCAGTTTTGAAAAAATTTGTCGATTACTCTTCGGAAATTATTAGGTAAATAGTTGCTCACTAGAGATAAAAATTATTTATTTCTGTTTAATTATATTAATGGACTTATGATAGTCAAATATTGAAGAATGGTTAGAATGTTAACCCTGCAGAGCTTGGGAATTGAGATTGGATGTAGTTATTCGGAGTGGAATTTCATTTTCGATTATGCAATACGTATCAGTGAGTTAATAATAAGTGAAGAGTGCGCTAACAAGAAGCTTCGCTTTAATTAGAGCTCACAACCCATTAGTCGTGAATGCACATCCCGTTTAGCCTCCCGGAAATTTGTCCATATCTGCTGTATTAATCCATGTGTCCTTACTCATGTTTGAGCTCGCTCGTTTGATGGAAATGCTATGTTGCTGGCCAAGGTATTTAACTCTTCGAGTGTCGTTAGTTTATTGACATATGAAAAAATAATTTATTATTTTGCTTATATTTCACAGATCATGTCTTCCATCTTAGACCAGTCCATTCTAACCTTGTATTTATACCAACTATGGCAATTTCGTAAACCTTGTATGGGCTGTTACCGTATTATCTTCTTCATTATATTATGTCGACTCTCCATTCAGTAATAGAATATCAGGATGCCCTAGTATATAGCTTTTTATCTCCTTTCTCTGTGCATTCATACTAATAATGCCAGCAGCATTATTTTCATTTTCACATTTATAACCTTTTTATTATACTTCTGAGATGGAATTGTAAGAGAAAATAAAAAAATAATATGCAACAAAGAATCAAAGAAAAGAAAATAAGATTTTTTTCAAAGATTGTACTAAACATGCTCGTCTTATTAATTTCTCATAGTATTGTCGATCTTTCCCGTACTATTTGTCCTGTTTTCTTTGGCACTGCCATAATATCTGGCAATAGCATTCGTCTCCTCATTCTATAAATGAATGCTCCAAGAATTCTTCAAAACCTATTTTGCCATCGTTTGCAATTTAATTTAAAAATGGAGAGCACGCAGTGTATACTCGGTCACTTTTAAATTATGAAAGCTATCTATTACTATACATTCTCTATAGCCGCGCTTAATCCTCTGTGGCGCGCACTTCTGCGCAAACGCAGCTATCTCGAGCACCACCCGCGGTAAGGCACACCCCACCCCAGCCGCCGCCGCCGCCGCCCTAATCTCGTATCCATCACTGTCTGTCGGGTCTGCGCGAGCAATCCAATTTCCACCATGCATTGGCTTCGTCCGAGTCCCCCCCGGCGCGTATCCGCAGCCCAGAGAAGAGGGGGGTTCTAGTTGGCGGTTGCCGCCGCACCAGTCCTGGTTTCCCGTTATTATTATCATGCCCACTCTTCAAAGAGAAGAACGTCGGACGCGGATTGTTGCTGGAGTCTGGAAACGTCCACCCGGACACCAGTTTCTCGAGAACTCCGACGTTTTTGCCCAAGTGGTCAGTGTGTAGGCATGCTAAGCTTCTGTTACTCCGATTGCCCGGGTACCCACAAGCTTGGATCTCCATTGGAAGATTGGGGAGGATATCAGTTTCGCATGCGCCTTCATACGCACACGCCGCCACGCACCACACACACACACTACACACACACACACACATTATGTATATATATATTATATATATATAATATATATAAGATATATATATTATAGTATTAATAAAAAGTTCCGTAGGGATGCTTTAAATATGAACGCACAGTTGTTTACGCTTCCTGCGAACACACGTTAATACCAACGTGATTCGATGAGGCAGGAGAATTGGCTCCGAGCAGCCTGAAATAGATCGGCTCCAGTCGGCTCTGGTTCGATGTGTATCCCCACAGTCAGGGTATTGCAGTAGCGCTTTCTTCCGGCGAATTGTGAAGATTCGGCTCCGTGCTAGCCGCGAAAGCTCAAGTGCAGGATCGCCCTACAGGCGTTATCTTGGGGCGATCTCTGCGATTGCTGCATGCCGGCTGCCAGCCTGACGGAGCACGTGGTGTATCCTGAGGGCTGTGTGGATAAAGCCAAAATGCCAACTGTTCCCGCTCTGAGCGAGTCAAAACCTCCTGCCTATGAAACTAAAGAGAACTGGTAGCTTTGCTCCCTTTGAAGTCAAAGCTACACCATTCGATTTTCAGTAGCCCACTACCTTTTGAAAAGCGACGCGAAAAGCTTTCCAGCCTGCGGGCCATGTTCAAATTCCGGTTGATCGTCAAAACTTTTCTCATCATCAGCAAATGATGTGAGAGGTTTTTTTTAAATTCACGATGACAAAATATAAACGCTCCTAAGAATAGAAAATCTTAACAATTGCATGATATTCTGTGTTCTTAAAGCCAAATAAAATGTTCACAAATTAGAAAAAATAATTTTTAATTTGCACATTTTAAAACAATTTTTGCGCAGTATTTCCCATTTTTAGCACAGTAATCTGAAAAAGCTTTAGGGTTAAAAGGCTTACATGAACTTCCCGCCCTATCCATAAATTTAGGCACTAGCAACGTACTAAAGAATACAGACTTGAATGACTCCCCACCAACGTGTACATCTCCTCTGCTTCCCGTTCCCGACGTCCTCTCCACCACGACTCCACACCTCTCAATGCCATTCCGTACCCTGCTCGCCTTGCCTTTCGCCCCCATCATATCCTTTAGTCTTCAACCTCACGCTGATTCTACCCGTGCCCCTTACCCTTCCCTACTCCTTCCAATTGTCGGTTCCTTTGTTCCCATCTCTTCCAATTACTCCATTTTCCTCGCTGCCGCTCCACTTCTCTCATTTTTCACACCGTTCCTTTGCCATCCAACTCCATTTTCTTGCCGTCCCCCACCACGCGGTTTTATCCAAACCCCTTCCCACGACCTTCTGACGTCTTTCCTCCCCTTCTGTTCCTTTCCCTACACTCCTCCTGCAAGGAACCACCACCATCGCTCCCTTTGTGCTATTGTCAAACAAAGCATTGATTTAAATCTTTTGTTCTTCCTGAAGTCCAGTACTCATCTGTCGACTAAAAAGCGCTTGAACATTGGAATTGTGAGCAAGTTGCAGGCCAATTGGTTCAATGAAACGTTGAGGACGCTCCATCAATAGTTTGCGCATGTTTTGTAATTAGTATGATTTCACAAGAAATTCGGTATACGTTTTTGACGTTGCTTCTTTTCTGACTATAAACGAGTCTCTGTTAAGAAAAACAAATGAAATGCTCTTTTAGGTATGTAGGGACGTACTCTGACAAAAAATAGCGTAAGAAATTGTACAATGAAAATAATGTAATTTTGAAAATTATTCCTCGAATTTTGAAAATGAAATGACGATCTTGTTCCCTTATTAACATTTTTGGGCAAAAAGAATCATAATTTATTTTCAAAATATCACGTTCCATTGAATGCGGTCTCCTCATTGATCATAGCGAGCTCATATGTTCACAAATAAATGTTGCACGCTGTTAGAACTGACAAAGACGAAATAGAGTTTATATCTTCAGACTCTACAAGCTACATGATTTCCCAAGAGAGATAGAGTTATATTTTATGTTCTTCAAAAGAACGAGTTGCATTCACCGTTCGAACGCTGGTTCCTTTTGGGTAAAAGGTCTTTAGATTACTTCAAGACGATTTCATTTGAAGAGAGAAACTAGACATGTCCCGATGTAAAATAATTTTTACGAGCTTCACTTCAAACACGCTATTACAGTTTATAATTTCCTCACGCTGTTCCGCTTGAGATCAAAGCAAATACTGCACCACCTTACGAGTCTCCGAGAACAGGGGAATCGGGTTGCGGCTTCCGAACATCAGGAAACAGCTAGTGTCTGCAGTACCAGAAATGTTGCTGAGGCAAAATCATTCCCTAAAATAGCAGCCCACAATGCTGAAGAAACAAATAAAATACTCTCGTCAACCTTCAATTAATTAAATTTTTTTAATAAAAACAGTCCTCACTAACTGAAATAACAGTATAGTATTTATATACTGGAACAGTTTTTTCGTACCAAGAATATAAAGAAAGCTTGCTTTCCATAACGAACATAGTGAATAGCAAATATTTTGCAGCACGTCTTGGGGGACTTCCCAACACAGCACATAGTGAAGTCATTAAGCAGTGAATTGCACTGAGTAAGAGAATTCCAGCTGCGTGCGAGTCGTATTACTTTTTGAGTAAAAATTGAAGTTTTCATGTTTTGTTAATTTATTCTACATTCATCGAACTGAACGAACTATCGAAGATCTCACATGGCCGTAGGCTGCGTGGATTATCTCATTTTCGCGCACAAACAAAATTAAGCTAATATCGATTTCTCGCTTATTTTAAACAGCAACGAATGCATCTACTAATGATAGCATACAATAATGCCCTTCTTTTGGAAACAGCCGTTCTCGAAAGCTTAGAATCACAAACTAGAAAGCCAAAGTTATACCGTAATTTCCAATAAGTAAATATTGAAATTTGAATGCCAACCTTGAAAAGAATGTGTAAAAAGACGTTTCTGCGATCTTCGTTTGTCCATTCAAGGTGATTTTCAACTTATCTTCTTTTACTTTCAATGTATCTAGATTAAAGAGTACATTCACAAAGACCACGGTTGCAGCCGTTGTGGCAAAGAAAATACCTTTTATAAAAATTATTAAAGTCAGTCATTTATAAAAATTATTTTTAATGGAAAAAGGATTCGGTCGACACGTTTAAAACATCTAACCCTATGTACTGCTTTTCACGCGTGAGAAAAATTCTGATTATCCACAAAATCTTAACACTTCGTTTTCATGGAGAAAATGAGTTCAATACGAAACACCAAACGCAAGGACGCTCCTCTACGCAACGAGTCTAGCGCCAATTCCAAGATTCGGAGCATCTCCTTACTTTCGGAATTCTGGAAAATCTTGTAGTTTTCTTTCTCACGCGTCGATTGGACCGCCGCTTTTAACAGTTGTGGCCGTACTAAAGTTGAAGGAGCAGTTCTTTCGGAATCAGTGAAGTGATAAGGCAGATGTTTACTATTAGTTATGCGAGATGTTTTCCAAAGATTTCTTTTTTTCTTCTGTGGGCGAGAGAACTTTTAAGGGTATTCTTGATTGCAGCATTGATGCCTGTGCAGTATGACGACATGCACATCGCCGTCAGTATAAATGTTTCGGAAAATATTTTTTTAATAAGGAAATTCATGCACATTTATGCTTTGAATTTAGAAATCTCAATGAATAGCTTAAATTAGTTTAAATTGGGTTATTAATACAAAGATATATAAATACCAACTTTATGACAGCCTGGTTGTATTCTAGCTGCTGTTCTGTATCATTCGAATGATCCTAATGAAGTTGATTCACTAAATTTTAAAAAGGCATTATCCTATGTTGGACTACAGGTTTTGTGACCCCGTCATGTTCCAAGCGTTTTTAATGTGAATGTGTTATTCAATCATGTTATGCGAATTCAATGAATTGCTTTTCCCATGGCGCTACAACTAGTTTATTTCTCTGGAGATGAATGGGGCTATAGGGTAGTCTTCAGTAGACTTGATGTTTTCTCATTAAAATGCCATTATTAGAATTTAAAATTCCATTTTTATTTGTATTTACAGTTATTCCATAATGTATTTGACTTGATTATTGAATTGACTCGTTGCTTATAAAATCTGCTTCTTGGGAGCTGGGTTCTCCCTTAAAAAACTCTATCTCTCCCAACACACTCACACAAAACACATAATGACACAAAAAACTTTTGAACTTTATTCTGTTTTTGTTTGGTTGTTTTTGGTCCCAAACTTTTTTTAGTGGGGGGTTTTTTCCGTTAAAGGGGGGGGAAAAACCCCGTTATTTTTATTTTACCCCAGTTTGGGGTTTCGGGGAATAAATTAGATTGATGTTTCTTGGATTTTGTGTGTGCGCACTAGTAATGCATTAGCTAGGCTACCTCAAATAAACATGACGCTATCAAACGCGACTTGTCGCACTAACTTTCAACCAAACTGATTTTTCGGGTATCAGTTTTTAGTTTGTGAGTTTCCTTCATCTCTACGCGTCATCTGTCAATGTGAGTCTTGAATGAAATATAAAAACTGCCTTTTGTCTTAATAGTATTTGATCTGTTATGCTAGATGTTCTTACTTGAAACGCCACTTCACGATGGCCAATCTGAAACTCGTAGCAGAAAGCACTCGCACAGATGGCGCTGTCAGATCAGTTTTACAGTATTACAACAGAAAATATCAAAAAATCTCTATGACTTACTAACAGCATCTTTAATCAAAACTCGCGTTCGAGGCACTAGTGCTTAAAAACAGCACCTCTTTCTCGCCCGTATCGTCACGCAAAATAAGCAAAATGTTCTTCAAATTCTCGAAAAATTGTACACGCCATATTTCAACATCTTCAATGAACAGATTCCATTAAGGAAAAAAAAATTATATCTCCATTATTGTTAGTGAGGAAGACGCGAAAAATTTTTTTCATTGTTTGCAATTTTTTAAAAAAATCAGAGTTTTTCAACGAAAGTGAATCTTGCCACCATTCTCCTTCACACTTCACAAAACAAATAATTAAATTAAAAACGATAGATTCATTCTTTTGAAAATAAAGAACGTGTCCTATCTCCCCTATTAAAACATTGCCTTTCCTATTCAAATATATAGACTTAACATTTAATGATAATCACAAGACACATCAAACTACATGTTGAATATTTTCGAGAAAATTCCAACAGAAAATTCTTAATTCATTTTTTGACTGGTCTATTTTAAAGTTCTAACCGAAATATCTCTGTGTGTGAATTCAAGTGCAGACACCCGAGGTACCTCATACTTGTCTAAGAGAGTCGCGTTTCATCCGATCTCCAGCTGGTAAGAGAGCATGCTTGCCCCAATTACCTTTCGCTCGTCGACCTTCTTCTTCCGTCGCCCCGCCCCGCCAGCCCTCCGGCACCCGCCGGCTTAGGCATTCAGCAAGAGCGACGCTCCCCAGCTTTAGCGCGCTCTTGCATTCAGTCCATCGCGATTGTCGGGAGCGGCTCTGCACAGCCGAGTGGAAGCCCATTCGGGCCTCCCCGCGCCCCCTTGCACTGCGCCCCCGTGATCTGAGTCGCAAGACTGAGGCTGAACTTGCGCAGCGCCTCTCCATTGTGTGCAGAATTCTTCGACTTAACTGATGTATCTTTGTCGTCTATTGCACGAAAAACCGTTGCTGTATGTTGAACATAAAAGTTAATTCCGACATAGAAATTTCCTTTAAATGTAAACATTTATTTGATATTATTTAACTACTGTGAAAAGTTAGTGCATTGCCTGTCTTTGTATGTTGAATTTTTTTAATGTTTTAAGGACTCTTCAAATTTAAATAAATTTTATTTTGTTTGTATACACGTCATTAATAGACATTTCATCGGCTTACGTTAGTAAAATATTAAATATAAATTAAAGTTTCAGTTTAGCTTTTTATTTAAAAATCTAGTAACGACTTTATATGGTGTTATAAAAGTTTTCTCCATTCCTTCGTATCTCGTGTTTTCCTCATTGATTTCAAAAAGATGTGGAGGCCTGAAAATTGGCGTCTCCAGATCCTTAATTTAATGGTGTGAGCAACCAACGGGAAGCGTTTGTAGCCGAGAAAAGATTTTCGGCAGCATGGCTACATTTTACATTAATGTAACCACGAAAATCGTCTGTTTCTTAGACGTAAGCCGCGAGTTCTGCAATACCGCCGAGCAACAGTCACCTGAAAAAAGGGAGGTGGAGGATAATTTACCTATGGTATTGTTTATCAAAAATCTAATGTAAGAGAGAGAAACTAAGAATCGTGACATGAATTTTAAAAACATGAAGTCTGAGGCTGAGATTATCACCTAGTGCTAATCTCTTCATGCCTGTGCGCGAAACTAAAGAACAGAAAAGAGTCGTCAAATGAACAACGAAAACGGGAAAACAAATATATCGTCAAAATCGTACTTAAACAGTTCGTACATAAATCGTAGTAAAATAGTTGGATTCATCGTTCTGCGTAGCCAGAAAACCTGTCACCCTACCATAACCCGCGTCGATTGGCGAATCCTTGGAAGAGAGAAGTTACAAGTGTCTTAACCACTCTCGGATGTCCGACTGGAAATTATACGTACTCTCGGAATTCCAGGGGAAACTCAACCCAAATTCCTGATTTCATGGAAACATGTACCGACTACTCAAGATTGAGGAAACTATACTCATCTGGGGATTCGAGGGAAACGAACGCCCTACTCGGAATCGAGGGGGAAGTCTCTCGCCACTGCCTCGAAACCGCACGCCCAGCGCCGCCCCCCCCCCCCCCCCACCGCGCTCACCGCTATGCCGCCTGCCCTGCGCGTGTTCCGTGGCGCGAAGACACTGCCTGCCAGCGGCAGCCGGCGGCGCGAGCGCGGGCCGCCGGCGCGGGAAGCGGTCCTGCCGGTGTGGGGACGGCGGCGGGCGGCCGGTGGAGCGCGTGGAGATACCTGCTGCGAGAAAGGCCGACTCGGCCGCAAGTGCCGCGCCGGCCGCCCGAACGCGTGTGTGTTCGGAGACGGACGGATCGGGCAACGCGCCCGACGCCGCAGTGTTTGTGAACGCGTTTCGGGCATTCGCGGGGCTCTGTTGAGCATTTCTTCGCTCCGCCTGCCCTCTCTGCAGAGAGTCTCGGCTCGACGGCCGCGACCAAGCCCGTTTGGAGACCCTGCCGAGCACAGCTTCAGAAGTAAGCGGTGCGCCGCTGGCACGTGTGGAGCTCGCGCCACCCCGCTGCGTTGATTCTTTGGCTGCGCTCAGTCGTTTGTTTCTCCTCGGGGCTAACGAGATTGTGGGGATTAGAAATTGGGTCAAGTCGACGGGAAGGAGGCATCCTAGCAAGGAAGAATCCTACAAGGAACCGGGTATTTCTTCGTCCCTTGCCGTCTGTTTTCTGTTTTCTTTCATCTCTCTCGTGTTATTTATTTCTTTTTTCGTTCCTTCGTTTCTCTCCGTCTGTTGTTCTCCCCCAGATAACTTTGAGCATTAGAGTACGCTTTATCGCGAAGTAACCATGTAAACTTTGAAGCGACCACAGAGCATCAATGCGATTTCTTACAAGCCCCCTGAATTCGGGGTAATTTCCTTCGTTTAACCATCTTAGAGCTTCAGATATATTTTTTTTACTGTGGGTATTTGCTCTGCCTTGTTCTAATAAGATTAATTTTTTAATCAAGAGCTTTTTGATTGGTTTAAAATTATTCATACGTCTTTTAATATCGACTAAACACTTTTCGTTTTAATCTAATCTTTCCAATTGTGAGTGATTAAAGGGTTATTTCTCTAAACCACGTCGCTCCATGAATTGTAGATTCAAATCTCACTCAGAAGAGAGTATTTCTTGTTTGTCGTTGTATCTTCGTTGGATGCAGAGGCGTAACGTTCGGGCCCAGAAGGTCCACAATGCTGGTGAACTCGGGCCAAAGAGGGCATATTGGTAGAAGATATTTTTGTGATTTAAAACTACTTGTGTTTGCTATACAATTGGGGGCCGGGATAAACGTTTTGCCGGCACTCATTTTGTTACCGCTATTCATGCTCTGTTGGCTTGGAGTGCAGATCAATTTCAGACTTGACCTCCAGTTGGGTTCAGCGTAAAGGCAGTGTGTTAACACGGAGAATGTTTTGCAAAACCAGAATCTCCTGCATATATGTTAGGAATAACATTCCCAGTGGGCAAAAATTTTCTCTAACGTAAAAGAATAGTGTGATATTTTCGGTTTTTATATTACTCTGTTAAAAAGGAATCACGCAGAAGTAGATGCATGTTCTCTTCTTCAATGTTTTCTCAGATATAACTGGATTACTCCAAGACCATTTCTGTCTGGACATTGTTGGGCATATATGCCAACTGCATGGATACCGCCTCTCGTCAGACAATGTACCCACTTGTTATCGCTGTTAGAACCAGATAAGGGAATCATAGAGCAAAGGCGACATAGAGAATGATGATTATTCCTTATCTCGTCCTTACCATCTCTAAAGAGTAATTTGTATACTGTAGTAGTCAGCTGCACATGTGCCTGTACGCATAACCCGATTGGAGATAGTACTTGTAATCAGAATTAAGGGTGTATGTTACTGAGATTTATGTAGGCAGATATTAAATTGCTGACGACTTATTGACAACATTGTTTTAATGTAATCCATTCTCGCAGACAAGCAATAATAAGACATTCTTCATTTCAAGTTTGTAATTTAACTTTCACTTATGATTCTTCCCGGGTTTTGTCCCAACTAGTACTCTTACATTTTTAATTTTGCGCATTCTCCTCGCATATTCATCTCATTCCTTCCCATTCCAAAACTTGTTCCACCTCGTACCCTAGTGTAAGGAAAGTTAGCAATATCTTCACTACTTGATAATGGTGTGGTAATTCATAAGAATTATCAAGTATTCATACTGCTTCTCTACGTTAATTTTCGTGATCTAAGTTTCAAAGTTTAGAGGTAAGGGAAAATCGTGGTTAGCTTATGAGAGGAACCGAACACTCTTACTCCATAAGTCGTTGGCTGCGGCTTTTAAGAGTATTAATGCTGTATCATGTTACTGAGGAGCTGTTGTCAGTTCTAGTAAGGGCACGGAGAGCCGCATTTCAAGAGAATTAGGTAGCGTACGAGAGATCAAACAGGGTAGGTAGTTTCAAGCCTTTGCTAAACCCGCTTATAGTTTCTTCTTTTTGTCAATAATTACGTGGTAATACATTATTTTTTGTGTGCTGCAAACAGAATAAAATAGTAGTTCTCTCGATGTGCGTATCGTCTTGCAAATTGTTACTCTAAAAATGTAATATTTTCTTGAATGAATTTACCATGATAACGTGTGCCATTAGTCTGTGTCGACCTCTTTCGCATGCCCTCACTGAAGAACTGAAAGGTAAAAATTAATTTAACAAATTCTGCAAACAAAATGAAATTTAGTGAACTCACTTCAAAATGCAAAGAGGCTGGATGGAAACGTGCCAAAAGTCAAGGGATAATGAGCTTCCGAATTTGGCGTGTTGCCGTGCATGCAGCCAACCTAATTATTCAAATAGCGTTGAAAATAGGCCTTTCACTGAACTCGGTCTCGGAACCAACCGAATCTGAAGCGTATCTGCGGTAAACTCTCTCTAGAAGGTCGAGTGAACAACAGAATACAAATGAGAGAAAGGTGATAGCTAGAAAAATAGAGATGGGATTTAGGATTCACGTTAAATTCAACAAAGATTCAGGAATATTCATGCTGTAATTACTGTGTAAATGTGTGTACGAGTCATCAGTAAATTGGTTCTACTATATTCAAACCTTCACCGAAGCAAAATTTTCAAATACATAGATTTCTAAGTACAGAAAATAAATGTGCTCAAACCATCGAACTAGTGTGCTCTCTTTAGTGGTCTTAATGACTACAAACTCTACCTCCGACTGCTTTGTATCAGGTTTTGGAATGCATTGCAAGTTGTAAACTTATGCCCATATTTCATGTCTTTAGATGTACCATACTCATAGAGAACATTATCAGTATTATATGTAACAATAGGGATGTAATAGTTGAGTGGGGGAACATAACTGATAAAATTTATCATTTGCACGTCCTATGTTTAATGAAGCAGAGAGACTGGGATTGATTTGGGTGAACTCTTTTTAATCTTCGCGCCAGTATGAGCTTCGAGTACCTTCTCTTGCGTGTGCGTAAGTGAGAGAGAGAAAGAGTAAGTGAATGGGAGAGAGATGCCGCAGAAGGGAAAACGTGACTATATACACGCATGAACCTTCTTCATTTGCCCTACTTCTCTTCTTCGTGTTTGATGTTATCATCAGTGTTTTTTCTGCTTCAACGTCGCAGTTCCTTTCTTTTCTATTTATTTGTATTTAATGTCGCTTTTCAACTACTAAGGTCATATAGCGACTACTGTAGTAACATTCAGGGTAACGATAGAGGTATATGGACACACAAACATCAATGCTCCCAATTCGAACCCGTGACCCTTCAGGAAAAAGGCAGCTATGGCTCTTCGGCGTTAGTAACCTCGGCGATCTTGTACTTATGCAAGTGGCCATTTAAACCAATGTTGAGTTTGGTAAATTGGGATTATAGAAACAACGTAACATTATAGCGATGTTCAGGCAAACGAGTATTCTTGTGCAGTACGTGCTCTTTGACTTTACGTAGTACGATACAAGTTTTAGCCTACACACACACACACACAAACAAAAAAAAAAATCTCTTTTAAAATTGTAGTTCTAATTCTGTTGTGCGTATTTAGTTATTATTTCTTTGAAAACGCTGCGGCAATATTGTGTGGCGCCCAATGTAACAAACTAATTTGCGTTCATAGTGAAACAACCTTTTGGCTCATTTCCAGCATTTTATAATATACTAAAAAGAGCTTTTTCTTGCTAACTGAATATAAAACAGGTAATTCGTGTTTTATTTAATGAAGAATTCATAGTAAAAAATGAAGACACAAATATGAAGTTTACTTATTGCTCAATGTCCACACCTTTCTCCGAAAGCGAAGTTCGAAAGCAAGTCTCCTACAGTTATGTTGTTGCAGTTCAGATAAGAGCCATTGTAAACTTAGAATTTGAGTTATTTTTAAGTTGATAAAATATAACGAGAGGAGGAAAGCTAGCTACCTGGAAATCTTAAATATTCCTCATGTTTAATATTTCTGATGGTGTTAGTTTCGATGTGAATAAAAGGTGTCGAGTTAATCTTAACCATAATATAAATTCTCATTTGTTTCATAGTATATGAATGCGATTCATACGAAGGGATTCTGATCTTTAGAATCTTATGCTCAGATAGGATGATTTTGAACTGTTGATTACTTTGACATGTAACATTGGAGCAGTTTTATATAATACTGCGTATCATAACAAAACTGTTAATTTTTTAGTGTTGAAAACGTTATTATCTATGTAATTTTCAATGTTTTTTTAGCATTTGACTTCCGAATATGTATGTTTAAACCTTCACTTTCAAAGGTCGCACTAGTATGATGATACTAGATTTCCCCTATTTCTTCTTCTTCTTCTTCTTCTCCTTCTTCTTCTTCTTTTTGTTCTGATTATTAGTAGTAGTAGTAGTAGTATTATTATTGTTATTATTCGTTTTTATTTATTATTATTTAGTTATGACTTTGTTATCTCGAAAAGAATTTCATTGCATTATGGGAACATTGTTGCGTAGGTTCGCCCTTGTATGAGGAGGATATTACACAGCGGAATACCATTATGCGAGAAAGCAGTGTGCATAGACCTGACAGGAACACAGACAGCCGGAAACGAGTGCGACAAAGAAGTGGAGTGGCGACATTCAGCAGGGGGCGCATTAGCTTGGGCGGCTGGCCATTGAGGCCGCTGCGCTGCGACAGAGGGCGCTGACGGGGTCTGTGTGCGAATCGGAAGCGGCCAAGGGAAATCCGTATTATTATTCGCGGTAAATAGCGCGTGCCTGTCACCAAGGCGGCTACGGCGGTGCTTTCACGCTCTGCGCCGCTGTCGGTCACCCCCGCCGGCCGGCCTGGCCCGGCCCGGCTCACCCGTGGGAGCAGCGTTGGTCAGCTGCCTTCTTCTTGGCGTGTGGCACTTCGCCCGGATTTTTTAACTGCCACACTCACAAAAAATCACTTCACATGGGGTCAAAAATGAGCAAACATACATATGTGAATGAAAAGAAGTGTTGATACCAGACACTACAATCCATTTTATAATTCTTTAAAGCCTTTTTTTATGTAAAGCCATACACAGTGTCATTTATATTCATTTGAATTGTAATTGTTGTTATTATTTTTGTCATTATTATTATTATTATTATTATTATTATTATTATTATTAAAAAGAGGCTAGTTTAAAACGTCAAACGCTGAAAGACACCAGATTGTCTGACACGGCATGCATAATACCAATAATACAATACGTACACTGTGGCGGTTCGTAGCATTGTTGCAGTGCCCTTGCAGTTTTCATACCAATGAGAAATTTTCGGCCAATGTCCCTTGACACGTTAACATTAAAAAGAAATCACGTTAATAACATGCAGATGTCTATTTTTCGAATGAATTTCTTATCGACAAGAGACGAGAGGCTCCAGCGATCGTCCGAGAGCTGACGTCATTGAGTGAGTTGGATTTCAGTTACAACCACCGGGTGTCCTGGCGTACGATACGAGCCGAACTTCTTCTTTGTATTACCCCATACTCTTTCTAATGTGATGCAAATGATCCCCACCAGAGTCGCGTGGAGCAGTCTTTCTCAAGCCCGTGATAGATTTAAGCCACCGAGTCATATGGAAGATAGATGACACAGAGAAAGATTGATGACCCAGTTGTGTATACCGGTATACTTCGTGGACGAGTTCTGTGTGAGCTGTTTTAAGAGTGCAGTAAATTACGGTGATTTTAAGTATTCAAACTTCATTTATCGGATAATTAATAGGTTTATAGAACTTAAAGGTGTGAGTTTTTGGCAATGAATTCTGTACACGGTTTACAGGATAAAAGTTTTCTCGGCTTTCTAATGAAGAAAAGCTAAGAAAAAAAGAACTCGACAGACCATTGTCAGATTTATATCTAATGCAAATTGCAAAGAAAGGAAAAGAAAATTTAAAGTGATTTTAAAAGAGAATATTATTTTAGAAACTCGTGGCTCTGTGGATCTCATGTAAAAAATTTATGTTTTGCTTTTCGTGCCTTTTGTTTGGAGGAGTGTTTTAAATGATACTCAGATGTGACAACCACTCAACCCACTCCATTCAATCCCACTCGACTCGCTCCACTGAATTCCGGGAAGTCCCACAGTAACGTGATGTGTAACCAACCATTGCTTTTCAAACTGACACGTCTTTCATTGTATATCCCAAAACTCTTTAAATATCAAACGTAAAAATAGTCAAAATATTAATTTACCGCCATAAAATTGTTCGAAATATGTAATAACATTTGTTTCGACGAAAATATTTATTTTATGTAACTAAATCTAAATATTTTCTTTTGCTATTTGCTATGAATGTGCTATTTGTTATATGAAAACCATTGGGCGCTTCTTGAAATTTCACCGAACATTAACCGCTCAAGATTAAGGGGGGAAAATATATTTTTATCTCAAAGTCCGAGTTCTAGAAATGACGTAAGTCTGCAACAACCTGGCTCATGCGGCTCCAGCCACCACTGTCTACATAATGGAATGATGCAAAATGGGACGTTTATATCATAGGGAGAGGTGTTTGTAATTGTGGCGAGTTGTTACAAAAAAGGCGTTATGAACATAATATATTTCTTATTTTGTTTTCTCATTGTAGTACATTTTTTTTAAGTACCACACCCCTAAATTTTCTGATCACAGCTCTTTTCTGCCTAAAACTGTGTAGGTTGGCCACCGCATTAGTGGGGAACCCCCCTTCGTGGGAGAATTTGCATGCACCCAACCCCCCACCCACACCCTCCAAGGGCCCAGTGTTCCACAAACGGGGAAAGGCACATCAATGGCTTTAGTGAAGGTTTCAGAGACGCCCAGCACAATTTCGTAGTCTGGTATGTAACTTCTCATCGCAGATTGGATAAGCTGGTTGAAGTTCCTCTCCCCTGGGAAGTTGGAAAACAAACATTATCAGGCTAGATAAATGGAACTTGGAAGGAAAGCCTAGAATTCCGAAACGTTCCATCAACTTTATCTCGACGTGGTAGTCCGTGCGTCTGCTTCGCGAGAAGTTTTCTAATTACGGGTAAAATATGCCCACTCCTTGCTTTTTGAATAAATGGTCTAGGGTACTGTTTATTTTACAATATATCACAGCACGTGTTTCGCAAAGAGTACGTCGGAAAAGATTTTCCTGGAATTACTTTTCAAATCTATCTATTAAAACATTTTTACATTGTTTTTTAAAGAATAATATATACATTCCGTTTCATTCTCAGCATTATTAGATAGGTGTCGTTATATGATACCTGACCGGGAAGTATTTTTTTTTTTTCAAATCGAAAACTGCCAATGCTGTAGAGGAAAAGTGTTTATATGATTCTCTTAGAGACCGGGTTTCCCGTTGAGGTTCCAACATGAAAGATCAAAAAATGTATGTCATTCAAATGTGAATACTTTTTATTGTTAATATCCTCACTTTTTGTTGGAGATGAAATCACCTAGCAACACGAAGCAAGATAAACTTATTATTTAAATAACTCTCATGTTTTTCTTTTTATGCTTATTCTACTATCTGCCTTAAAATTAGGTGTAATAACTGTACTCAATATAAATTCGACAGTTTTGCTTCTTTTACAAAATAAAATCTCTAACAATATTGATGTTTTTTCAAATGTTTTTATCATCTACAACATATTCTTACCTTAGTTATGACTAAAATATGATTAATGTTAAATTCAATCAATTATATAAATTCACTTTTTTTATACTATATCATATAGTTCTATCTGCATCTTGTTGCAACGATTAGTGAAGTAGCACGTTACGAGTAAGAAGTCGTAACGGCGACGGAAGACAAAAAAACATTTGAGTGAAAGGCAGGAGATACGACAGAACTTGGTTCAAATCTTTTGTAAACCGTTTTATCCACCTCAAATTTTCTATAAACCCACGACAAACTATTTTAATGCGGAATTGAATAACAGGAGCATGTGTACTATCAAAATGCCTTTTTTTTCACTGAATATGTTCCTTTCTGCAGGAGCGAATATCTTGAGTCGGGAAGCTGGAAGTCCAAATGGAGCCCAAATGGAGAGCTAAAAAGGTTAACGTAATCGAGCGAAAACGAAATGTGCTTCCGAGGCGAATTGGGGAAAGTCCAGAAGAAAAATCGGAACATATCCTCTGCGGTCTCAGTTTTCTTTATTTTTTACGGTCAATTCTTATAAATAGTCGTTCCTTCCGATTCATTCTGTACTAATGTAGCTCATAACGGCGACGTCATACTAGTATTAATGTATGGAATACTCGTATGCTTATTTGAGTTTGTATGGATATGACTATTTGGTCATGCCAGTACCATTTGTCAACTTTGTGTCATTGGTACGAAATAAACTGATAGATTAGCCTACTTTAGATATAATAATAGTAAATAATAATAATAATAATAGGATTAACAATGTGTCTCGTGACATTAAGTAAATATTAATGGACTGATAACATATTACAAAAAAATACATTTAAAAGTAAAGAAAACTAGCCATTTCCTAATGCTTTTAATTTTTGCAATAGTATTCGCTTCAACTGTCGTCGCATTTTTAAATTCTCCCAGAGACAATACAAAAAAGCAGCTGACAAAAGCTTTATTGTGGCATTTTTTCACAAAATTTTCCATTGTATTTTAATTTTGGAGGTTTCGTAGTTTACAGAAATACATTTATATAATTAATTAATTTGATCATTGGTTCAAAGTAGGACTGATTTATCAGATTAAAGGAAAATGTCAATGATGGAGATTTTGAATTGTACTTGAATTTTCAAGTGCAGTACGGGGATTCTGAGACCCGAATCTTTGGCCTAAATGCAATTTTCTATCTTTCATGAATGAGCAGTCTGCCAACTATCATGAAAACATTGCGAAGTAATCGGTTTTGCATGCTTTTCGTTGTTCGTAGCCCTCGCCTCGCCCTTCCC
Organism: Gryllus bimaculatus; assembly: GCA_017312745.1. Taxonomy (NCBI): domain Eukaryota; kingdom Metazoa; phylum Arthropoda; class Insecta; order Orthoptera; family Gryllidae; genus Gryllus; species Gryllus bimaculatus. The sequence continues at coordinate 1,033,800 of BOPP01000030.1, forward strand.
TTCGCATGTCACGAGGGAACCGCGTGTAATCGGCACTTCCATTCGATCTTACTAACCGCGAATTTACTCATCTCCGTGGTGCGAGTAATGACGAAGTTGAAATGTATGCTGTTTTTTTAGTGGTTATAATATTTTATAGTTAATTTTTGTCATAAAAGTACGTATTTCTCGTAGTTGTATTGCATAATTCAATTCAGAATTCATAAAAAGCGTGACAATCGCTCCTATAACTTTCAGTTCTATTGCAGACAACTTCAAAATTTGAATTGAGTTTTGCCGGGTTGTCTTACGATCTATTCTAAGAGTGATAAGTCGTGTTAAAACTAGTTTCATTTCAGTGAAGGAAAACTCTTCGCGAATTATCTTGTTTTTTTACACATGCATCGCTTTAGAAATGAAGATATATTCGACTTTTGAGGCATAGGCATCCATCTTGTACAAATTACGGCATAACCACTCATAAGCACCCATTGCACGATATTTATCAGAACTCCGATATAAATAAAGGCGTAATCCACAATTTTGTGTTGAGGAAGTACCACACTTTTGTTTTATTATGTGAAAATCAATTTGTAGTGTGATTCAAATATTATGATTTTTTCAACATTTAAAGTTTTCTCTAGCAAAAGTTATCAATAGTGGCTTTCCATTGCTAGAAAGTTGTGCGATAATGATGCTTTCATGCACACAGCTTCTTAGATCTCTTTTAACTGCGTCATTGAGAATACATTATTATTATTATTATTATTATTATTATTATTATTATTATTATTATTATTTACTTTTTTGCCTCATCGTTCAAAAAGCCATTTCTTTAAGAACCGTTTTTCGAATTTTTGAATATAAGTTGCTAAAATGGAAGTTCCTCGCAACAAACTATTTTTTTGCTTCAATTCCCGTTGTACACCGTTAAACAACATATTATCGTGAATACAACGTTTACTGTGATAGGTTTTGTTGTCTTAGTTCGATCTGTAAAAAACAAAATTACGTGGTAGTTGGAGACCCGAGGGACGTGTATTCGAGTAATACACATACTCGACGTTTTGTTTTTATTTTTATTCCCCTGTTGCCTCTCTGTTCTCACTCTTGTTTAGTTTCATAGTTGTGTAGTTGTTTCAAAGTTACAAAGAGATTTCTTACTCTGTTTGCACAATATTACGCACCGAATGCACGTAGATGTTCGCTGATCAATCTCCAGTGTTAAGCCAATATAATCAGATTCGAATGGGTTCAATCTAAATTCTCACGTTCCAAAAGCTGCTATGCATTTTTTCTTTTCAAATCGTTATCATCACCTTTCGTCCTCCGTAAAAAACGTCTTTTGCTGCTTATCGTTTCCGCGAGTGTGCACTCGATTGATGTGGCTCAGGGCACCAGCAGATGTGGCATCAACTAAAGTCTCTGCTGTGCCTCTGAGCGGAGAGATCGTAGGTTCGAGTCCCGATTACGTCAGAAATTATCGCCACCAGGTAGAGAGCTAGGTCGAATTCAACAGCTTGTGTAGAAGAGTGTTCTAGCGGTTGGCTGCTGCGATCGGTAGTTTTTCGTGGGTTCTCGGATCAACACCAAGTGAATGCCGGAACGGTATACTAGAATTTGGGTCCACGTACCACGTGCGATTTTCTTCTTCTTGTTCTTCTTTTTCTTCTTCTTCTTCTTCTTCTTCTTCTTCTTCTTCTTCTTCTTCTTCTTCTTTAACTTGTTGCATCCATATTGACTTAACGCGTATCCCAGCTCCTAAGCATTTCATCGTTCCTTCCTCTTCCCTTACACGCTCTTACAGAACACTTACACGCACTATACATGTCGAGAGACCGTTCAAGAGTTTAGAGCTTTTCTCAGCTGGAACGGTGCCCCGTTTGTGGGAGATACCTGGGTGGGGAAACCCCGCGAGCCGACGTGCAGGTCGGCGCCGGATCTCACCATCCAGCAGGAGAAAGCACAGCCACCTCTCGCGATAAAAACATGCATTACGCTTACGGGACTAAGGACCTTGGCTGTTGGCGCGCCGGAAACTCCAAACAATAAATCAATGTAGTGTGCCTAGCGCATCGGCGGGAACCTATGGTTCGCTGAACGGGCGACGCATCCTGAATCGCGCGACGTGGGTATTTCTGGCTTAAGTGAAATCACAGCTGCTTCACGAGCTGCGCGAGATGATTCACGCCTTGCCAACGCGTTCCCATCGACGAAAGCCACACGCCGACGCTTGACTGCGTGCTGCAAGGTGACGACGACGTCGAAGATGATGGTTGCGGCGGGGAGACAAGGTCGGGAGCAGTAACAGCACTGTTTCACATTTGCATTCCTAAGGTCCATTGTTCTGCTGCTGCGAGCTGTGACAACGACGAAGTCGTTTGTTTTGCCGCGACTCCCGAACGCCTACTTACTTCCAAATTGGCATAGCAGGCAAGGCACCACCTAGTACCTACCTATCGGTAAAGTTTACGCGTTTTGTGACCGGGCGTTCGCTGGCAGGATTAGAATTTTGCGGCCGAGGGACTTCCAGGAGGCAGCGACTTGCGAGTAGGGCGAAGTTTGCGCTTCCAACTAAGCGGATTCCTGCGGCCGCCTGCTGTTTAGCGACGCAGTATTTCGCTGGAAACGTGCCGCGCAGCGGAAGTTGAGCGGAGAAACTCCGACCGTGAACTCGCGATTCGCCAGCGCCCTTGACCTTGGCGTTATACGAGTACGACGCGTTTGAAGGCTGCGAGCATCCGGAGGGACCTTCGAAGTTCCTGCGGTCCGCCGTCTCTTTGTGAATCGACTCCGGTAGAGTCAACCACCGCATCTGTTTGAACCGGTTGGGAAGAGTCTCGTTTGCGGTGTCGTGAGCGGCGTGCGGGGGCGGGCGGCGGTGGCGGCGGAACGGAGGGGCATCGCCAAGAGTCTGCGGGGCTGGGAACTGCAGCGCGCCGCTCGTGTCGTGGTCCTCGACGTCCGCGCCGCTCCCCGCTGTTCCAGACTGGCGTAAATCTCTGCCAGCTGGCTCGTGCCGTCTGCAGGGCCGGCGACGCGACGCGGCGGGCCGCGCACTGGGCCGAAATGGGCAAAACGACAAACGACTCGCGTGGCGACGAAGAGTAAATGGTGGCCACTTTCTGCGAAACCGGGAAAAATCGGGGAAATTTGTTCCAGGAAACTAGTGGTCACTCTGTATATGTTGATCATGGTTCTAAAAGGTAACATAAATGCGCACACTGCATGGGTGAATTATTTCTATTAATGTGATTCAAACGATGTATGTGTATTAACATTTGTGGTATCTTGCATTATAAACTTCTCTTAAATTATCGTATGACTAAGCATATGGTGAAAGGCTTCGTTATTGTAACATTTTGTTTGTATCCGAAATCAGCAATACGAAATTAAATTCACTCAATAGTACCATTTTCAACGCAGTGATTTGCATCTTATGAATAGCAATATAAAAACAACATACGTAAAAGGAAAATTCCGTGCATTCACAAAACTTTTTGGAACGGAAAACTGTAAAACCGTTAATAATGCACGTCGCTCTAAATAGAAGTGAAATACAACAAGAATTCAAAAGGTAGTAACCTTTTATTTTATTTTTTGTAGTATTTTTTCTCTCTGTCTTTCTCTCTCTCTCCCCTCTCTCTCCTCTCTCTCCCCTCTCTCTCCTCTCTCTTCTCTCTCTTCTCTCCTCTCTCTCCTCCCTCTGTCTCTTCTCTCTCTCCCCTCTCTCTTCTCTCTCCTCTCTCTCTTCTCTCTCCTCTCTTCTCTCTCCTCTCTCCTCTCTCTTCTCTCTCTCCTCTCTCCTCCCTCTGTCTCCTCTCTCTCTCTCTCCTCTCCCCCCTCTCTCTCTCTCTCTCTGTTTAATGCTTGATCTAAAAAAACGTAACGTGCGTAATACATTGTGAACCATTGTGAGCAGACACCACCGCCGTAGTCGCCACTGCCCCCACATAGCCGCTGTCCTCTCTGTCTCTGGCACCGCCAAAGCCACTGCCACCACCTCTACCTCTACGGCTTGTAAATTTTAACAAAAAACGCAAATAAGGAAATATTTCTCTAGTGCAACGCATTGAGGGAAGAAATCTTGAAGAATCCGCGAAGAATACCAATTCCGTTCAAGGGTGCGTGCAATTATTCTTCAGAATATTACGTGACTATTTTACGAGTTCTGTAATAATCGTCTGCACTTGAGAGGCTCTAAAGTCCTCAATACTGGAAAGTTGCATCAGTGCAACATAGTTGAAAAAACAAAAATTTACGAAAGTAATAAATTACCTCAGCAAAGCTGAATCTTCGCAAAAGGTGAACCTTTGGTAAAATATGTGACAGTGCACGGGAAAATAAATTTAAACACCAAATTTCCAGCAAACATTTTTTTTTAAATGAAACTCTTTGTGAATACGAATGCAACGTTGTTCAATAATCTACCTCAACCAGACAATACAACTTGTGGAGGTGGACGCGAGTGTGGTTGCAGAAGCAGGGGTGTAAGTTTTACTCTCTCAATTGCCGAAAATGAAACTATCTTTTGCAATTATGACGACCAGAAGCTGTGAAATGATTCATGGCTTATAGCGACGATACCCAGCTAAATATGTTACCGTCAGAGCGTTTGTGACAGTGGCAGAGTCAGCTTCAGCCTCTTAAAGTTCAGATTTATTATGCATGATAACCTCATGTTTCGTTTTTTTTAATTGTGTTGTGTATTCTTTCACAATATACATTCTAAGCACGAAACAACTTCGAATCGTTACAAAAATCTCTCAGTCTAGTTTCAATAAGCATTTCACCACTGAACTGTGCAAAATTAATGCAATGATGTGTCGGATTATCGAATGCGCAATGTTCTGCTTCTGTTAAATTCTTGTATATTCCATTTTTACCTTTGTGGGAATTCATTTAAACGAAGTTACGGACATCAGGTTTTCCGGCAGCGACATGTCAGATTTTCGTAAAGATGTCGAGGTCAATGTGTCGCTTGTGTAGGAACCGTGTTAAGGATATCCGTGAAAAGTTTAAAATGTCCGCTTACTTGGTACTTCCTGGTTTTCCCCTCCGTTTTCCCTCCGAGTGCATCCTTGTGTCTCACCGAGTTTGCGAGTTCGAATCCGCATCGAACATTGGAAAGGCGCTCTCGTAGTTTGTAATCCTCACAAGTCCACTTAAATGCACTTGGTTACGTAATCCAGCTAAAAGCGTTTTGAGGTCAACAGCGAATAATGTAGAATTCCACCAGGTTATTTGTAATAATTTTCAACTGTTTAGTACTTTTCATGTGTTGTTGTTTCATGTCGTTCTGGTTGCATTTGTGACGTAGAGTAATACATTAATTTCGTTGCTTTAAAGTCAAGCAGAACGAGAATGCTTCACCAAGCACGTGCCGCATACGCGGGAATCCTTGCGCAGCCATTGTGTTGTTTTCAATCAAGATAACCTCGGTGACGCTGCGTGAACCAGGAAAAATGTATTTCGAGATTAAAGAATTCCCATTCGTCGTAAGGAAGTGTCTTGGATATACTGGCATTCTTTGACGGCATCGCGGATGCCACTGCTGCCAGTGTAACCGCCACCTCCATAGTCACCGCCCATCACCGCACTTCCTCCAGTTCCCGTCAGCATAGTAATCGCCACCATTATCATCATTTTAATGGGCCGTTCTTCAACCGATTCTATCACCGGTACCACCGTCACCATCACCGCTGTTGCCACTTGTGCATTACAACAGACGCTATCATCAATCCCACCATTCCGTTTATGTTCCATTTCTATTGATGACTGGATGAGTAATCGAACGAAACATTAAAATTGATAAATAAAAAAAGGTATTTTATTGTGGAGAAGTTTTTATTTTCTTCGTAGTGACAAAATAATTTTAACACATTTGTAACTTTTTGATTTTTCTACGCCCTACGAATCGCATGACTTGCGTTAGAACTGTGTTGAGCGTAAGAATAACTTGACGCTTGACCTCATAGCGTTCTCTGTAAGATAAGTTTCCACCAATCTCTTCAAAATTGATGCCGTATCTAGTGACCGCAGCAATTGGTGCTAATGAAGAAAATGGATATGAATACAATTGTCCAGTCATATCGATCCCATGATTATACTTTAAATTAATATCTCTTGAATCGTATACATGGTTTCTTTTGAGATTTGTGAATATAACTATTACCTGACACTTCTAAACTGGAAAACGCATATTTGTCGTCACAAGGAACGATAAAATTTCAACACGCGTCCTCTATGGAGTAAGGTAAAGAAATATTTTGTACGAGAATAACACGTAGGAATAGCAAATCTGTGAAGATGTGATACCTTTTTATTCGCTTTACGACTTTATTTTGATAATAATGCGTAAGGAATACCGCAAGCGCTTTCTACCTAAAATCCTTAACTAAACTCTTACTTTTCTACCTAAAACTCTTTCTTAACTGAAGCATTTTGAGATCTTAACGTCGAATGTCACATGATTTATAGTGCATGAGGTGAAGACGCTACAAGTGCTACAATTCCCTAGGGATGCGACATCAATATCAAAACACCAATGTTTTAAAACTTCGATCTTCAAAACTAAAATATCGGTGTTACTAATACATCGCTGTTTTAATCCTCGATTATTTTAAAAATTGTTTAGTAACCTCTGACATTAGCGTTCTCCTGAAAGAGATTTTAATTCGACGAGGAATGGCCAATACCAGGGCATCGGGGTCATCTGGCGAGCGAAAATTGGCTACTCGATGAAGGTACAACAAACAGTGTTCACTGTGTTCAAACACTTTATCACGTATTTCAAATTTTAAATTATAGACAATTTTGATTATGGGACTTTTCGTTTCACTAACACATAAACATAAAATCATCGGGATCAAAACATTGAAGCTAACTAGCCAACAGCTGTAATAAATCGACATTTAAGAAACATCGATATTTGATCAATTCGTGAGCCCAGGTGCGTCAACCGCTAAAGTCATAAGTCCCGTAAGTGCAGTGTATGTTTCCCCCTCTGAAGGTGGCGGTGATCTTCCCCGGTGTAAGGTGAAATCCAGTGCCGACCTACCTGTCAGCTAGCGGAGGTATTACCCAACTTGGTATCTCCCAACAGCAGGGCACTACCCCAGCCGCGACAAGTTCTAAGATCCCGACCGGTCTCCCGGCATGTGTGGTAGTATAGTGCATATAAGTGTATGTGTTTACGTAAGGGGTCAGAATAGGACAAGGAAGAGAAAGGAATAGGACAAGGAAGCAAATAGGACAAGGAACACAGTCCGTGACCCATTTTTAGGGTAATGCTCCGTTACTGAACGTAGGAATGACAGAAAATTACCGAACAGAGCAGTCGGCCGCTGAAATTCGCCTCCAGACATCTACTGATTCGACCTACCTCCCTAGTTAGTGACGAAAATCCTATCACTGTCGGGATTCAAACTTAGGACATCCCGGCCAGAGGCAATGCAGTGACATCAGCTGATGCCCTGAGCCACCTCTCTTGGTCGATGTTTCGAAAACATCATGGGAGTCGTATGTAAAAAAAACACTGTAGGCAGTACCGCCGGGTGACGGCCGCACAAACAAAAGACCGAAAACGTATAAACACCGATGCTTGAAACCCATGGACTTTAATACATTGCCATTTAAATCATCGATGTTTTGAAAACGTGGACATAGATATCGTATTCCTAAAACTGCCTAGTCAGCGAGGGAGCACGGTCGGGCGACTTCGGCAACGGCAGCACAAACAAAACAACGAGATCAAAAAGCCAATGACATCAGTACATGGGCATTTAAAACATCGATGTTTCGAAAACGTCGGCATGGTATCGTATTCGTAAAACATCTTAGTCTGCGAGGGAGCACGGCCGGACGACTTCGGCGACGGCAGCGAAAACAAAACAAGGAAAACGTAAAAACAACTAGATGCCAATGACTTTAACACATGGGCATTTAAAATATCGATGTTTCGAAAACGTCTGCATGGTGTCGTATTCGTAAATCTCCCTAGTCTGCAATTCAGCACGGCCGGACTGCGCCGATGGCGGTGGCGGCGGCGGCAGTGGCGGCGGAGTTGGAGGCGGCAGAGTCTCCGACGCAGCAGCGGCATTCGCCGGGCGTCCTTGCGTCATGGGCGGTCAACGAACCGCGGCGCTGCGCGGGGAGCTCTGCCAGTCAGCGCGTGGGCGCTTGGCCCGGCACAGCCATACGCGCGCGGCCGGCGTTTCCGCCTGGGCTAGCTTTATGCATCCGCTTGTTCGGCGGAATCTCGTTTTGAGGCGTGATTCTTTTTTTTTTCCATACACGGAAACATATTTGTGTTCACTTCCGTGTTCCGGATGAGTCGAAAACTTATTGCGACGCTGTTGTATGTACACTACGTGCGTGAACGTACAGTCGATTCTGGTTACTGCGAACCTCTGGGGACTAAAACTTTTGGTTTACTGTTTCAGAGGTTCACTTTTTCAAATATTACCAAAATATAATTGACAGTTTTCCAAGAAAGTTTCTTTTTATCAATTCAGAAACATCGTATAGCACCTAAACGCCAGGATTTGAAATTTTAATACCTTCGTGCCTTCTTCATATTCGATTCTGCATTGTCCCCGCACTCTAAATATCGTAGTCCAGTTCCAACATCCTTCAATGCACTTCACTGCTGGAGTCCTGTATTTTTGTATTATCTTGTAACCACTCAGGCGTTCTAGTTTTCCTCTGTTCTGGCAGACTCTTTCTCCGCATTCAGGTTGGCCGTACTGATTTCGGTAGTTTTCATCTTGCGCTTTGATGAAATCTTCCGATTAGACAGAACTGCCACCGATGAGCTGAAGCAATTCTTGTAGAGGTACAGATCTATCAATCCTTTTCAAGCCCGATACATGATTCCAAATCAGTTTACAAGACGCTCTACCTCACAACCCTGAAGTGTTAAATGAATTCGCGGAGCTGAAGCGAAACGCCCCCCCCCTGTAAGTTGTGTTTATTATATTCATTGCAACCGGTGTTGAGTGTTCATTAAAAGGGAATCTTCTAATACTTTTAATGTACGTGAATCGGGTCCAGTGACTACAGTTCACCATAACCGTAAGATCTGTCCATCTATAGTCCACTGTATGTGGTCCGCAACTAAAACTGGTCCTAGGATTGCTAGCCAAAGGCAGTGCGAGACTAGTTACGAATTTTAGAGGCCGATTGCTCTGATTAGTGGTTTCCGAGGTAGTCTTATGTCTTTTCCGGGAAGGAGCCAGGGCAGAAACATTAACCACCAGCCGCGCGTGAGTTTTTCTTCTCTCTCTTTACTCAACGACTTCCAACCTTCTATCTCCTAACCTCAAATGACCGTTCCTCTTTATGTTATAAAAGACTCGTGCAATACTGGGAGCTTACGGACGTCTCGACGAGACACATATAGACATAAAGAAAGCTACTGATATCGTTCATTCTGCTGGTGAAATATTGTACATGAAAATTCGACATTCGATGCAATTTTATAGACAACGTGCTCATCATATTAATTTATGCTTAAAATTACTTACACCAAAATGTATTCGTGTGCAATAATTGAGCTTTAATATGTTACGCTCGTTACAAGCGAATTACTATAGAGGTCAGTCCTCTGAATAGCTGCGGATGAAACTATGGCATCATCAGTGTTACAGAGGATATGATGCATACGGAATAGGTTATGCTACGAGTACATCCACACTATAGATACTGTTTCTATCGTCACGCTTACTTTTTTGATCTCACATTGAATCATGTAACCTGGTATTATATATCCTGGAAGGATGGTGATATGTGGAATGAATTGACAAATAATTGAATGGTGCAGACTGGCAGCGCTGTATTCTACAATCGCCATTTCTCTCATGAGGTTTTCTCCTATTTTTTTTTTCATTTATACTTGTAAATGTTTATGTAAATGTTTATTTGTAAGGTTGTCACTAATGACTTACATTGTGAATGACACATTTTATTTACTTCATAACACTTCTTTCATTTTCTTATTATATCCTGATCTCAAAGGTATTTCACCTGCCTTCGATGTTCGCCAAGTTGAACGCGGAATTCTCTTCGCCGACGTTCCCGCAGCGTCTTGTTTACCGTTGCCTAAGGGCCTTCCGGCGTAGTACGTTAGCGCGCGTGCGAAGTGCAGAGAATCCAAAACTGCGTTCGCACGCAACTCTGCGGTGTCCTTTGTTGTCGGACAAAGGCTATGTTTTCCCCCTTCCAGTTCAGTGAACTCGGCTCACATTGGAACAACGTCATAAATGCAGTGAAGAAAAATAACAAGTGTTGTATTTGTTAAAAGTGTGGGTTGTTTGTGATGTTATGGAAAATAATACATGAAGGTGTAAAAACTCCGTTGAAAATGTATGTAATTGAATGTTGATACCACAGCGATAAATCTCTACAATCTGCAAAACGTTGAAATTCCACCGTGGTACCAAACATGGGGTAACGCAGGGTTTGTGATTCTTTGTGAAAAATTTGAAGATTCATTACATATTTTTATGTATTAAAAAAAGTCCATATGTCACTTTATGGCGTTATTTTGTGTCTATAAATCAACTGATGCAGCTAATGCTAGAACTGCTTAGTTATTTTGATTTAAATTGAAGTAGATTCAATTTCAGCTTAATATTTTGACAGACGACTTCATTATTTGCTGATGAACCCAATTATACCCAATTATTGTTAATTAATTCAATGCTAATGATCTTCTCCACACCTGTCCATGCTGTGCACATATTTGCTCGTAGTTTTATAGAGAGGTAGTTCCGTGTCGAGTTCCCCAAATCAAAGTTGGCACATTTTCAATAAAGGTCTGCCTGAAGCGTTACACGTAACAGCATTCAGTCTCGGAGGTATGTACGAATTATTGGAATTTTTGCCGATACTTCTGGACACGTTCACGTGCCTGAAGCGATTAATTCTTTTTCCCTTTGAACTTGCCATGATATCCGCTGTTTTATTACACTAATCTGAATTTTAAAAATAGAGCCGAAACAAAACTGTCCCAAGTCTGTTTACTACGTTAAGATCCAAGTAGATTGGTCGTGAAAGAATGCGTGAATGAGTATAATATTAAAGTAATCGTCTGATATTTCATGGGTGATATTACAGGGGTCTCACTGTCCGTAAAATACTAACTCTTTGGAAATGATGTTGAACTATGTGTTTTATGTAAGAAAAACACATAACTTCTTGAATGTAGTAGTTGATGTTTGTGATTTTACTGTTTAAACGATGGTTTAAATAAAGCACAAACATCTTTCGTTCTCTCACTGAAGAACAAGTATTAATACTTACTAAACCTACTAGATTTACCTCCAATGAAGTACGGCTCAGGCAACTCACAGATTCAGCTTAAATGACTCAGTCAACAAGAAAGTTTTCAAAGTGTCCACAGACACCGCGCGATAAAGCGCCTTGGAAAGTGCAGCGTTAAAAGCCACGAGACAACGCGAGATGAGCTTCGAGAAGAGAGAAAAAAAACGCGGGTCGCGTTGTGCACTGGGCGTTGTGCAAGGCCTAACAGTAAAGTCTCCGGCTCCGTCTGAATAAAGTGGTCACGATCTCGGCGAGGCGAAGAGCCCATGCGCGGGAGGCCGAGGCGGAGGCGGGTCGGAGGCGTAGGCCGAAGCAGAGGCGGGTCGGGGGAGGGGGCGGAGGCGGGGGAGAAGGAAGGGCGGAGGCGTAGACGGGGGTGGAGGCGGCCGCCCCGCGCAACGCGTCCTCTGATGTGCTCTCGTGAAATTCGTTACGTCCAGAACCGGTTCGTGGGACAGCTCGTGTTCGCCGTCCGATTTATCATAGCGGTTCCTTTCGGAATGTCAGGTCGAGTGAGGTACGGATCTCCGCGGTAGGGGTTTCAAAAAGAGAGGATCGACAGCCATTAAAATATTCGGGGGAATTCTGTTATGGTTTTAGCAGAAGAGTAAACTTCTGTGAATTATGTCTCTCTAGTTACTTTGTAAGGATAAATCAACAAAAATTAATAACTTTTTCTATCAATGAACATTATTATCATATTTAAATAAAAATTGTAAATTTTATGCGAATATGAAAAAACGATCTGTACGAAGAAAATAATATATTTATTATATTATTATTGTAACACACATACAATTGGAGTTTCTAGAAATCCTGTGAATGATATGACACTATCTATACTGTGGAATATATAACAGAATTTTGCGAGATTTATTTATCCATCGAAGAAAGGAACTCCCAAATAGTAATCTGTTAATAGTCAGTTGAAAGGAATACCTTGCCATTCTTTGTAAGGGAATTAATATTTTTACTCGATGAGTCAACATTTGACGTTGATAAATTGATTGCACAACGTGATCGACTTCCGAAAGCAACACCTACCTACTATTAATGAAAATCTTTTTCCACCGTTGGTTCTCTATCGCGCTGCACTATCGCATAAACTTTAGTCGGTGACCCCTCACATTGTTTTACTTTCTCGCGTTCGTATTATAAAGTTACGTAACGCTGCAATGAAATGCGTCAGAAAAAAATCATATTGTAGGTCCCTTATACCGAAAAAGCGGATAATTCTTGTTCTTATAAGTAGCAAATTACTTTCGCTAACACGTTGTGAAGCCAGAATCCACGTTTTGTGAATTCCAATGATTCCCTTTAGTTAATTAGTTATGCAGTTGGAGGGTCCTGCATACCAACAAATGGCAAAGCAACTATCCTTTCGTCCGTTAGTCCGCCTATCCGTCCATCTGTGAACAAACTTATGATTTAATTAGCGGCTAAAACATAAGCTAAAACACCTGAATTGAAATTTCCCGATCGATCAGGCTGTTGTTGCAACCCCTTGAATTTGAAATGGATACTTTAGTTTTGGGAGGATCTTTACATGAAGCCTCAAAGGCATTTTTAATTTCTACTCGAAAATGTCTGCCAATCTGTATATTTGTAGCCATTCTACTTTACAAGGTGGAGCAAGGTAGGCTTATAAAAAGGTTCTTTTTTCGTTGAATTCTCTGAAAATAGCGATAGTTTAAAGTTCTTTCGACATCTTACCACAACTGTAATATTGAAGAGAGATGTTTCTTATGAATGAAATTTGTTTTTTGTTTTTTTAAATTTGGGTCTTTAAACGAGGTTAGGTGCAATTTTTTTCAAAATTGAGTAGGTTTGACGTAATTTTAAAAACAATCTTCTTAAAAACTGACTTAAATCTTTTCTTCGAACTTTTTGTACTATTAGTGCTAAATGCTCTAAATGACTTGGCATCAACCCTATTTTGTTGTATTCTTTTGATTTTTCACAAATTACACGAATGGAAGTTTTTTAAAGAATACTTTATTATACTTCATTCACTCTCACATTGTTAATATGTACATTATTATCATTATTGCATTTGTGAGTACCAGTACATAAAATGATTTATAATGTGTTTATCGAAAACTCAATTCTTTTATGTCAAAATTATCTTAAAATTGCTAATTTTCATAAACGCTGAAAAATCATTTTCTCAAAAAGGCTTCAATTTAACAAAATATATATTTCTACTTGTGGTGTCACCGTATAACATGACATAAGCATTAATTTGAGTGTTCTTTTGATTTTTTCAGAAACTACTCAAAAGTTATTTGAAATATCACTCACGGTAATATTTACAATACACGCATTTTGTATATTATAGCATTTGCGAGCATAAGAACTTCAAATTACTCTTATGAATGTTTCGAGAACATGTCTGTGAAATAGAGTTCAAAATTGCGCATTTTCAGAAATGAGAATTCTCAAGAACGGTTCCAATTTTTTGAATCTGTTCCATTCTGTAGCAGCACTTATTTATTATTATGCCATTGCAATATTGATAAATTGATTTAAATCTTGTCAACATTTATATATCCATATAATTAGCCTTGGGAACTTCGAATATTAATGCGTTTTTTATATCCTAGTACCAAACAATTAATTTGCGTTTTATTCAAAATCGAACTCTTAACACCACAAAAAAAAAATAATCAGGCATTCATTGTTAGTGGTAAAAAGAGTTGCATATCCCATTAATGATTGAACGAATTGTCCCATTAATCAGTCAACAAGAATGACACGCCAAGATTTGCACGGAACATAACATTGAAATGACAGTACTCAGTACAGAAATGAAATTATTTCAAGATAACCACGTTCAGGTAAAAAATGCAAAACTTTTCATGGGATTTTACGGTTTTCCTCCCTGTAAATCTTCATTTGGACGCGCCCGATGAAACGTTTTGGTTGGATTCTGCAGTCAGCGTCCCGCTTTGGTTTGTCGGGACGCGAGAATGCTATTTGTGATGGATATATACGTATTTCCGGTGCCAACTCATGAGATCTACATATTGTAGAGACGTTCAATATGCATGGCAGGGAAATTAGGTCACTGAGGCGAGTTCGATTTACTGTCACCGTGTCCCTCAGAAATAAAACGAAGCAGCTTAGATTAACGTTGCCTGAGGTTGATTTCGACGGGTCGCGAGTTGCAGTTGAGAATTTGAATTGAACGTAATAAATAATATTGTGTTGTTTTTATATAAATACCGTCTTTGAATTGAAAGCTCCTGGAAAGTAGTTAAATTGCAGTTTAAAAAACAGAAATCAATGCACTTCATGTTTTCATTATATTATCTTTATCAGAATGAATTCTAATTGAGCTTTTCAAAAATAACACTTCCATGTTGAAATATTGCGATTTCTTTTCAGATGTTGACGCTGTTTTTTCATGACTCCGAAGGAATATTCTTTTCTCAAGCAAAAAGAAGTCCAACATCTTAAATAATATAACTCCATTCATGCAACATACCTTATTCAATATTTTGGTTCGAGTGTGTCAATAATCAGGGAGTAATCATTCACTTTTCAACGTATTTCTTAAATTTTAATCATTTTCACTGTATTTTAAATGATTCGTAATAAATTCTGTCCATTAAATCATTCAGCAAAATCCTTAAGTGTCTTGGAAAAGCAACGTTGGGATACCCCTGCTCTCGCGACCCCACATTCATCCACGTGTCCGTCGCCTGTCTCATCTAACGCTGAAAGGCTCTTTGCGGGCGCTTTAACCCGCGGCTCTCTTCCGTGACTCCGGTCGCTTGTCCATCGGGGCTGTTCCGGCCATCTGGAGAGCCGAGACTTTTTCCGTGTTCGCGACAGGCACGAAACGTCTCGAAAGTAATGGTCGTTGTTTACTTTTCTTCTCGGATTGTTGTTTGTTTGACATATCCTCTTCGTCGTGGAGTGCGGTGAAGTTGGCTTGCAGTTACAATTGTAGTTCGTTGCGTGTGATGTCATGAAGGATTTTCAAGCGTGACTGATGTCGGTCTGCCTCGTTTAAATTATATTCGAAGTGCTCTTGAGTCATTCATTGAAATTTGCGAAATGTCAAACTAAAGTAATTATTAGTGATTCGGCCCGAATTCTTTTTAGCAGATTTAGTGAAATATATCAATTCTTCTTGAAACCAATCCCAATTAAAATTGGGATTGTACAGTGGATTGTACAAATTGTTAGTTGGACAATATTGACAAACCTGTTCTTCCTCCTTCCCAAACCTCTGAGAAGGGGATGGGATAAGAGAGGATTAGAGAATTCTTTAGCTGTTAAAGAGAACCCAAGGTAATCATTTTCATTACTTCACAAAGCATATTACAACAAAGTTACGAGAGACAGTAAATCGTGAACAGGTAGATTTTCAAATAAGCCTGCATCCTTATGAAATTCAATTACCCTGAGTAATTCATGAATTCCAAATTTCGCTGAGCAGATTACGTAATTTGAGAGAGGTTACAAACTTTCAAAAACTTGTTGGGCGGCGTTTTTCGAAATTTGTTGACATTTTCCTCCACCTGGAAATCCATTCAATTTCTCTCCGGCCGGGTATTTGCTTCAGTTGGCCGCTTCGGCGGTTTCGTGTCGCGACCTGTGCACTTTAGATGAATGGAGACGCTCTTTGCGGCGAATTTCAAGACCAACTTCGAGAGATCGCTCGAAAGTTGGGAAGTCTTCCCTGCCCGGTACGGCATCTTGTGCGTTTTCTTCCGGGCTCTTCACCTTCCACCTTCTGCGGCAGAAGTGTCGCTCGCGGGCGGGTCGTACGTCATCACATCACGCGCAGCCATCGCAACTTCCACTTGCAGCCAGGCTTCTCTTCTTCTTTGGAAGAATATTCTTTTGTATCAGGTCCCAAGTTGGTTTCCAAAACCCAGAGCAGCCCTAGACAGAAGACTTCCAGCAGTAACTAAACAAATTGTAAGGGCTTATGCCTAGCTAAAACTTTCTAATACTTTACTGTACTTTATTTAAATTAAGGATATATATTTTTCTTTCTGTAATCCTGTAATTTTTATCAACAATGTGATATGTTTATAACATTCATATAAGGGGATTTTGACTAAGCAATTCCAAGTTTGTTCGTCAAGCAATTCCAATAGTTTGTTTCGTCACATTTTTATCTCTTTTTTACTCCTAAGTTTTTCCAAACTACGTTGTTTATTTCATTTTAATAAGTTTTCTTCATATTTTGAGTTTCAGGAATTGCCAAAAAGTAATGTTTCTTTAATACGTTCGGTGTTTCACCTAAGTTTTCTTTATGAAAGTTTTTTTTTAATTATTTATAACACAGGTTGTCTTATTTTTCATGTATTTGTTCTACTTGCCTTAATATAATCGACTTGACTATAGACCCATACAGCCCCTGTACCTTCCTGAGAGTACTCCCTGAAATTTGCCCCCGCGGTACCTGGAGAACGGTGGAAAACTGAAAGGACATGCTCCGCCGGGAAGCCGCTTATATAAACCTAATAATCATTTCAAAATAGATTCTTGATAAAAAATTACAGTATTTGAAATGTATATATGTCCCATTAATCCACATACACATACACATACATACAGGATGTCCGGGGGAAAACGTCGAAACTTCGCAAATAAGCTCCTACGACAGTTTTAAGCATATTTTGTCTAATAAACTACTGTGATATTCCGAATGGTTGAGCTGCAATAAGCACGCAAAAGTTGGTTGGGTTATACAAACTTTTAGCTGAGCGTGGATCCTTAAAATGTCACTGTTTTTTGTCACTGCTGGAAGACTTCTGTCTAGGGCTCTAGGTAGCGTCGGTGATTTGGAGGTTTCCTGGTTCAAAATCCGGAATGGAGCAGTAGCTTTTCTTTGTTTTTACTTCATTAGTTGCCATTTTTGAGTTTAGGATGCTAATTTATTTTCATGTTCTAAAATTGTTTTTTAACGTTTGTAATGTGCCACTTTTTACTCACAGTATTTTCATGCTAGGTTTCATATGTCATTTTTTGAGACTAATATTAATTTAGAAGTAGTGTTATTATGATTATAGTTTTTAATAGTATTTTTAGTGCTGCGTTTTTCCATATTAAAATGCTTGTTAACTAATGCTATGATTTGAAATTAAAGATTGGTAGGTTGCTTAAGTGCCACATTAAATAATTGAAGGCAGAAATAAAACGTAGTTATCTCAGTCGCAGAAAAATGTATTAATTTCTTATTGATTCACAATGTTCATTTTAATTTATTCCTACATCCTATAATAATACTTTTCCTATTTAACTTGTAGACAACTATGATTTTTGACATGAAATTTCTTCCATTTTTAATTAATTCGATTTTCTGTAAGAAAGGTTGACGCCACGAACAAGAATGGATCGAGATGTTTTGTTAAGTAAGATAATGATAGTAATTTGATTGATAATGTGACCGTATCTTTATTCATCACTCACGGCTTCATTGTACAATCTGACACAATATCTGAAACCTTTTCAGGGCCCAAAAATAAAAATGTAATATCATTTTCAAGTTTTTTGATAGTTTGAAATAAAAATGAGAAGAGACATTTTTGTGGAAGTGACATCAATGCAAATATTTCAAGATTTGTGTTATAAAATTGCAAATTGCATGTAAAATAATCGATCTTCGAAAAAACAGTAATGACACAAAATGTACGCATTGATATTCTGAGCATGTTTCTAGGGTTCTTTTTCCACTTTGTCTGGGACACCCGATATGTGTCGTTCATTTGCTGAAGCTGGGCGTGCCTCTGACGTACTTCTGTTATTGCTTTCTGCCTTTTTAGTCGGACCGCAGAGATAAATTTTCCAAGGAGACGTGGAAATTGTGGATGGTAATTTTGCAAAATTAACTGACCCAGACTTTCATCGCGCTCTGTTATGTCATAGTCGCCTGCTTGTAAAATGAGGATGCGTTGTGATTCAGGACAATGACAGTTTAAAAGTAAATGCTCCCAGTTCTCTTGTTCCACGCAGACAACATATGTACCTATATTTTCAAAAGTAATTTGGTTTTGTCTGCTGTTTTCTAATCTAAACTTAGCTATACCTTCTCTCTCATTACTCAGAAGGTCAAGGTATATGTTTTTCGTTCCCAATTCCCTTCTATAGATTTCTGTACTTCTAGAGATATCGACTTTTCCCTCTCCGAATCCGTTCAAATGCTATTATTTTAGGGTTTAATCTATGTGTGATTCCAGATAGGTGAACAAAGTATGTGTATTCAAGCACCTGAGGAAAGATTTTCAATGTTTCCTTCTGGCTCTTTCAGAATACTTCTTTTAGAATATTAAGAACGTGAGAGAATATGAGTAAAATATTTATGAAGATCAACATTTTAGGTCGATGGAAAACTGGACGTTTTTGTTAATTACGCGTTTATTCATTTCCTACATTTCTGAACTATAAACCCTATAAATGTAAAAATGAATAAAATGTAAAAGCCTATAAAACGTAAATTTATTTATGTATTTTACACTTATTGCAAACAAGTGTTTGTTCTTATACTGCTCACCCACAGTGCAAAGAGTCCTTTTGTTCACTACGCGCCTTGAAAAATGCCTCACATGTACTGTTCTTTGCTTCATCACTACAGAGCTTGTGGTCACAGTAACTTAAAAAGAGGATGCATTGTTTATTTCGCATAGTCTATATCGAACGTTGGAGTTCTGAGTTTAATTTGAGGCATTAGATGCACAATAATGCTAACAAGTGACTTTCACCACACTGGGATGATGTGTATGAAAGTATGGCAGAAAATTGCCATTAGTAGTAGAGTTGCAAATTTTTCCAGGAGTCAATTTTCATCATTTCTTTGCCAGCGTACCGTGAAATGAGAGTCCTCTGGAAATGTATTTGCCTGAAACGTGATTCCGCTGTAAAGTTCCTGTAGTAAAAAAAAAATAGCTGTTAAAATATTGGACAACACTATGGTCATTATAAAGGTATGGTGTCGATACTCGCAATAAATCTACCTGAGATGTTAGCTCAACGGATTTTCATTACGAGAAAAATATGGAGCGTCAATGAAACTTCATTTCGTTGGAACAATCCCTCTACGCACTGGCACGAGAACGTATACACATCATTAGAGTGTATGGGAGTAATAATTGTGGAGCTGCTAATACTGGTCATTTTTTTCATCACTAACTCGCTCTCGCGTACTGAACCCGTGTATTTTACTTTTATCTCAGTTTCTCCGTACCCAAAACTGCTGAACGATTTCTCCTCCTACTGAAAAATCAGATGTTTTATGTTTATCTCGTGAAATCATTGTTCTTGCAATATACTCTCTCACTCGAACAGTTTATATGCAGTACATACTCCGTTCTTGTTTATAATATATACTGCTTTTTTTAAATAATTTTGGTCATGGGTAAATTTTTAGTGAACATTTTGAATCGACTGTAAATTTGTAGCTATGTGTTTTGTGACAAAATAGATAGACGTAGATAGTTTTTATGACATGATTGTGATGGATATTCATCGTAAAATAATTCAAATCCCTGATTTTTAGTAAGACAATAAGAAATTAATGCAAATATTATGGCCCACCGCCACGCGTTGGGCAACGCAGACGAAACGGGCTTATTTCAGATATCCTTTACTTATCCTTTTTTTTCTCACATTCAGATATCCTTTGCGTTAATGATGAATTGCAAAGTGAGCTACAAAAATACACAGATAAATGGAAAATACGAATCAATGCAAATAAATCGCAAGCTAAAATATTCACACTATGAAGAATTCACTTTCCACCTCCATAACAAATGCAAAATGCCTCTTGTTGAACTGTTACTCAGAAATGTAACAATTAAATATCTAGGAATCTCCTTAAGTACTAATTTAATATGAAAATACCATATAAAAACAATTTTAGATAAAACATATATTAATATGTCGAAACTATATCCTCTGCTGAATTCAAAGTCTTCCTTAGGTATAGAATATGGAACATTACTGTACAAGTCAATCTTAAGACTATCACCAATCTACGCTAGCCCTATGTGGTCCAATGCCGCTGGAACCATGTAAAGAAACTGCAAATAATCCCAAACATGTGTTTACGCTGGATAACCAACACCCCTTGGTATAACAGCAATTACCAGCTTCACAAAGAATTAAAACTAGAACCGATCAAAGATTTTTATTACAATTTCCCAATCGTTCTTACAATTCCTTAAAAAAAATCTGTGGCGCTGTGTTTTATTAGGAAAACCGTAACAAAACCCCAAAAGAATCCGATCACGCTATCCAAAAGATTATTTAAGTCCTCCATAATGAAGTAAAACAAAAACATTTGATAAAAAAGAAAGAAAAGAAACAACTAGCAATTAGATATCTTCAATTATAAAAATGCAGAAGTAGCCATATGGCAGCAACAGTTAGGAATGGACAAGCCTAAGCATGAACAAAATGTATTTATTAATTCCTCTGAAAGGCACCAATGCCGAACAGGTGAATTTTTTTAAAGGGAGGATAACTCCACAAGCCAACGGGTTGGTTGGCGCCAGACCTCGCCAGCCATTGGGGGCAGATAATCGCTCTCTCCCACGATAAAACATATACTATACTTGCGAGACTAATGACCTTAGCAGTAGACACGCCTGAAAGATCAATCAATCGAATTTGAGACATTTCTGAGCTGCGTAAGATCGAAGTAATGTTTCTAGTTATGTCGGCTTGAATCTTAAAAAAAAAAGATTGCATGACCAGGCGTAATTATTTTCGTTACGCATTTTCGTTGCCTGGAATTCGCAGTTTGCTGAAAGCTTTCACTTTCTTCACAAGCAAAAAAAAACAACAACAAATACTTAACACATATGAGAAATCAAAACTAATTATAATTTCTACCGGAGGAGAAGGATCGTGCAAGTGAAAATGCTTTTAAAGAATAAGAATGTGTTGATTTGTAAAACAATAAATAAATAATAAAATAAATAAAGAAATTAAATGTAGGTAACATTTAGGAATTTAAAAGTAAACCGATTACGAATTTCAACAATATTTACATAGAAAAAAAAAGTTAATGTTTTCCAGATTTTTTAAAATAAATTTATTCATTTAAATCAATTGTCTACGTACTTTCGGCCTGTAAAGAGTTTTAATTTCTTCCAATATTTCTTACGTGCGTCTTTGTATTTCCATGACGTATTCCACGGGAATTTTGTTCTTCCATTAGATATATAAAACGTTCAGTGTATTTACCTCAGCTCCTCATCTTCTCCGAAAACGTCTGGATCTTGCTTCTACCTTCCTCAAAAGTAATTTTTCACATATTTATTTACTTATCGCCAAAACAGTTAAAAACTATGTGTATCCTACTATAGAGAGAAATGTATTTTGTGCACGTTTTCTTAAATTCTGCGATCCACACCCTAACTCTTATAGAAGTTAAATTCTATAGACTTATTGTAGAGAATTATATAGTTATTCTGAAGACAGAAGTGGGTCTGTTTGGAAAAAAAATGATAAGAATATATTCGCTCCCATGTAATATAAAATTGCAAGGCAAATCAACCAAAGTTTGGGCTATTATCCGTCATCGTGCATTTCGTGAAGAAATCGGATTATCGCCATGAGAATACGGCGTACTATTATTTGAATAACTATATTTTTCACTGAATTCTAGAAAAAGTGCACAGATAGTGAAGATATAGTGAAGTATATGTCCAGAAGCAAAACAAGGGGCCATGTCACGTGTTGAGGACATATCGTTTACGTACGTACTGAAGAAAATGTTCTGAAAATTCTTGTTTGTGTGCATTCCGGGCATCGTGTTTTCAAAATTCACCCACATAAGCCTAGTCAGCGACAACGCCCACTCCAGTCGCCGGCTGTTTTTCGACTCCACAACAGTCGTTTCTCAAAAGAAACAAATAGCTGTTGTCAACTATGTTTGAATTCAAACCAGTGGCAGCTGGTACCTTTAATTAATAGAGGGTGGCTGTAAGCATAAATAGAAAATGAATTGAGATATGTTCAGTACTGGTGTAGGTCTAACGAGGACACTTCTTGAAGAGTTAAGCTTCTAAATTTCACTGTTTTTAAATATTTAAGAGAATTACTATTCGTATCCATTCTAAACACGAACTAGTGGTGCTAAAACAGCACGTACTTTCTCACCCGTACTTTCACGCGAATATACGCGCTAAGTACTCATTTTCGAAAAAGTGTACATGACCTTATTTCAAAATATATCTTTAAGGAACAGATTTCACTAAGGAAAAATATCTGCATCATCAACATTTTAGTGTAAGGAAAACTCCGAAAAAATGTTGAACTTTTGCAATTTTCGAAAAATCAGGCTTTTTAACGAAACTGAGACCAGCGCCATT
Source organism: Gryllus bimaculatus (assembly GCA_017312745.1). Taxonomy (NCBI): domain Eukaryota; kingdom Metazoa; phylum Arthropoda; class Insecta; order Orthoptera; family Gryllidae; genus Gryllus; species Gryllus bimaculatus. Next base: position 1,056,440 of record BOPP01000030.1, read on the forward strand.
CTCTTAAACGCTCTTCGCACTATCCAATAATTCCCGCAGCCCCGTAGCCCTCTCTCACCAGCCATCACTGATGCAAACACATTTTATTTAAATAGAAAGAAGTCCACCAAAATTCATTACAGAACCTTTGTGTACTAACTTATATACAAAAATACTCGTATACTGATGTATAAACATACGTATACAAAATCCTTCTCAAAGCCGTTTCTTTAAAAAATATGACAATTTTAGCCGGTTGACATCCCAAAGAACGTTCATATTTAGCACCACTCGCAGCACACAGAGTAAACTCATGAACATTCCGTATTGTTCGTATCTTAAACATGACAATAAACTCCTGCCATAAAATAACAGTTTGTTTAAATATGTCTAGCTCTCTGTCCGATTACTACAGCGGTGAACGATATTCAGTGAATTGTTATTCCGAGAATAAAAAAGGGGAGATCTGATTTCAGGGAGCGTATGCCAATTCCTCGTTATTAGGAAACTAATAATTAGCCCTGTTCCCTTAAGGTTACAGTGGCCGCGCAAACTTTCTAAAAAGTTCACAAATGTACGGAAGTTGCGCGAAACGATTGGTAAACTTGGAAAAGAAAAATTGAAATAATTTGTAAAACTGAAACTGTAATGCGTAGCTTGAACAAAGGTTACAGATGATTGTGAATAGAATTGCTCTTAAAAAGAAGTCAGTGTTAATCCCTTACACGACTTTCGTAAAGAGCTCTCTTGAGAGCCTACAGAAGCTTTCTTGCGCACGGCTGCTCAAATGCAAGAATAGGAGCCAGACTGCGCGCGGCCTTTAGTTGCCTGCGCGCCAGTGTCCTGAGTCGAGTGCCTGCCCTCTCTTCCTCCTAACCACGAGCTGGCTAGACAAGCAAACGGCTACTCTGGTTGCACATAGCACTGCGCTAGGGCGCATCAAGTGGCCTGCTCGTTTGAGCAGCGTTGTTCTACGTCAAAGGTCGGTAAATCAACCGTTCTCTCTCTATGCTATTCCAGGTAGCTGGCGGACGTTGCTATTTTGATTTCTGATTATCACTGCGCGAAGACAGCGCATAATAACGTGAGCGTTCACTGCTCATCCCAATGGGACAATCATGATGCTTGCCGTCCGGATGGTCGAGACTGTAGTGTCGTAGCGATCTCGAACTGAAGGATCGCGGATTCGCGTCCCGCCTCGGGCATGGTTGTATTTGTGTTCGTCCTTTCACTCCGTATCATGTCATCTTCACAGTTACCATAACATTAAATCCAATAGTGGTCGCTAATGACCTCGATATTGATGCGACCTTAAATAACCCTTATATTTTCTTCAGGTAAGTGAATACCGTATTTTAAATATATGCACTAATAAATGTATTCTTAGAGTGCAAAATGACGCATCAGAAATTCGTAAAATAATTCTTTAAGTTTCATGAAAATGATCTTTCGAATGATTTTGAAACCATAACGAATGGTTCATTTTATTACCTCGTATTTCGCAGATGTTTTGTGGGTAACTAAGTAACTCACATTCATCCGTAGGTTGGCGACGTCTCGTCGCCTGTACAGACTCAGCCAATTACGCAGCAATGAATTTAGATGAAGTTGATTGTGACCATTTACAGATGCATAAGCCCCTACTAAATACCTCGTAATTGTGCCGTCTACGATACTAAGCCAATTATTTATTTTTCTGATGGCTTCGGCTATGATAGATCAGAGCATCGCCGGTGCGTCCCGACGATATTGGTATTTCGCCAGTAACTAGATAGCTCAACCACTGTGAAGAATTCTAGAGGCTGGCTGTTCGTATTAGTAGTTTGTCGAGATTTCTCTGATCATTACCAGGTGAATGCCGGGCGAGTACCCTAAAACATGAGTCAATGACCGCGCGTTTTCTTCAACACTGTGGTCTTCTTCTCCCCTTGCATAACATTGCTGTTACGTACTCATACTACGAATATCGGGGTGGTAGAGCTTGTCTCGATTGGGGTGGTGCCGCCACTAGTCCCGTCAGTACCTTGCAGGAGGAAACTACCGACGGTACCCGACCTTACATTCTAGATAGGAAGGAATACCGCCTCATCCTGGTATATAACATACCACTAGGGATGTAATGACCTTAGTAATTGCGTCCGGAAATAATAGTTGCTTCCGCACAAAGCTTCCAATTAAAGTGATGTAGTAGGTAGAGCGCGTTGCTAATGCTTTGTATTTGCGGCAGTCTCCGACCAAATTTCTTGCCGTTTCGCCTGTCGCGACATGCGGCGTGGAGTGTAGGTGGTTACTGCAGGAATAGCGTGTGTCACAGGTGGATAAGTAATGTTGCATGTTTGAGAATACGTATTGAAATAATCAGAATTGCCAAACCATCCTATAAGACAAACATTGTGTCATAACAAAAATTGTATTAATGTATTTCAACGATATTTAGCGGTGCTCTTTCCTTCCATACTTATTGCAAAGTTGTCGGAGTCCCGCAGGCCCCAGGTTTTATAAGCGAAAAATTAGAATATACAATACGTGATTAGTTAAGTGAATTCAAAGCACTGTATTGGGAAAAAATAAAAGCTCGTTCTTGGTGTCCATCATTTTCTTCCATTTCTGTTCTTTCTTCCCTTTCTTCTTCTATTCCGTCATGTTCTTCTCCGTCTTTTCGTCTGTTTCTGCAGTTGTGCTTCTCCTCCTCCTCTTACGTCTGCTGGGTGCCGTTGTACTTTGAATGTCGGATTTCAGAAGTCGCTGCAACCCGAAAGAGTGTAGCACATCAATGTCAAGCGGGGTTGACTAATAAAACAATTAAATAGTTTATTTCAGAAACCCGTAAAACGCCAAATTTTTCATTTCGAGAAAACTGAGAATAAATCTCCCAATTTTTCAAATTTCAAAAAATTGTTTTTTATTAAAGGAGTTAATAAATGAATAATTTTTCATATAAACATGCACCAAGCTCAGCGATTATCCTCCTGGAACAGTGTGTTTTACATTTTGGCGTTTGACGGGTTTCTGAAATAAACGATTCAATTGACGAGCGACAGCAATTTGCCGTGCTGACCCAAAATTAACCGAATAGCCAATAAACGAGTTGTAAACTACGACACGGCGACGATGCCTTCAAAATATCATCATTGATGTTCCATTCCCTAATAGTCCCGAAGCGTGCTGTCCCAAACTGAGCCTGCCCGCGGGCGTGCGGAGCCTTTAAACTCCCATGTAAGATAGTGGAAACCATTACAGTGGCGTGCTCTTCTGCAGCACCTTGTTATAGGAACTCTCTTAGAGCTCCTTAGAAATACGAACCGCTGCCAACGATACTTAGAACGTGCGTGGCTGCTGCGTGAGTTCGCGAGATGCAAGCTGTCACGTAATGTTACAAAATATAGCGTCGATGTTCGCGCTTTCTTTCAGGGATTATATTATATATATATATATATATGATATATATATATTATATATATATATATATATATATATATATATATATATATATATATATATATATATATAATATGAATAATAGAACATTTATAAGACACTTTTCATATTTCTCACAAATTAGCCGATTTTTATGGGCGGAAGGGCGAGCCTAACCTGCATCTGCACGCAGCGACACTAGCGCCTTCTATAGTAGCACCTTGCAGCTTTGTCCCCGGTTTTGACGGAGAGCTGAAAGGCCCGCGGGCGTGTGTGCCGCAGGTGCAGAGACGATGCGCGCGGCGTGGAGCGGAGCGGCGGTGGCGGGGAGGCGCGCTGTTGCTGGCGCTGCTGCTGGCGGCGGCGGCGACGACGGCGGCGCGCCGAGCTCTACACGGCGCTGGTCGAGCTGGAGGAGCTGCTCGGACGGAGGCCGTGCTCATGACGGAGCTCGAGGGCTACATCGCCGCGCAGGAGGAGAAGCTGCGCGTCCTCAAAAGGTAACGAGCGAGCGAGAAAACTGGCGGTGTAAATGCGTTTGTAACCAATGCGCATTATTGTGATGTTGCGATTTGTTTTTATATCCCACAAATGTTTCGGACATCTTGTGAAACCAGCTGTTCGGTAAAAGAAACGTGGGAGATTCCAACTTCGCAATTTTGAGCGATCCTTAGTTGTCGAAAGTTCACAAGCTTTACTGAAAATCGGACTTGCAGTGAAGGCATCGATACCTCCTCGTTAATGATGGAAAGTGGCAATAACAGGTCGATCAATAATCTCAATAATCTGGTCGATCGAGGAACTTAATCTCGCCGTAATAGATTATTTAGTGCATTGAAGTACGACACAGTGATTATTTGAAAGGAAAAATATTCATTTTAGGAATAAATCTATAATAATATGCAACGACTATTAACTTTTTTGTTGGAAGATGCTGAGGTAACCAAGTACCTAGTATTTAATTATATACATGACAATAATAGGCAAATCTGGGCAGACGAATAAATTATTCCGTGTCAATAAATCTACTGAGTATCAAAGTGTGAAATAGTATTTATTTAAAAATGAAAATATTTAAAACTTAAACTCATAAATTTAAAATATTACAATTTAAACCTACAACTTTAAAGGATACAAAATATCCTTAAAAATGATATATTAACTTTAATTTTGTGGAAAACTGTTTGAGCGCTGAAGCGCGATGAAAAACTGTGACTTGGCCCTCTGGGCAAAAGAATAGCTATCTTCTGCCCTCCTATCTCACTGTAGCTCTCTAATTTCACTGTATCATGCTAAAAACAAACGTGAACGAATTAATAAAATTAAGTGATTAACTTTCCAATACTCGCAGATTCAGTAGGGACGTTTCTATTTACGCGAAATATCTGCAAAACCAAGTCTTAGGTAATCAAAATATGATAGAAACAAGAAAAGTGCAGAGACAATACGTTCTGTACAGTACAATATGTTCATCGAATATTTGCCAACTATACGTTTCGTCACTATGTGTCAAATCATGACGTAAATGAATATAACTTAAGAAGAAATTTTGGGTATGAAACAAAAATAATGAACCAAACAATCGAATTTCATTATTGTATTTATACCATCACTAAATGTTTAATGAATTACCTGCACTTTTGAAAAATGTGTTAAATATTCTTTTATCTTGAGCGAAACCGTTTATTTCGAGACTAAATACAATATGTTTCACTTCATTTTGCGGCTGACTTATTGATAAACAGTATACGTTTTTTCCTAGTGAAAATACTCATATCGTAAATTTTCTGTGGTGAACAACTGTGTGACCCTCATCAAATATTTGCTTGCCTTTAATATCTTTGAAACAAAGCTGAATACCCAGAGGAATGCATTTTTGTTTTCAATATCGTGATAGCATTGCATTTATTATCCAAGTCCAATTGTGTGTATGTTTCAGCCTCGTTAAGGTTGGGATCTGTTCGAGCTCTATTTAGACAGTAAAATGTAAAGGCGTCTGTCATACTCGTAGAACGGTAGATAAGAAAAATAAATAGATTTATGTAAATCTTTTTTACAAAGCACGTGCCAGTAAAGTTTAATAGACAGAGCTTTGAGAAAAGGACATTAAAGAGTGAAATACTAACGAGCCTTGCCTCTGAAGAATTCTCCAGCACATTTATCAAGTTGTAGCTTGACTTTAACGTTTGAAAGGAAGATTCAAAGACATCACACGTTATATTTATCTTTGTAAAATCATTCACTTGGAACTACCCTGCGTTCCTCCCTCGTGCATTGAAACTGTGGCTGCTCCTGCTACATAGTTCCTCCCTTTGTAAAAATCCACGACATGAGGTCCTATTTTTCTTGCGTGTTCCGTCATGGATGAATAGTCGCGAGTCCACAGGCAACGAATAACCTTCGTTTCGCGGTTCAGATGAATATGATCTGCATCAAATATCAGTTTGTGAACAGCATTTTTATGATCGAATTCTGTAAAGTACATTTGGATTAAAAAGACTAAAAAAATAACAGCTGCTATTGTTTCTTCCTTGGCACATACAGAAATTGAAAGGCAAAAAATAATATTATGTATTATCACGTAATTGTTTACATTATTTTTGAAGTAAAAAGTCATTTGATTAAGATATGACTAATTTAATTGCACGTTCGATATAAAAATTAAGAATAATAGGAGAAAAATAGTTTTTGTCGGATTAAATTTATAGCCAGAGTAATTCATCAAATATATTTGCATCTCCTTATGAAGAGTTTGCTGGAGAATAAAGCTACCTATGTAACATTCATGTAATTGTGTACTTCTCAGCCCACTGAATATGTTTCTCAAATTAATTTATGGATAGGTTCCTGGAATAAGAATATCATACGGCATTTTTGATTACCCTTTCCGAGAAATCAGAAAAAATGTGGGGAACCAGCGTAAATTTTGGAGTCATGTCTCAATTCCCCACTTCAATATTCGCACTCGTTTTGTTTCATACTACCGGCGGTGTTAGTAGATTCGAAGTTGAATTTTAATTCACGCCCCTTATAAATTCTACATGTACACGTGCTTCTATATGTAACGTTGTATTACTTAATTGTATACATGCTTAGTTTTGTGGATGCAAGTTTTCGAACTTGTAAACGTGCAAACTTGCTTCCTAGTAGTGCCCTACGCCTGGAATTATTGGTAAATTACTAAGTACTTAGTACTACCAAACTTTTAACAACAGTAAATAATTATTATTCAGTTAGTCCCAATGATTTGGGAAATATTTTTTCTTGTTCAAAGAAATCTTACAAATGATGATCCGAGAACAGCGATGACGTAATGTCGAACGCAAAAATTCAAAAATATTCTAGATCTATTTTTTCTCAATTTTGATTTATCTTTCACTGTGCATTTCAATTTTTCAGTCGGAATCGTAGCGATGAATATGATGCCGGTTCTTCCATTCAAAATGTGTTCGTTTTCCAGTTAAAATTATTATTGGTGATTTTTTTAAAATTAATTTGTGAATGCATTTTTATAATAATGAATATTTTACATGCTTAGACCGAGAGTCAAAATATTAATCGGCATTGTTAACGTGCTATTATGTAAACAAAATTACTAATAATGTTGCAAACATGTTGATTTTGAATTGTAACGAATTATAATAAAAAAATAGTTCCTTTTTCAAATATATATTACATTGCTAATCTGCACTTAAGTATATAGTGTTTTATTCATGAAAATGATAATAAATAAATAAATGATAATCGAAACAATTTATTTAACGAACAGTTCACAAAAACGTTTTATTTATTTAAACGAATGATAATATAATTAATTTTAATTATCGCCAAAGTACATGCAAGTATAAGTGCGTTTTGAGAAAATAAAATTATCAATTTAATTAAAAATGACATAGAATAAAATTACAAGTACGTTTCAAAACAATAATTTATTGCCAATATTTCCAAAAATGTTGTTTGTCTTTTTGTTGTTGTTTTCAACCTGCGATCGATCTGTTAAAGTGTTCGACAAATAGAATTTGGGAATGTGACGTGGCGACTGCACTGCCCTCTCACCATAACTTCTCCTTCTATCGTCGCTATACGAGCGATATATCGTATCACCAATTTAAGCTAAGCTTTTAGGCACATGTACTATTGACGCTCCCGACAAATGCGAGCTGCGAAGTTTTATTTGCGTTCTTCACAAATAAGGGGGAAAATGCTGGTGAATGGGGTGTAAAATTGAAAACAAAAGAAGAGGGATGCTGACTTCTAGAATTCTCTTTTTCATTCATGACACTTGAAGAGTTGGCTAGGAGGCTAATGCTTCCAGACCAATGACAAGTTTCACAGCAACGTTCAGGTTCATCTCACAACGTTCTTTGAAGAAGGGATTACCCAAAAGCTTATCCACAGTTATGACAAATGCAGAATGGTCACGTGGATAACGTAGAAAATTAACCAACGTGGTACCTTTGTTTTAGTTAGATTCATTTGTTTATTTTCGATTGTATTTTTTGTGATCCATTGAAGGTGGATTAAAATACTCACACCTGATGATTCGGTGTTGTAACGTGGCGACTAGATTGCGTGAGATAAAAAGTACATTCATTGCCAAGCGGATTGAGATTTTCTGATAAGTCACAGTCATAATCGAAATGTATAATTGTTAAAAGTACGATAAAATTGAGTAAAACTAGGTGCGCAATTAATTTGGAATTGGATTTCGATTGTTCTCTGAACAGCACAATATCCGGAATATTGGCTGCCAGTTCTCTGTATTGGATTAAAATACCGATTAAAATAGAACGCCGGGATTAGGATTTCATCAACAGCTTGTCATGCTCAAAGATTATTAATGCAATAGTGGATTGTTGTTCACAATTTATGTGATTATTCATCCCCAATATTTCAAGCTTCACAAAATTAAAAGATGATTAAGGCATGATGTATGATTTTTTAACGTTTCCTGCACCTGCCCCACAAAATTGTCACATTAATCTTTGACAAAATACGTGAGCACCGACGTTGCACTTCGCGAAACAAATAATTTGCAGGGAGGTTTTCGCCATTTCTTTCGGAAAGTTTCACCATACTTCCTTCTCAGTACGTCGAAGTAGAAATTCAAGTTTCGTTGATTTCATATTGCAAATACAAAGGAAAATACTGCCGCGCCGGATGGCCGAAATTGCCAAGGCAGTAGTGCTGAAGCCATCTCGGAACGAAGGATTGCAGGTTCGAGTCTCGCCTCGGCCATGGTTGTATTGTGTTCGTCCTTTCACCCCCTATCATCATTATATCGGGTCATTCTCACAGTTACCATACCGTTACACGCAATAGTGGTCGCTAATAATCTTGATGAAGTTGATGCGACTTTAAATAACAAAAGAAGGGAAAGTACTATATTAACCCCTGAACGAAGTTTCCCTCTGAATTCACAATTCTGGCGGACAACCCCAAACCGAGAGTCCGACACAACCAAGCGTCCCATTGGTATTCTTCCTGTGGCGCCCACCTCAATGAAACGCGTGCTAACTACAGTTTCGCGCCTAGCCAGCTCCAGAGCGAAATGGAGCAACTAACTTGATCTTGGTAATGCGATCTACACCGGCGCGGAGTGGCGGTGTCCTCCTGGGAGCGTCAGGCAGCACGGGAGGGCCGCGCAAACGGAGTTTGGCAGTCCTCTCACCAGGCCAACTCGTCGCGCTACGCGTCCCAGCGCGGCACCAGGCCGAGCCCGCTGCGCGCCCGCGCGGGGACCCCGAGCCAACATTTGCCGGCAAATAAAATGAAATATATACAGTGTCCGAAAAGGACCTCGTTTACGGGGTTGCTGGCCGGCCTGTTCGTTAAAAACAACCCTCTCGTTTGATTACGCGGATGGGTGTAAAGAAGCACTGCGCACGTTTTCGAAAGTTCGTTGTATTGTGGGTGCAGAAGAAATGTAACACATCACAAAAAAATGGCATTGTAGAGGAGGGCGGTTTAACTTGAGAGCAGTCCGTTTTTCCGCCAACGAAAAAGTTGTATGCAGTTGTATTTTATACTGGCTTAGTGTGGCGCATCCGGGAGGTATCTTCATGTTAAAAAGTTTTATTTGTGCTTTACAAGTTCATTATACAAACACATTTTAAGCTTGTTACGGTTGTCCGGCTCGCCCATTTTTGGACATAAAAATTACATTAAAAAAGTATCGATTAAAATACTCGTAATTTTTTCTTAGAAATGTAGATTTAATTAGCGTCATTCTGATGAATCAAGGCCTAACAATTCATGTAAAGTCCGGAAAGAATGTATAGTGACTATCAGTGTTTAATCAGTGTATTTATAGATGCATCGAAACCATAAAAAACACGTGTTTTCCAGAATACCGTAGAGGGAATCAGCTACGTGATGTGTAAATCAATTATTGTTCTCGAGAGGTGACAAAAGAGCCTTAGATCGCTTCTGAAGGAGCTGTGAGTTATCCAAAACTCGTTTTAGTTTTTAAAACACACTTTATTTTATACACTTCTTAGAATTTTCTGGATAGTTCTGCGTAAAAGGTATACGTTCCCCATCAGTAGACCGAGACATCATACGTCTCGATTGGTGGACGGGAAGTGGTCTAACCGGAAGTGGAGTGACGAACAGACAAATGGACGGAGTTCACATAATTACTACATAAGGATTATAAATGTTTCGTTAATTATCTTGCAAAAATATCTCTGGAAATATACTACTTTCTGAATATATATTGTCATTTGTCTACAAAAATGTGGATTTTTGACGTCTCTTTTCTTGTGCACTGTCGATATGAACCACAATATTCCCACTTCCAAGTTGTCATCTTCAAAACGTAACCATTTTCGCGCAGAAAGAATTATTATTCGTGTCTATCCCTCATTTTTACCTTCTGGCTCTGTGTTGATTTGGCGCAAATTCGCCTATGTTTAAAATATCTCAGTTCTCTGTGTCACATGTATGACTGAAAATGGTGTAACGTAGTTAAGAGTTTTCCGGCAGGATAGTTAGAAAAAACACCGCGCACCCGTATGTGACGTGTCGGCGCCATTATTTGCTGCTGTAGCGAGGGGTAGTGACCCGGTGTGTGGTGCGGGTAAGCTCTCGTGCTCGCGGACTTGCTGTCGCATTTGCCGCAGCGTTCTGTCAATTTCGCACCGTCCCTTCGGGTCCAAGTGCACTCGCGCAGAGCGGGCACACAGGGTTATGGAGAGCGCATTCAGTTTTTAAGTGCAATGTTTGCCGCGTGGACGGCCCGCGGATAAGGGATTACTGGCCGTGATGTTAGAAAACAAGTCCTCTTGCACATGAGTGGGTTGTTAGAAAAGGAATACTCCACTCCGTTGCTTCCCAGCCAGTGGTGTTGTTCGCTCTGCAGAGAGAGAGAGTGCGAGTGAGACAGAGTTGCCGATGCGCTTAGTCGTGGTAAAAGCTCATTCATAATTAAACGTTAACGTGACATGAAGCACAGTCTGGTGGTATGCTCTCAGAGGTGCCATTGGAAATTATTAACGTAAACATGAATTTAAATATACGCTGGCAGGCGAAGTACCGAAAGGGGATGTTGCCGAGGTATGTCGTGGGAGAAAGTTAGCTCCCTTTGCGTCTTCACAATGGCTATCATATGACACTCACACTCACACTCAACGCCTTTGCTGTTGTATCATAGGATCGTATGTTCTATCCGCGATAGCTCAGCGGCTACCCAGTTGCCTCTAGTATATTATTGGCCGGAGGTCCCTAGTGGGTCAGTGTTGTAGCGCGTTTCAAACGGAACATGCAACATGCTTGTTGAACAATGCATTCAAAATTGCGTATAATCAATGAAGAAACACAAGAAGCGCTTGGAAGCTGTAATGGAATAAGCAGTTTTTCTTATAGATGTGAAGAGAGAGTATTATCTTTACGATGTGAAGTAAAGGAAAGAAGGAAGGAAGGAAGGAAAGAAGGAAGGAAGGAAGGAAGGAAGGAGAGTTTCCCAAAGGAATATAGTCCCCAAGTACGTTTCCCCTTTCCGCCGAGACCTAAAATGTATAGCTTCCTTCTCATTCTGAAGCGGAAGTTGGGTCCGAAACCGTCAACTCTCCTCCCTTGTGTGGGGCGATGCCTCGCTGGGGAAGATATCTGAAGGGCGAAAAACCCCGCTTCCCAATGTATACATAGGTCTATCCCAACCTTAGTAATGCAAGATTCACAGATGAACAACTTGCGTTCAGTCGTTTTCTTAACTTTTTCAGACACGTTTTACGAACGACATGTGAAGCAATCATTTTGTCTCTATCCCCTAATTTAATTTTAAAATTATCCCGGTGCACATCTACAATTTTATCATTGAAATAATGTTTCATTCCTTCTTGATCACACGACACGTATGTAGAAAAAACTGTTCGGATTGTTCACACAGCGTCGCCTTGATATAGTACTAACACTTTGCATTTTTTATCAATGAAAAATGCAACACACGTTTACACGCTTAAAATGATACCACTGACACGAGAGAGTAACGTAATTCGATCGGTGCCTCGTGCCGCATACTAAGCCAGTGCAGAGCCGCCGTACAGGATTGTTTATAAACAATGGGACAGAACCCAAGTTTGTTGGAGGTCCCCGTCGTTTTGAATATTCGCTACGTAGTGGGGCCGAAAAACAGTCAGACGAAGAGATCTCCTTTCAAACGATTTTAACACATAGTAGCAAAAATGTTCGTGTCAACTGCACACTAGGCCAAATGTGATCGTGATACAGCAGAATTAGTATTAATTTCTAAATTAGGATATTCTATATGATATAAATAACAAAAAATTTGTGCACTGCAAAATCTTCGCAGACCTGTGCAGTTTACTATTGTATTTTATAAGTGGACAGTTATTTTGGGTGGTTATTTTATTAAAAGTTTTTATTATATTGTCAGTTTTGTCACTCGATATTTTACAAATGATGTCATCTGTAGTATATCTCCCATAATTTGTAGGTGAGAAATCTAAAGAAGTAAGGCAGTAGTTTTCTGAAACTCACATTGCAAACTGAGAAAAGTGGTGATAGGTGATGGATTATCAAATGGTGTTCCCTCAATTAAACTATAAACTTTTTGAATAAAAATGGAATAGGTTGAATTTAAAATTAAATTAATTCCATCGGATGAAAATCCGAAACACAGGATTAAAACGTTATGAATAATAAAATATAATAGTGTGTTGAATGTGGTCAAATGTATATACATTTTGTCAGTCGTAATAAATAATAAATAATTTTATCAGACGTTACGTCATAGTTTTCTGTTATCAGTCACTCAGTTTATCATTATTTCATAACTATTATATCGTCAGTCTTTTTCATCCATTCGACGTTTTTAAGAAAATATCTGCGTCTTTAATTTTAAAATTAAATAAAACATTATCTTTGGAGAATTGTTTCTCAAAACAACTTTGCTGCATTCATTTATACATAATTCAAAGTTAATCCTATACTTAGTTATGAAAAGTTAATGCTACCAATATCATCTACCGCCTCTTCTTCCTAATGCGACCTCTTGGGGCGGCTGCTTGTAGAATTTGTATGGTACCGCTTTGGACGATCAAGGTAAACTGAAGTCGATCAAATAAATACTCCTTAATTATTATTTACTTTGAAGAGAATTCTCCGAAACGAAAGGTAAACATTTTGCTTGACGCACAGGGCACTACCGATTACGCTCATTTCCTGACGTTTCCCGCTCATTAACGACCGGTTGCAGACTGGCGTGTACCTTGTAACGTTTGCTGAGTTTTCGTGGAATTTTGATGAACTGACTCAACAGAACCTTGAATTAGCTGGCATTGTGAAACTCATGATTCGCGAATACGATAAATCATGTGAGTTAAGTATAGAGTATTGATGTCGTAATCCTGCTCATTGAAAGGAATCGGAGGATGCGTTATCTCAGGTTTGAGGTAACTACGTGCATCGCTGTAACGTTCTCTAAGAAATAAATCGCTACAAGAATTTCCTTGTAGGTGTTTTACCACGACACAAAGTCACGATGTCTTACGTCTTAGTATTGTATGTAAATTTCCATCTTATCGGTGAATCCTTAGTTGAGTTAAAACTTATGTTGAAATATTTTATTCAGAAATGTCCTGTATTGTAGTAAAAAATGTCATTTACGAATATCAGTAGGGGTTATATTTTGGAGGGCTTTTTACAATTCATTGTTTTTCTATTTTCTTTTTAAACGTAATTTTAAGGTTTATGTATTGTCGGTATCTTTCAGATTACGTTTTCTTTCTCAATTAGCTGCTTCTTAAGTAATTTGTAAATATATATCGTAATGTTTTTATTTTTGTTGTGTATGTCTAATTAAATGAAAATGATTTTAATTTCAACTGATATCAAACTGTTGAAGTTAACAATAAATTTTTATTGCTTACAATTTACTATTTAGCCAGTAAAGTTAAACCAATCTCGATATCATATTTCAAAGAAGAATCAAAAAATATTATGTTAAATGAAACTTGTACAAATTATCCACGTTAGCTAATATTTGAATTTTGAATCGGTTGAATCCATGAACTAGTAGATCTTGGAAACGAAAATGTGTGTGCAATATCACATCCTATCCATTTTTATTTAATAACCTTTTCGTAATTAATATATATTGAATGTTGTATTTACTCGAAAAGCAAACTAGTTCTGTAACAAAAACGGAACGTTTTTGTTGATCAAAATGTATCCCTGATATTCAGTTCGTGGTACTGGGTAGCAAATATATTATCTCTGAGGTTGCACCACGGAGTGGTGTTTACATCACATAGGTCTGCTTCCCTAGATTGATCTTGTATTTTCGCGTGTGTGATTTATACCCTTGCGGATTGGTGTTGACACAGTTGCTCATACAGTATTGAACCCTTCGAACTTCCGAATGTTGTTTTGATAGTGAGGAGAAAATTAATGTCAACTTTTGCATTAAATGTGTTTTGTAAAGCATCACGCATTTCATATTACGATTATTTGTGCACATACTATGTTGCTTAATTCACAATTTCCATATAATATTAATTTGGGAAGTCACCCTTCTACTTGAGGTAACTCTGAATAGCTTTTGCGGTCATATATGGTGTAGAAACACTTTTCTAGACTTTTCTGCGTCCCAACAATGTCGATCCTCACCTGGGACATCGCTGGAGGCCGAGGGACGTCAACTCCCTAATATTTAATATTTTCTTCCAGTAGTTTTATTCTATATGATTTTTACCCTTTACGTAAAAAATCAACCACATTTTAACTAGTCTTTAGTATGCTTTGAAGCGAACGTGTGATGACGTTACCAATAAGAGCGGACCTTTAGCTCCCTTTGAGGACAGAAAACATACGTAAGAGAAAAAAAACCTTGCACAGAAACGATTGAATTATGTTACCATTTGTCACTCACATCCAGATTTGCTGAAACTTTTCAACCTAGACGAATTAGCCACCATTGACCATTGCAGGGCAATAGTTAATCCAATGAGCGTAACTAATTATTAGTATGTGATACACTGTAGGAAGAGGTACTTCAGTATTGCTTAGGACAACTTATTAGTATTTTGTCATGTTAAATAGTTTTCGGGGTTTGTTGTCAGAATATAATGCTGAATTCATGAATAGCAACAACATAACTTGTTCTTTATCGTGTGCGCCTTGTTAATTTCAATTAATTAGTAAAATAATTGTGTCTGAAACTAAGATTCCACGGAGCTATCAGCAATTGGATCACTTACTTTGATCTCCTTCCTCTTCAATTTTACGTGGCAAAGACTTCCATGATTATTTTCACGTTGCATTTAAAGTGGAGGGGTTATGAGTCCTACCTTACCGTGCGATGTCGCACCTGAATCGTGACGGGCTTGTTAAGGAAGGAAACTTTAAACAAACAAGCCAGTATATTATTTCACAAAACTCACAAACCTTTATTCTGAAATCATAAAAACCTCGATCTTGTGTGATCACCACTGGATGGTTAAGGCTTATCTATTATAAATAATACAAAATAATAACAATAATAATGATAATAGTGACTTTATATATGTGGCAGGAGTGGAGCCATCAGGTCCGCTTTCTACCTAAGCAATCGGTACATAAATTTTCAGATAAAAATTGAAGAATAAAGTGTTATTTAAACATACATTTAGTAAATAAAATAAAACACTGCCTAGAGATGTCTTTCCCCTGGGCTCACAAAAGCTGGACGGGTGGAGGGATTCTGATCCTCTTATACTCACGGTTAATCTCCCAAACCTATCAAGTTGACAGCATCTTTCTTTCACTCCCAGTAGTGCCTTGATGGTTGTAATTAAGCAAACAAATTGCTTGCGATAGCGGAACTTCGCTTCTCGGACCGTCTCCTCTCCTCGTTCTTTACTCCCGAGCGATGAATTTGAGAACGGGATCCTCTTGTGCCGGAGCGTAGTCCCCTGTTGTGGTGGCGTGCACTTGTTCTAACGCCGCCGGCGTCCTGCCTTTATTTTTTCCATCATTGCGGCACTTCTTGCCTGCAGCGTCGCTTCGCGTAAAAAAAAAAGAACGACGGAAAATGGCTTTGTGCCGCGGGCGGTCTGCGAAATTGGACAGTGGGCCGCAGGAAGGGATGGCATTGCACACGTGACGGTCAGCTGTTTTTATCACACTAATTGGGGCACGACGTTACATTATGCCTCCAAACAAAACATTCTCGTGTATTTTTTTCATTCTGTATTCGAGGGGTATCCTCGTTCGGGAATCAATTGGTCTTGCTTTTTGTTGTCATTTTTTTTGTCCAGGATGTATCATAATAATTCTGTGACAGATAGGAATACTTTAGAAAAGGCTGTATAGTTGTTTTGTGTGCACATTTCAAAGACTCCAGTAATTGGAATGTTAGGTTTTGCAGTGGATCTCAAAGCGTTTTTCATGAATTGTACAATGCCCATGCATGACGAATACACATTCTGCTAATTTCGCTTAAACGAACACGCTTTTAAAACATGTTTCATGACAGGTCAAGCGTCTACAACGGTCATGACCAAATAACCCTTTTAATGAAATTAGAAGAGTTTAAATGAATAAAAGAAGAGTTAAGATAATTATTATTGGAATTAGTAGTTTAATTTCAGTGAAGGAAAATCTTCATGCTAACCCCGTATCTCATGGCCGAGAGGCTGTATTACCGCTGGTCGGCCAAGACCCGTAAAGGACTGTCGAGCCATAGGAGAGAACAGTACTGCAATTTAACGAGGTCAGACCAATAAACGTCTTACATACGACTGGCACACCTTCCAAATGTTGTGTTTAAATGTCTTGTAATGATTATATATTGTGTAAATTATATTATTTCTTTTGATATGTAGTAATGCATTTATTGCGATTTTAAACGTCCATCTTATAGTCTCTCTCCGTATTTGTGTATATTGGATAAATGCCAGATATTTGAAAGCTCGAAAGACTTTTATTTTTTCACAAAATCTTCAGGTGTGTACTGCGTGTACATATTTTAGGGTCCTACCTGCATTTTCAGATGTGTAATCTCCTTGTTCCATTTTCATAACTGAACAAGGTTTCGCAAAACTTTGAGTTATATTTCGTCTTTACTCACCGCTAAACCACTACAACGCCTGTATGCAATTCCACCATTCACCGCACCAGTTCAACAACAGATTTGTGATTTGCCCTGCGTTTAAGGATTGGGGTACGTTGAAAGTACAAATGATAAAGGAAGTAATTCTCCAATTAATGCTATTTCGAATTCTCTGAGTATGGAACACTGTTAGTTTTCACTTAATAAAATTGTAGGTTGAAATGTGGATTAAAATGTGGATCAGTGGTTCCCAACGGGACCGACATCGACCCTCTGGGGTTGATTGAAACCTTGTAAAGGGTCGATGATGATCAACAGGTCGATTAGGGTGTAAATACCCGAATAAAAACTGGGGACTGGGTGTATAATTAATACCTTATTGATTACGAAAAATATTAATGAACTTGATTAATAATTCTTATATGATATAAAGCAACAGAACATATATTAAATTACAATTTCGCTCTCTTTCCAGAAGTCGCTAATAACGACTGGAGAAATGATATATGGGCAGATCTTAAAAAACGCTCAACATTTTGTACCCATTACATATTATGCAGGTAAAAAACTCAGCTATTCAAAAACGGACGTGTTTGCGGATATTGAAAATCAAGATACAAAAATATTGGTGTACGAAATTGTTACGTTGAATATATTAATGTGAAATTCTGGGTATGCTCTAACGAAAAAAAAAAATGTGGGGCCGGTGGACCAGGGCAATACTATTAAAAGGGTCGATGAGAGACAAATGTTGGAAATACCTTATCTAGATTATTAATATCGCTTTGATCCGAATTTTTCAGTAGTGTTACGCTAGCACAAATAGTGTACTTTCTGGGTATGCTGTGGAGTTCTGAATAGAAAACAAGATCCGACAATAAAATATTCAACTTTTTCGTCTTAACTCCAGTGATTTATACAAAACAAATTATTGACTGTGCGTCTTGGAATTCTGGAAAAAGGGTATTCGCAGTCTTTGAAATTTGAGTAGATTTGAGCTATCCTAAGGAAGAATTTTAACAAATCATCCAAAGATATTTAGTGCTCGTAGATACATTTCACTGTCTAGAGACTGCCTGCAAAAAGATTCAGCTTCAAATAGTTTCTTGGCATTCCACGTGGGTAAGAATGCGATCAAAATTAATTGTCAAAAGTGTGAAGGTTTTTTAAAGCATAGAATTTTCAATTTGAACAGTTGAAACTCGCCCATGCTTTAAGTATGATTTTAAGTGTTATTTAAATAACGAGAGTTGAATAATGTGTGTAGGATGAGATAGGCCGCCGTTAATTGCATCGCAATGAATTGCTTTCTGGAAGGAGGGGATTTCTTGTCTATTTACTAATTGCTTTTTGAGTAGTGTTTGATTCCTTATTTTATCTTGCAGTATTAATGGCATACGTTTATACAGTTGACGAACTATGAAAGAAATATCACATCAGTATTTAACACCTATCGGCATTACTGCAGACATGAGACAGTTACTACGGGAATAAGGAAAGCGTTTCCTCATTTTTAGCCAATATACTTTGCGACGTTACGATATTTCCTTTACTTAAAGTAGGGATATTTTTATTTTTCAATATTATCAGTGTCACTCTTGACACAGATGAATTGATAAAATCGGCGAATTGATGAAAAACTTCCAAGATTCGTAGCGAGAAACTAAATTTCGAATACAAAAAAAAAAAAAACTCGTGTATAACATTTAAGGAAACCTTTTATCTCTTTTTGGCAATTTGTATAACTATCTTGAAATACAGTTCTCACAAATTTTCACTTTTTCTACATTTTCACGAAGTCCCAGTGAACGCAGCGTGTTAGCGGGTCGTTCCTAAATATGAGAGTTCAATATCCTTCTTAAATCCATGGAACGTGTATAGTATGTAATAAACCCCTTGGGATCCATTTGGGTTTCCTTGGAAAAATTAACTCTGCACAATGAGCATCTAAAGGGATTTTGCGCTTATATGCTGATACCTTAAGTTGCAAGACCGAACGTCGGCATTCCCGTAGAAGGTAGGTGTACGGGTAACTAAATCCTTCTCACCGGGTGTATCACAAAAGGGTAGTAGTTCTAATTATCTGGCCATACGCTATAGTAGTTTTCACGTGCGTAAAACAGTTTTTATGGAAAGTAAACGTTAATAGAAGTAAACGCGTTTTACAGAATATATTTAAAATGCACGGGAACCAGTTTTAAACTAATGTAAAATGCCTTTCCATTTACTAAAATCATCTTCCGATATTAATCGATTCTTTCAGAATTGATGTAGGAAATATCGATACTTGATATTCGATAACATCGAAGAATCGCCTCTTGCTTGGTAACAAGGATGGTTAGGAACCTTTTGCTCAGCTTAGCGATTTTCTCCATCACTCTATTTCACTTTTGAACTCCTCTGCAACTCGATCTGCTCATGCACAAAGGCTCGAGTTCGCTGTAAATCGATTGCCGCAGAAAGTCTCTTAGGTGAATTTTGCAGCTTAAAGTTGCGCATGCGCAGATGCTTAAACGTGCTATAGAGTGACCGAGAGATTGCAGTTGATTGCTGTACACTTTGCTCTGCAAAACTCCCGTAATAGGGACGGCAGTCGAAGCAATGTAGTGTGACTAGCAGGAAGTCGTTCAGCAATCGTCAACAATCTCGTCATTTTGCTTAGGCGCTCAAAAGTGGCCTAAATGTTGAAAAGTGAAGCGCACCTCTGCCTATGCGTAGAAGACAGATATTTGCTGTGCCGAAAGTCAACTCGAATCGAGCGCCGCCACGTCACAAATCGTGGCCCACTGCGACATCTCGCGCGCGCTGTGACGCCTCCCGTCTCCGCACGGGAATTAAAGCGCAGGCGGCTCTGCGGACGGCTACGTAATTTCCGA
>BOPP01000030.1:1076924-1106924 GCA_017312745.1 Gryllus bimaculatus
GCTTCGTTGTTCACACGGCAGAGAGCGGTTGTACAACTGCGAGACAGTTTTACAATTGCGGGTCCAAGGTTTGTCAAGCTTGGCGGTCTGCGAGTGGGCTTAAGCGAGTACTTCTTGGTGGAGTGGGAGTACTTGCTTGGCCTTTGGGATCAAAATTATAAAGATAAATAAATCGTTATTATAATGTTAGCATTGTTATACACAAATTATAATATGTTTGAGTCAAAATGTCTCAAATTAGAGTAGATACAGAAATTACCTCTTCTGAATTCGACAACTCATTAGGAGGATGTTTTTATGATATTACAGCGTTGAAGTTTGATCATCTTAAAGTTATTTTTCTGTATTTATTTTCTTATGTTGTAAGAAAGTAATAAGACTCTTTGTGATATCTACTGAAGCTAAAAACGCCAAGTTTTTAATTTATGTAATTTTTTTCACCAAAAGCGAGAAAATATATAGTTAAATGTCGACTTAGGTTTTTTTTGGCCTGCTCAAATGTCAGAGAAAACGAGTTTCGTGCATTCGGCTCATTGCGGTGTGGCTGCTGGGGCAAACCGCAATTCTCGTTTTCGCGTTTTAATCTGCGTTTTAATCTTTTCAGACTCGCGGAGCACTTCTTCCCCTTTTGCTTTTGGCAAGTCCCTTTCGCCACTTCGCGCCAAAGCCATCTGCAACTCAGTTGTTAAGGCAATTGGTGCGTTCAAATTACGAGACATGTACGGGGATTTCTCCTCATACTCCTTTCGCTCGACTCAGCTAGGCTGGCCCTACATTTCCGAAAGGAGTGCTACTCGTACTATTGCCTAGGGGTTTAGAGGTCTTCGACAAGAAAGTTTGTTCCGATTACATTAATCTTTCCAATTTGCCCAAGCACAATCGAAATGCAATATAAATAAAAATGGTAATAATAATTCCAAACTTCTTAGCATTTGCACAACAACTTTCAATCACGTTAGTTCACTGTTAGAAAATGATCCCCGAGAGAATGAAGTATCTTTACAGGTGTTTTCTTTCGATTTTGGAATGGCCAACTGGAGGGAAAGACATTCAAATTTACGAATCTTCAAATCCTCAGGTTCTTGAAAAATATTATAAACTTTTTTTAATTCAATGTTTAAAATCCTCAATTAGTGCCTTAAAATTTTTAAACTGTGGGTACGTAATTCTAGTCTTTCAGGGCTTATATTTACACTTATATTTATAGTTGAAATTATTTATAGTTGAAATCCTATGGGATTTTAAAGCCTAATTGAATTTTACTTGCTCCGGTATTTATTTATTATATTAATCTACTCCGGAAAAGGAATGACTTCTGCCTTTTGTGTATCCCCGCCCTTGTTTGCCCACATCACAGGTCGTGAAACAAGGCAGCTCAAAGCTTTCTTTTGTTCCTCTCATGCGTTTGCAAGATATATTTATTCTTAATATAATTGTCTGCCTCTGTGTGGGTTTTTCAATGCAAATAATTTCACACAACTCTTTCACACTGATGTTAATATCTCATTTGGTTTTTGAAATAGTTAAAAATTTTTTTCATTATTTTGCTGAGGCTAGGAAAGAAACGGGAAAACATTTGTGTGGTACGAATAAAACGGTAATGTTATACCAATAGAACTCGTAGAACTGTAATTGCTTGTAGTGTGAAAACATTTTAGGTTTTAATACGAACGAATGGAAAATCTTTTTCAGAAACATTCCATTACCTAGTTTTCAAGACGTTTCACATTCTAAAAATATACGTATAGTACTTGTGTTTATTACGAGAATGTATTTTTCCGAATGAGAGAGTTGACGACAAAGCCGTGCAAATTCTCGACAAAATGTTATGAAGATATAAATGTGAAAGTCTCGTGATTAAAAGCGTAACATTGTCGATTCAATTAATTTTAATGAATAGACTCCTTATATTAATACTTAAATAGGCCTCTGCATTTGGTCTCTACATATGAAGTTGTGAATCTCTGCTTCATAAAAGTAGTTACTCTTTGTTTACCAGTGAGTGTCTTTTCGCGAACCTATATAAATCTGTGTATAAATAGGGACAATATGTATTGTGTTAAAATACGTGTTTTTTCGATATTAATACGGTCGCTAGAGTCCGTTTCTTTGTCCCAATAAAATTGAAACCGTGGAGTTTTAAACACATTTATTACTGCTGGTGTGCAGCAGCAAAAGCTGCTCATTGTTTTTAGAGCTTTATTTCAATTGCAAATACTTCTTTGATCTGTTTTATCAGCAAGTTGACAAACAATGCTAATCACCTTTTCTTTCCATGGTCAGGTCTCAGCAATGTGACCTCCGTAATCCACAACGGCAACGTGACCTATTGCGTCCCCTGTGTTGCTCCAAACAAACACAATCTGCATTCGCAATTGCCATTTGCTTTCATTATCAGTTTTATTACCTTTTTTACATTTTTTGAAAATTTACTTTTCAATAATATCAGCAGTTGGTTGCTGCGTTACATTATTTTGTTGACATGTTTAAACGCATGCTGACATGTTCACGAAAATACACTCCATGTTAAATTACAAAAATTGAATACTAATAATAGACAGATTGTAACCCTCATTACTTGGTTTATTTACTGGTCGCAATCTGCGAGACTGATTGTTGCTAGACAAACGCAGCAAACTCACCAACCACCAAGCTGAACTTCGCTATTATTTGTTGGACCTCGACCGTCGCATTGCAGACGAACGTCTGTAGCTGAACAAGAGGCAGAGTGCCAACACCTAATTCATTGTTTTTTCGGATTATATCTTTGTACCAGAGTGGGTGTCACGGTGTTGAGAGAATTGTGAAAATGTCCAGAGTATGTCTTTTTAGTGCTACGACACTTTTTTTCTCCATCCACGAACGTTCGAGTTTCTTTCCGTTTGATCGCATGCACTGTTTACCCAATAATCTTGTTTACCGTGTCTTACGCGCCATTACCAGAAGCGCATAAGAACTTAGAAAAGGTTGTGACTTGACCAAATGGCGATTTCATAAGATTGAATTTTTGGAGCCCACTATGTTGAAACGAAGAAGTATTTAAATATCCATTTGTCTCTGGAGCCTACCGATTATTTTTCGTGACTGAACAGTCACGGTTCACTTGAAATTTTAAATAAATTAAGATTTAAACTTTTTGAAATCGAATTAAAAATTACAAGTCAACCTTTAAAATATTAATTGGAAGATCTTATAAGTTTAATCTTCAGTGATCTAAATTTCGCAGACGGTTACAATAGCGATTGCAGGTTCGAAGGGTAATTAATGGATGTTTTGGTCTTGATATCGTGGGGTAGATGGCAAAGATAAACCTCTACCAAAAAAGAAAAACCACAATACTATCATCCCCATCATTTATCTCAATTCACTAGAAAAAAATCTGACATCGCGATCCGTCATGGGTATGTCACTAGATAAAGGAAGACTATATTGCGAAAGAGTATTCCTGGAAACCCTTCTGAATTTGCTTCAAGGCCAATATCGCTCTCACCTGACTGGAGTTTGAGTAAGGTTCTCTGTATTTTCTCCTTTTCTCTACCGTTTCACTTTACCACAAACGCAATTCGTTATCATTTATCTCCACCATTTCGCCAACCATTATATATCCTCAACATCTCTCCATAATTAGTGATCTTCTAATGATACAATAATATTCAATTGAACGAAGAATTGGCTTTCAACTCGTCTACAACTCTTCAACTTCTACAACTCAAATTCAACTTCAACTGTACTTCTGCTTCTCTTCTCTTGCCTCACTCACCAACTCTGAGTTGAAGAAAGTGCACGACTATTGCACTTTCCATTTAATATGGAAAGTTGAATCATATTCCTCTTGCAAATTTAATTTACAAAGATATAATTTCCAAAAGAAAATTATAACATTACAAAAATGCCTTTTCAGTCCTCAGTATTTTTTATGAAAAGCGAGTAACAATACACATTCGTAAAGGTATTATGTTAGGTGAAAATAATAAATTTCCTAAAGCAGATAAAACCACTCCAAAATGAACATATGTAAATCCTGTAATAGGATAAAATTGTAAGAGAACTATAACATCCATAAGGGTAAGAAATGTCTCCTACGACCATTATTAAACGAAGATCTCTTGAAAAATTTGAAATTAAGTGTTATGTCTCAGCCTTTTCGTATCTCATACGAAATAATTAATATGCGTAATGCTATCAGCGATACTAATAACCTAATGTAATACGTGATGGAATAAAAACTCAATACGTTTAATACCAACTTTGGCGAATGCCGGCACAGTACCAAAACGGGCTGCACGCATTTCTTTCTTTCCAAGTAATTTCCAACACGCTTCCTTCATGGCCTAGTGTTGAGCTGTTTCTCTTATCGCGTATGTTATCCGTTCCCATAAAATTGAAGATTCGCACTAAACATTTGTAAGATTTCAATGTGAAATTTGAATAATACAAAGCGCGAATTAATTCTGTAATTCACAAAGTTTGATATTCGTGAAGAATATGTTCTGCAAACAATTGTTACAAACTAAGAAGTACACTAATCGTTATTTCTTAATTATGCTGATTGAAAGATTTAGAAGGCAGAATTTGGAATTTCCTTTCGAAGCAGAATCCGGCAAAGAAACATTTCCTCAATATTTCTTCTTCCACGCCTTTCTCGTCGATTGCGTGCTTGTCTCTTGCGCCGATGACGTTAGCGGCTGTGTGGCGTTAGCGTGGGCGACGTCTGCGGTTTGCGCGGGCAGCCCAACTTGCGTAGGTCTGACCTGTTCCCGGAAAGGACGCCGACAACCGCAGCCTTGCGGCTCCGCCCGTAGCCTCGATCACGTCGACCGGCTGCGATCGCTCAGCGGCAACATCTAAAGCATCGTTGACTCTGCGGAGTCGTTGACCGGAAATCCAGTTCACCGGAACTCCCAGAGTCCAAAGTTCGGCCAGTGGCTCAACTACTCAGCTGGGTAAAATTCAGTCATTATCTGGAGGAGAATGCTAGCGGTCAGCTCTCTGATCGATATATTTATTATCCGCGCACGTTTTCTTGAGCCCTCGCTTCGCTGGATGCGAGAGGAGTGGGGAGTTTAATTATGTTGTCAAAAGGAATTTTACGTCAAATTTGTAGTTCATTGTTCCATGCAAAATAGTTTCTAATACAAGGGAGCGAACATTTCTCGTTACCAGATTTTGTCTACAACGCTCGTTGCTATCATTTATTCTTAATTCAACTAATGTTGGGAAAGGAGTGGGGGTAGATATTCCGGGGCTCAAGAAAAGGTGCAGATGTAATAGTTATCCTTAGTTTCTTCGATTAATACCGGGCGAATGCGGAACAGGACGTACACAAATGGGTTTGGGTTATACAGTAGTTACATCGGTTATCTTTTGACCCTCGCTACTTTTTTAAGGTTTTAAGAATCATCCCGTGGTTACCGGTCAGTAGGTCTACAGAAAAGAGGTCTACGTAAATAATTTCTAATATTTGGGGTCTAACGACACTTGGTCTACTCTGAAAGGTCTACATAAAAAATGTCTACACATCGCGCTAGTCTACACGAAAAAATGTCTACTGCAAGTATGTCTACATGCAAAGGTGTCTGCATGCAAAAATGAATATTGCAAATATGTTTACATATAAAAAGGATCTACGTATGAAAGTTTGTTAGACTTGTTAATAAGCGTAATTATAAAAGTATGTTGAAACTCGAAAAAATGTATTTATAAAATACATGCAGGACGTGAATATGACAGAGTTTCATTGATATGTCATCATATAAATTTGATCTAGTAATACAAGTTGCATTGCAAATATCTCTCTAGGAACATCTCCAATAAAAGCTTCTTCCATCTCTGCCCTTTCGTCTGAAGTGGTAATCGAAATTGTTATGTATTAATATATCTTTAATTGTGTTGGATTTCGCAGTCTAAGTACCAAGATGTTTTGTAATAGTGCCTGGTGTCTTGGAAATAAAAAAGATCACCTAATTTTATTTCCGCGGCATCTCATTTATTTTTGAAAATTCAGTTACGATAATGTTCGTATCTACATATTGATATATACTTTCAATTTATTATTACATTAGATATAAGATATACATTAGATTTTAACAGAATACTCGTTATACATTTCTGTTAGACTTTTAGCTTGTAAACATTTTTTCTGTTAGACATTTTTCATGTACTGACCTCGAAGCCATCCAGTATTACGTTTCCACCTTTATTCATATTTCAAATTCAAAATTAGTAGAACAAAAGAGAGATAAAAGAGATTCTGGAGCTCTAAAAACATGCGTAGATATTACTTCTTGTCACCGCATGTCACATACGGTGGTTTACTCTTTTTGTGTGTTAAAGAAATCTAAATAAATCAATTAACTCACAATTCATCTAAATCACTTTTTACACTAAAACATTTATTTTCCTTTGCAACTCGTTTTCCATTTTAAACCAACAGAATTTAATTACAATAATTGTATTTAGCAATCTCGAAAATACTTACTGAATATTCATTCTAATTCTGCTATTTTGGATTTTGAAATTTCATTATGATATTCGAAATCAGCGACCTAGACAATCCATATTTCCACGCATATCCACGCATATTCATTTTTGTATCAGTTCGTCATTTAAAGCCGCCAATTTGAATTTTGAAATTTCATAATATCCGAAATCAGCTATCCCAAGAAACTAATTTATGTATATTTCTACGATTTTCTGATTATTTTTACATGACTCCGCCTGCCTTTCTGTTATCGCCATTTTGAATTTTGAATTGTCATATGATATGCAAGTTCAATGACCTCAAAAACCCTTTGATTCCTGTTCCTACTCAACTCCACTGGCATATGCAACTATGCGAGTTGAGGTTTTGCGGCCCTGTCGCCGCCAGGAAACTTTCGGCCCTAAGCACCCACCGCATGTCTTTCCTCCCCTGAAGCTCTCTACCGACTTCACGAACGCTTTTGATCACCCTGCGCATCCGTCTGCCGCATCCACGACTCACCCACGCACGCCTTTGACACGCCCAGTATTAATCCCCATTGCTTCCGTCGCCCCAACGCACTCCTCGCCCGTGCTCACAATACCTCCGTCGTTCCGTCGTGCACGGTACGTGGTCCACTCCCCTTCAATTCCCATTGCTTCCACGCTAGACTTCCTCGTTAGATCGACCACACATTATATCGAGAAATGCATTACGAGAAATGTGCGACGAGGAATGTGGGAAGAACTCGGTGAAGCAACTTCCACACATTAGAAATAGGTCGTTCGATGTCGCCAAGTGCCTTTGTGCCACAAGCCTAGGGCCTTCATACGCACAGTTGGCTGTGAGATGAATTGCGAAACTCATTTGTTTTATGAAACGCTCTTGTGTAATTTTAATCCGTGAAATCATTGTTTTGTAACCATAATAGAGGTTGAAGTCTCTGGCTAGAAATACATTATTATGTTTAATTTAGATCCTTATTTACGTAACGTAAACAGTTTAAAAATAGATATGTGACGTATGGGGGAAATACAATATGTGCTTTTAATGTTATTTTAAAGGTACTTTGGTTTCTAGTTGAATTGTGAATTGATATTGAATAATGAAGTAATTCATAATATAATTATAATGAATTTGTTTAATTCGTGCAAAGTGCCTTTTCAGCTTTCTTACATTCTTTAATTTTTATTTTTTTATTTTCATTTTCATTATGAAATGGTTCCATACAAATAAGGCTAAATTCCAACAGTTTTATCTACTCCATTTCCGTTTAAACAAGAAAATAATAAAACACTGGTTGATTATCACACTTTTCACTGCTCAGTTCTGGAGCGCAGTTTACTTGCAGAAGCGAGCGCCTATTTATTGGTTAACGAATGAAACGGTAGAAATGTGTTCGAAGAAGTTCGTCAAATCCAAATTTCCCAAAGACATGCTTAAACCTCCCTAAACCAATAATATCTTCCCGTATCTAAATAGAATCTTTCACGTTCCCTTCCTATTGCTCGATAGGGCAATCCTAACAACTTACCCCCCCCCTGTCCAAAAAAAATCAAAAATAAATCCCAGCTGCTTCTAGAAGCAAACCAACGAATTAAACGAGTCAGAGTATCTAATCTCAATTTGTCAGGAATGCCCAAATCCCAAAATGTCAGTATGTAAAACCGAAACCCCTCGAAAGACCTTTGGTCGAACGAGAAGAGGGAAAAAAAAAGGAAGTTCGCTCTCCGACCGACACGAGCGAGAAACACATTCGCCTCCGAAGAGGCGAACAAGAATCTCCCCCAAATGTGAAGGTCTTGATATGTCTCCCTTGTTTCGAATTTCCACGTATATCATAACGCATTTCTCTGTGTAGTCTGACCTCAAAGCATGAGACCTCCCAGCCGCCCTCGAAACAATCTTCAGCTTTCTCACAACAACTGCTGTCGCCTCCGCTACCCTCCTTCCTCTAAAAGCCGGCTGAGGTAGCTCAGAGAAGAACTGCTGTGCCTCTGATCGGAAGGTCCTAGTTTCGAGTCCCGACGGAAGCAGGAATCTCGACACTGCTTGTCAGTTAGGTCGAGTTCAGCCGTTGTCTGGAGGATAATTCTGGCGGCTGGAGCAATGATCGGTAGTTTTCCGTGATTTCTCCGAACAACATCAGACGAATGCCGGAGAAGTACTGTAACAAACGGGCCACGGACCGCGCGATATCTCCCCTTCCTCATTCTTATCCTATTAAATCCCCTTACACACATTTACACTTACATGCACTACACTGCCACACATGTCGGGCCCACGTGCCTACGTGGAGGTCGGCGGTGGATGTCACCATCCAGCGGTGGAAGAACACCGCCACCTCCCGCGGTTAGAATATGTTTACGCTTACGGGACTAATAACCATATTAGTTGATGCGTACGGAATCACGAAATAATCAGTCAATCGTTTCCCTAAGCGATTTCGACGCTCGCATGACCTTCGCAGTTCTGGAGGACCGCCCACACGCTTGGAACGACTTTACTCGCCCAGGGTAATTTATACCCCAATATCATAAAACAAAAGGAAATATTAGGTAAGAAACAAGATTTCCAGAATCAGATAAGTTCATACCCCTTTCGTGTAAAGTCGATAAAAAAAAGAGCACGCACAATACGGCGGTAATGATTCTGAGACACTTAACAATCACCAATATTTGAGGTTGAGTTCGACATTAGACATTTAATGGCGTCCGCCCTTGTTGCTTTCTCTGAAAGCTCTAATACAAACGATATAATTCCTTTGACGGCATTAGTTGTCATCACTCTTCATAGTTCAGACGAAGTGCGACACTGGGAGGAGGTCGAGGGCGTGGTTGCTGTGCTCCTGCATTGTCATTACAGTCAAAAGTTACATAAAAGCTTGCGCCGGGTATGCAAATTCGCCAAGCAACATTGTAAAGCTATAACGAAGCGAAGTACACTTACGTGAATGTAACAATGGAAAATGTATTTCTCACAGCTTAATTGAAGAATATATAAACTCTTTTGCCTTAACACAATCTCCAAGAAGTAACAACAACAACAAAACCGTGCGGTATCGAAGTACCCCGTGGTAGTACTGGAGTATGAAGTCGCTTTTGTTGTTGTCTACGCCGACTCTTCAACCGCCCTCGGGAACAGCACCGGGCCACCGCTGACCTTCTCTTGCTTTGTGCGAGCGCTGGCCCCGACGCTGCGCACACCCGCGCTGATCCACCCTCAACCCCTTCATTGTGTTCGCAGCGGCCTCCAACTCACCCTCCTCCTCCTCCTCCTCCTCCGCACTTACCCGACGGTGCCTTGCCTCTCGCGTCTCCTCGGGTGTCTCCGCTGCTCCTCCGCGCCCTCGTAGCGCTGCTCTTCTCCGCCTCTGCAGTACCCACATTCACCACCACAATGCAGACACATTGCCGGGGAATCCCACCCTTTTTCCCCAGAGCCATCGTGTCCGCCGCCGACGCCGCCGCTGCGCCGTTGTTCACCGGGAGAATGAGAAGCCGTTGCATTTGAGACGCGCGCCGCGCCGCGCCGCGCCGGCGAGCTCGCGCGTGCTACGTGTCCTTTTGTTTGCGAGGCAAGTGTCGCATCGCTCTTAGAAGCTGTCCCGGAATGAAGCGACGTGCACAGTTCGCGTAGCGGTCAGTCGATGCGAAATGCGGCTAAATTGTGAGAAATTAAGAAAGGGATGCTTCATAACGGGGAAGCTTGTGCTTGTACAGCTATTACAAAAAAGGAGGAAACAACAAAACTTCACAAATATGCTCTTAAGTCAGTTTAGTGCTTTTTTAAGGTCGCTACTGGTTCTTATAGCGACCACTGTGATTGTTTTAACCATAGGAGGAACTGTAGGAAGAACACGCAAGAACTGCACGAGTACACACTAACATTCATGTTAGACGCGTGTTAGACGCGGGTGACCCTTCGCGCCGAGGCAGCTACTGCCCTTCAGTCGTAGCGACCGTGACTATCCAGGTCGCCTAAGCTTATTTTGTCTGATAAACATTTACCTTATTTCGAAAGGTTGAGCTTTGATAAGCACTCAAAAGATGGCTTGAAAACAGATTTTCTGCGCAAAAATTGTACATTTTAGAAATATATAAACACTTATACACCAATAAAATTGTTCGTTTGGTAACAAAAAGTAAAAGTATATTAATAATAATAATAATAATTATTATTATTATTATTATTATTATTATTATTATTAAAAATTAGCAGAGAAATAAAAAGCAATCGAATTGTATTATTTGGGCCTTTCCGATATATTGGCTAGCACTGAAATCATGTCTTCTTTGGCGCGACTCTAAACTGTTGCTGAGTACTCACAAAAGGTTTTCACCTCCTCCTTCTCCTCCCCTATTACATAACACAGCTCGTTATAGTACCACACATTTCAGGAAAATTCTACTGGAAATAGTTTTTCGCTTGTTGCATATGAGTTAGGAGAAGCCCATAAAGACAGCCCTTGAATTAAGTCGAATAGACTTCTCGTGAACTGTGCTGTCGTCTGCGAATAATATCGTACTTCAAATATCAGATATTTGAAGAAGCCAGATCACTCATGCATACGCGATTCTCTATCTCCGGGTTGTAAGTTAATTGGTAAAATTTGTAAGATCACAATCCTTAGTTGTGAGAAATTTCCTATCTGTATATTTTACTCTTCTCAATATCCAACCGAGCAGAAACTCTTTTTACGCAGGTAGATGTATTTTCTTCGGCTTCCCATCCAAAACTTTCTTCTGAAGATGAAGAAAAATCACATTCGGAGGGCAGATATCTCGCAACCTTCTAAAGGTTTTACTAAATACGCGTTGTAGCAGCACAATACGTGGGCTGATGGGGGTTAGACTGATAAGATAAGCTCATAGACAACGCCCTGTTATGGCATTTTTCAAATTAAACGAAAGCTCCTCTTTCGAATCTGACAGATGTGGTTCAAGTTCAATTCCGCGCTCTGCGGAGTACCAACTATTTCACTTCTACCCTGGACAAAATTGAACGTGCGAATGTGGCCAATGGAGTGAGAATTAATTACAGGTTTTTACTCAGAACAACTTGAAAAGTAAAGTTTTAAAGTTTCGTTCTTTTCAACTTGGACTTCAAATTCGCCATGAACTCCTTTTCAACCTTCAACTTCTATATTGCGTCGTTTGAATTATAAATGAAAACATACCGTACTTGAAAACATAAACATACTAACTTTCTGCTTCTCATTATTCTTTCTCCATTTTGTCTAAAAGCAAAACTAACACCATAATCTGCATTTACTCGTAATCATTGGGTAAATTTAAAAAAAAAACTAATTGATGATTCAATCCATTGGTGAAATGATAATTTCGATATGTTGCCGTCAATCGTCATCCAAAACAGTTTTATACATCAAAGGAATCGTTCTACATTTCAAAAATGCCCGCGTCGAACAGAGAGATGTACCTGTTAGCAACAGAACGGAAGCTTGGGAAGATGGAGTATTTTACGACAAAAGAGTAATCCAGTGACCCGATTTTATGAAGTGGGGTGGAATAATCGGACGTGGATACCCAAGGAAGGAAACTACCTACCCACTCGCCCAGAGGTGTGCAGCCAAGCGAGGATCCATGTTCACGAAGACGGGAGGATTCCAAGTAAAACTTGTTGTAAAAGTTGAAACGGAACGACACTGCAGTGTCGAATAGAACGTGCAGCAGAAATTCGTAATTTTCTAGTTAAAGCGGTGCAGCGAGGCAGAGGAATCGTTTGGCGATGAAGATCGATCGGTCGCTGCATCCGGGTCTGCGCTGTAAGGGAATGGCAAAGTAGAAGCTTAGTCGAAACTTATTATCTGTTGTATCATGATGAACAGGTGAGCTTTTCTGGTGCACCGATTTTTGCTCGTTATGTGCGGCACTAGTTTACATCACGTACCAAGTGACCACAACACGGGCTCATTTGCAAAGCTAGACCAGACGCTGGCCGCCATATTGGAATGGAGAGCGAGACGTATTCAAAAGCATTTTGAAAGTGTCATAAAGTGACAAATTACAACGGTGACCAACTGAAAATAACACCGTGAAGGTATAATTGAAATAATACAATAAAAAATAGCTTCATATATTTGTTTCAATGATTTGTAGCAATGTGATAATTTTGGTATCTGACTGCATTAAAATTCTCGTTAATATTGCGACGCAACCTGGTTTCTGAATCTCACTGGCCGAAGTAGGATACGATGCCCAATAAATAGCTCACCCATATCTTTTCATCATGTATAGTATTTTTATGATATTTGCCTGGAGCAGAATTTTGCAAAGTTGAGAGAGGCATGTTTAAAATTTTTTTCTCTTCATAGCAGAGCATATTTCAGTACTGTAGTTTAAACAAAAAAAGTATAAAAAGATTAACCATTCGAATATTGTGCAAACAATGAGGTTTTTGAAGAATGATTTTAAGGCCACTATGACAAATCAATTTACGTATTTAATTATTGGAAAACTATGTTGCGAATAGTAATTATCCAAGTTAGGCATAAAAGTTAGAGAGCAGGAGTACATAAGTGAAAGTTACATTAAGAATAGGCCAGAAAATAACTGCGAGTAATTTTCACTTGTTTAATCCCAATAAATGTGTTAATAGTCAGTTGTAACGAAAGTCTAGTGAAACTATTTGTTTCTATTGCAAAGTTTTTGTTTATAGTATGAAGTTTTGTATTTTATTATCGGAATAAGGTATATTTCACATTACTGTACGTATAGAGATGAAAGGGGGAGAATAATTTGGTAACAGACTTGTTTGTGCCTGTCGGCCCGTCTGTCTTTGTTGAGATAGAGCAATGTTTGTTTAACATTATATCTTAGATTTGGCTTCCTGTTTTAGTAAAATATTATTTTTATCTGTCCTACACTTTCAATATTGAAGCTACAGATTTTTTCTCAGTGTAATCTACAACAAATTTCAATATTAGATTTTAAGCCATTTTGCACACAGGGTTTTGAAAATATTATTAGCTTTGCATAATTTTCGTTTACATCGTATTCATTTTTTTGAGTGATCGCTATAGAATTGATGGTACATTACTTAACCGTTACCAATAATACGAGAAAATACGTTGCTGCTGCAGCACCTGTTGTTCATTTTGTTCATGTATTTATTGCCTTTTGAAGTAACAAAATCCATTAAAACTTATTTTGACGAATACGAAATCTATATTTAAAGAAATCAAATTTCTTTAAGTAATTAGTGCTTAGTTATTTGTGCAGAGGGTCACATTGTTCCCAGTATTGGATGGTTTCGTGGAACTCGAATTATTCGCCCTGGGCGCGTGATCCAGTATGAAGGGTAACGCGTGCTACGCACAATCCGCCGTGGTAATTAGCCGGTGTTGCATTGTGGTCTGGTTTGTAAGGGCGGTTAACTGCGGTGGCGCATCAGCGTGGGTAATGGCAATAGCGTGCGCCTGGGGCCCGGCGTCCGGCTGGGGTGCTTGGGCGGTGGAACGGCGGGGGAAATGGGGCGTGCGCCTGGGGCATGCTCTGCTGCCCACTGGCCGCCGCAAAGCGCTCCCCGTCTTGCCTTGGGGGCTCATGGAGCGTTTGACAATAGACTCACCGGGGCTGCCTCCGGCCGTAGGCGAAATTCTTGAGCCCGATGGGTATGGAATGAACCTCAAACGGGATATTTTAAATGCAAAGGCTACTTTGTAAGAATAATATTGTTTTAGATTTAATACGATTCACTGTAACGCGGTTGTTGTTGTTGTTGTTTTCTGAAACTGCCACAATGATATTTTTCAGCCCTCATTGTGAACTCAGCATCGACTTGAATTTTTTCTATGAATGGAGCTTAAGAAAACTGCACTGGTCTCATTTTCGTTGAACTCTGGATTTTAAAAAAAATACCATTATTAGAAAGAATGCGAGAATGTAATTGTTGTTTAGTACCACTACGGTTGTTGTGGTTTGAACATAAAATTAATTTGGCGACATGTAGCACCTAGGCACATCCAGATAGTAAGTTTCCCTAGATCGTCAACAAAAAAAAATCACAATTCAATGAAAGAACTTCATTGTAGCACATACTTCCTATAGCACATATTGGATTATTTTCTTTCAGCAGAACAGAGGCATTTGTCAAACCGTGTAATCAACATTTATATATCTTTATCGAAAAAATCCGCCGCCTGGAAGAGGTACCTGTGCTTCACAGCCACCTGCAACTCTACGTCACTGTTACGCACACATATTGCTGATCGGACAGGACTTTCTTGAGGTGTTAGAAACGATGTAAATCGGTGGAGGAGGTATGAGATCTGGACTGAAGGGTGAATGGTGAAACACCTCACAGAAGATCTGATGTGAGCCGAGTCGTATGTATTTACCATACACGAGTAGCCCTCAGCGAGTTTCATGTTTTCTAACACCTCAAGAAATTCCTGACCGGTCAGCATCACGCGTATCACAGCGTAACGCAGTGTTGCAGGCGCGTGTCAAATACTAATACCTTTCCCTGGCGGCAGGCTACTTCGGCACATGCATACAAATGTTGACCCCCGCGGTGTGACGAACGTCTTAATTCTAGTGGCGATTAGATATGGAAAGTAATGCAACAAGTGCTTCGTCTGCTAGAAAGATGTTTTTCCAAGAAATTGTGTTTTCTTTTTGCTGACGACCTGGGTAAACTTGCTTTCTGGATGCGCCTCGTATTTTGAAAATTACCGTCTTCATTATATATTTTAAAATTAAAAATTTGTTTTAACAAATGGGTCCATTAAACTGCAGTTTACGTGACGGCTCTTTCATTAACTGCCCAATATGGTGCGTCTGCAATCTCTAATATGGCGTGGTTAAATAATAAAATCCTGAATTTATACAGTTACATTAAAAAGTCTAATGATGTTCAAATATGTCATAAAAAGTGTAGAGCAAATAAGGTTTTTCATTTCCAATTCAGGTTTCTTCACAAACAAAGAGTTTAATATGATTTCACACACAGCCTTTTAATATGGAAAAATGCCTCGAAGAAAGACAAGAAAACTTAAAATCGCATATTATTGTTACCAGAATGTAAATTGGAATATTTTTAATTAATCCCTCTGAGGATTTGAATTAAAAAGTCGGTGATGAGGTTATCTTTTTAAAATATAGTTTCATTGATGAAAAAAATGTTTTCACGGTAACGCTGACTGATTTAACTTTTGTAGTATCTTATATTCAAAACCTATTAAAAATAAACTCATCATAATTTGCAAGGCATCGTTGGAAGAATTGAAGCCACAATTGTGTTACATTCATTAGTTGTAGTTACAATAATGCGCAAATGGTTTTCCAAGAAGTTTATCACTCAGGGTTAATATAAAACTATAAGCCAGCAGGAACAAAAATACTCTTTAACAAAACTATACAAAAACGTTATTCAAAACGTAGCACACACGCTGTTTAAGAACAACAATACAATAATATTTTCTAACACCACAATAAATTGATATTTTAACAAAAACAGTCTTCACTATTATTGTAATAACATAGTATATACGGATACATAGTACAACAGTTGTATACACACCGAGAATATCAGTTTTTACTCAGCAAGAATGTATAAAAACTTGCTAGTGTGTAGCGCAGCCCGTGAATAGCAAATATTTAATGGGGGCGGGCTTTTTTCTTGACGACTTGCTGTCGCATTACATCAGCTGTGTCATAAACAATGATGCACCAAGGAGAAGAATTCCGTCGATATGCGCATATTACGAGAATAAAGACACAATTAAATATTTGCATTTTTTTAAATTTGTGCACGTATTGTAAATTAGTAAAATCAATGCAGATATAGAATCAGTTCCCCTTCGCCTTGTGGGATAAATCCTTTCCTCATGGTTGTTTATATTTTTAATGATTAATCCACTAGTATTGAAGATCCAACAGAAATAAGGGTTCGAAACGATATTTATAAAGACATTAAAAGGACATTATATATACATTAAAATGCATACAAGTGAAGAGGTACTAATAGAATGAACTGAGATGTGATGGCGATAAGTCTAAAATAGAATCCATACCTTATTCTTGATTATCATAAAAAATGAGACATGGACGCACTTTGCTCATTAACTCACTGCCAGACGGAAATTAAGCTTAGCGTATTGAAAAATTCTCACTATGAGATGTAAGGACTTTTGTCACGCATTAATTCGACAAATGTATTAAAATTATTTATCATTTTTGTGTTTATTTTTTATTTGTTTATTGGTACCGTTGATATTTATTTAAAAACGTATTACATAATTACTAATGTAACTGAAATGCTACCTGGTGTACATAAAGAAAGAGAAATAAAAGAAATATTGATCAGTAAATAGTGAATAGACTATTGTTTGACGCGAGATAATTGATTGCGCAGGGTGATCAGTCCTGAGGCAGGCAGAATCAATTCCGGTAATGATGAGTCCGTCTGCAACAAGAGCGCACGAAACGTCTCCCTTTGAAGCCCTCCCATTTGTAACTGCTTCTCCTGACGGTTCCATTCTCGTTTCAGTTGATTTCGCATCTCATCCCTTGACACTGCCCCTGTTGTGGAATCGACAGCGCTGTCGTCGAGCTATCTCTCGTCCCGTGTATTTCATCTGTCCTATTTACTTTGAATTCCTGAAATCTGATAACCGTAATCTTTTTTCAGTTATCTCGCATTATTCTTCTTAATATGATCCCATCTATTTTCTGTCTCATCCGAAACATCTCAAATCTGTTTTGTGTGTCAACACACTCCTTGGTACTTCTAATTATCCCTGTTCTTTGGTTTGTCCTACCCTACCAACATTTCAAAACGTTAATGCACATTGTACATATAACGCATATGCAAAACCTCCCTTTTTGAGAAACAGCGCACGATTTGCATTGATCTTGAGAAACTCGATTTATATTGATACGCGGCTACTAATGCCACGTCCATAATTCTTAATTATTGCGTATGTAATTTATAGTAACATTAAATATTTGTGTATATCCTTGGAGTCGCATAAGGAAATTGTGCGTTTGGAGTAATAAATATTTTTATTAGTTGAAGAAAAACACTTTGTACATCATCATCAAGGATACAAACATATGATGGTGGTCCCAATGCTCTCGAAAAAACATTTGTCGGAATGAAATTTATTTTATGAGATGTCTTTTTTCGACTCGTCTCAAAAGTTTAAGAAAATTGCTTGTCCTATTATACCAGACAACAAATTTCAACTTTTTGTCTACCACATGAATGAAACCTATCTTGACTTATGAAATAGACATTTATGAACACGAATATGGAAACGAAAATGTTTGGCTCTGACTACTAGCAAATGTTAGGTTCACAAAACAATTTATCATACGTACTCTAAATGTATGTGAGCTCTTACCTTAACTAAACCCGCTTTCTTTTTGCTTTCCTCTTATTGTCTAGTTCAGTAGCATCTCTGTTACGTCGAGACCTTATACTAAAAATATGAATAAAAAGTCTAATTCAAGTATTTGTATGACTATAATTCGCTAGTTTGCATAGACGCAAACGAGTTCTTGCTAAAACCTTTGAAGTATACTATGACATTGCATAAGACATTGACAATTAGAACGCTAAAATACATTAAGTAACAAAAAAATTCAATGATATTATTATTATTATTATTATTATTATTATTATTATTATTATTTGCTTATCGGCCTTTTCTGACCACGCTACACATTCTCTTCCCAGGCACAATCTCTATCCTTGAGAGAGATGAACATGTATCATTATGTGATCAACTTTTAGGCTGTATCCCTTGATAAAAAAAAGGTTGTTCAGGTTTGAGTTATACCTTTTGGGGGTGATAGGGTGATGATGCTGCTGCTGCTGATGATGATGACGAGGGGTGAATGGGCAATCACAAATAAGACCATGCCTACGCAGGGCTCGAACCTGCAGCCTCCTCGGCGCAGACGACGGCTGCCGAGACTGTCTGCACAACGGGGCCCCCTCTTTTTTGTCGCAAATTGGCCATCTCGAGACCACGCGAACGTGCAACCCACCGGGCTCAGATATATTTATCGAGCGTAGGTGTACGAGACTTATGGGGTTCAACATTTTCATGCTGAATCCGTTTTTACACACAGGGTTGTTAGCCTTGGGGGATGAGGTGAAATGGTAATAATGATGGAGGAGGAAATGGGCAATCAGGCACTTCAGAGACACACAAACACAACCATGCCCGAGGCGGAACTCGAACCCGCGATACTTCAGTCTAAGACCGTCACGGCACTACTATCTGAGCGATCTCGGCTACGCGGAGCGGCATTATTATTATTATTATTATTATTATTATTATTATTATTATTATTATTATTATTATTTGAGAATAAAAGAAGAATAATGCATATTTACATTTCCCTAAATATTCGTTCACATTTGGAGGCGCTCCTCTAAATTCTCGTCCTCAGATAGGTACGTATAACTAACACGTACACATAATTGGCATTTCTTATTGGACGTTCGTTTTACATTATTCACCAGTTCTCTCACGAGCAAACAAGCTTTTGTGGGAGCAGCGGCCGTCCGCGTCGAGTTAAAGGTGGATGCGCTAGTGGGCGTTTTCTACACAAGTTTGCGTCTCAGGGTTCGCTGAATCTACGGGCGTCCCTGGGAACAAACTGCTGCTTTCCAAATGCCGCGCCAGCGATCTCGCAGCCCGACCGTGCCCGTTTGCTGCTGGTGGCCCGGGCGGGAGCGAGGGAGGGAGTGATGAAGAGGGCGAGGGCGAAAGAAGAAGGGAGACGTGGCGAGAGCGGGCGGAGAGAGGAGGGCGCGACGCGATAGAGAAGCACTATGGGCCAAAACGGGTTCAAATACGAAAAGAGATGGAAGTAGTCGCAGTATTGCCAATTGCATTGAGATTAATATTGTTCCAATTGATGCGTAAAGTTTCTTGATTAAGGCACATTAGGAAATGAGTTTGCTCTTTTGGCAATCAGTAAGATTTTTGTTTAAAGTATGAATTCCCAAACTTTTATGTTCATCGATCCCTTTTAAAAAGAATTGTTGGCACCATCGACCCCCTTACATTATTCCCTGTAAAATATCGTTCATAGTTATATCACAAAGAATTACACATAGTCATAAAGATAACAATTTTTACACCAATAGTTCGGTAAATATCAAGATTTTTAATAATATATATCGCTTCCACTTTTGAGTAGCTGAATTTCTTGTTTATCTTCGTTTTTGTTGTGTTTTTAATAGTTTTATTATCCTTGTTCGACAAAAGTATGTCTTTCAAGGGTTTTTAGATTTCATTGTGTACATCGGTTTTTGAACTACATTTCGTCGTACATGTATAGTGTTTGAAAACAATAATATTAGAAGCTAACTATTAAGGATACCCAGGAAAGGTTCTTCAGAAAAGTACATAAAATATTTGAAGTACAAAATACATTTTGAATTTAGGGATGTTTGAACCTGATCTTCGTTGTTGCGCAATTGTTATACAATGTTAAGTCTTTTTAATTACATTTCCACATGCATTGCAGGGGGTATTTTTTTATGAAGAGCAATAAAATGGATAATAATAAATCACAAATTTGCTCCTCTTTTTTCCGCAATATAATATTGTTATGATAGTTACAATGTTTTGAATTTTCTGAACATCCT
This sequence comes from Gryllus bimaculatus, assembly GCA_017312745.1. Classification (NCBI taxonomy): domain Eukaryota; kingdom Metazoa; phylum Arthropoda; class Insecta; order Orthoptera; family Gryllidae; genus Gryllus; species Gryllus bimaculatus. Next base: position 1,097,017 of record BOPP01000030.1, read on the forward strand.
AAGCAGTTGCGGTTCTGAGATTGTCCGGCGCGGGAAGTCGAAATGGGGCCCCCATCGTGGAGTGTAATTTGTTTTATTCTTTGTCGATATTTGTCGTGGAGGGTCCTCGGTAAGGCTCCCTTATTTCGGGCGACCGGTGCGGTGTAGCGACGGATACAACAACAAAAAAGAATCAATGGGATCTTTGTGATATCTATCAATCGGCTATAGACCCCCAATCGACCCCTCCATCATCACTGATCCCTTTCAAACCTTCAGCGACCCCCTATTTCAAACGAATCTGTTTTGTAAACATATTAACCAGAAGTATAACTACATTTAAAGTAAATACTTTCGTTCTGAGTCTAGATAATGCAATTTGGACCCAACATACGTATACAAGTATACCTCAATGTATATTTCAATTTTATTTATGTAATGACTATTCTCATTTGCTTCATTTCCAAAATAACTACTAATGAACGTTTCATTTTTGTGTTTTTCATAAATTTCTCGAAAATGTTTCGTGTGGAGAGTTTTTAATATGTCTCTTCCTACCAGCAGTGTGTTTCCCCATTGGTAGGGGGAAATTTAAGTATTATTTTACGAATACTGTCTGCATAGGATAGGCCCCTACTTCGTAAAACTTTGGACCACCATTCACTTATTTTGAATTTTTTTTTTTACGAAATCATCAATGATATGGGTAGCGGTGTTCTTTCTACTAATTTTATTAAATTATGTCTGTGGCTCGGAGGATTAGGACACTAAGTCACACGTACTAAATTTGACAGGAGAGCAGTTTGAAGATATTTTACTTTGGACTTGGAAGTGGTCTTGTTATTTAAGAGCACTGTAACCATGACAATTCTTGATGAAAGTCATAGTGTTGTATACTTCTGGGTATAGTACTAGAAACCCATATGATTGTGCCAATAATATCATTTCGATCAAAAATTGATTGTGCCCTGTACCTCCGTCCCACAGATACATTTATATAACATTGGTCCTAATTCTTAACTATTAAAATCAAAATTATCATTAGCCCAGTGATTCAAAGTGTGTGACATTTCTTTATATGACGTTTGTGATACATGTACATAATTTATTTTACAGCAGAACTGGAATTGTTTCAAACGCGTTTTCAAACTGCTGATGTTTCACTAATTTGGGGCATTGAATTGATTATTTTCCCATGTATTTCTGCACATAAAGTGTCGCCGAAACTTTTCATGTTGGTTTAATATTTACATTGTTTTCACAGAACAATGCAATGTTTACACATTCACAATACATGTCCAGTGAAAGAAAAACGTACAGTGCAGATGACGTAGTATGCACGATGCTTTGAAAGTCATACCCATTCTGAATAAGAGTGCAGAATAAAACGGATTTGTTTTATAAGGAGATTAGTTCACGGAACTTCTCCATTCCTCAATATTTGGTATGTTCGGTTAAAGGAGTTCACTTTTTTTTTAAAAAAAGGGAGAAATGAAAAGGCAATGTTTTGTGACTGTCGCTCCACTTATCATTTTCACGGAAAGCTCTTCCTCACCTCTCAATAGAAAAATGGCAATGTCACGAAAATAGAAATTCTTGTAATAACATTGAGACAATGTAAATTATCACTTTTCACTTTTATTCTTAATAAACAAATCTATGCAAGTCTCTATCTCTGTCTCCCTCTCCCTGTCTCTCTCTCTCTCTGTATATATGTATTTCTCTCTCTTTCTCTCCCTCTCTTTCTCTCTCCCTCTCTCTCTCTCTCTCTCTCTCTCTCTCTCTCTCTCTCTCTCTCATTTTCTCTCTTTCTGTCTGTGAGAAGCATGAAACAGAATTCATGTTCTTGTTCAGTTGTGAGGCTCGTCAGTGGATTAGACGGGTAATTTGAAAGCGAAATGTAAGAAACGAGTAAATTCTTACCTCCCTGAAATTGTATACGGATTGTAATCCTCATTTAAGGCTTACTGAATATAATACATTGAAGATATTTCGAGGAGGAAGTATGGAAAGTTTGGAAACAAATACTGTTAATCAGAAAATTAAATGTACAGCCACTTAATTCACTACTGATTTTTTTATTTAATCTTTTTTATAACACCTGTGAGTATCAGGGTAGTCTACCTACGCTTCGAATTGTTTTCGTTGTCCCTTGTACAAAACATGTTAAAAAGCCACTAAACACTAAATGCTTTGCGTGCGCACTGTGCAGAGGCGGGAGGTGCTGGCTTTAAGCCCACTCGCGGCGCGCTTCTCTCCTCCTCCTCCCCGCACCGAGGACTCCGCCACATTCCGCTTTCGCCTGCACGCGCTGCCTCAATGGCTTAAACCTTTCATGGCGAACTGCCGGCCGCCGCCCGCGCCGGCCAGCAACACACTCTTGCCAATCTCTGCGGCACAGCGGACGGCAAGGCACAACGGGACAAAATACTACCATAAAAAATACGCTGTTTCGGAAAGCGCCCATCTGCAAATGTGACTGAAGAATGGCGTGTGAAGGGAACTTTGTTTAAAAAAGGAAAAGTGTTGTAGGTAGTAGTTTTTCGGTAGGTTCAATTTTGGTACAACTTTTGTGAGCGGAGTTTGAGGACGAACGAATGCACTTTTCATTTTTTGCGCGTGTTTTAAACTCGCTTTCATATCTTGTGTTAGGAGAGTTTGTGTAAAATGTAATATGGCTCGTATTTTCAGTCTGTTGGCGTAGTCGACTATATTATTAGCGCTGGTAAAGAGAACCACTTGCTTTTCGCTCGGTATAAAAGATTGATATAATCTAAAATGCGACGTGAGCCTAGTTTATTAGAATGTGTGTAACATGTCTTTCAGAGTTTAGTAGTTTGTAACTTATTGTAACTGAACTTATAGTTGAGATGAAGGCCTCTTGAGACTCCTTGACACGCGGAGGAAGGAGGGTTATGAGCGAGGACCCGAAAAGAATTCTTCAACCAGATAGTCAGGCAGACAACTTCGAGACTTGTCAGAAATTCGTTTCAGTCAGCAGACCGCTAGATTGACTAAGGATGCTACTCTGAACTTTTGACAATAAGAAAACGTTCATTGATATTGAGTTTGTTACATCGGCTATCCATCCAGTTTTCATACGACTTAACTAAGGAGGGTCCACTGTGAGTAAAGACAACAATATCAGAACAACGTCTTTGGTAAATGATTAGCCACAACATTTATACTTGTGTGATGTTCTTATACTCAGGTGGCATTTGTTTCATTATATGTGGACAGCGTCGTATTGTTTGACTTGCTTGATTTTCCCTTTATTTTATTCTCTCCTATTTTTTTCTCTAGCATTTGGATGACTGCCCGAAATTAATTTTTATAAGGTATAGCGGAATAAGATAGCTGAATTTGGCCCGCGAAAAAACTAGAAGAGGGTGATATTACCTTGTTCTTCTCTCAAAATAACCTAGAAAATATATATATATATATAATTGTTTATGTTGCTAGGTGACGTAATACCGAAATAGTTATTTTCATATTAAGTATGTAAAGTTTCCGTATCTTTCACGGTCGAGATTGAGAAAGAACGGAAACTTCACACACGAAATACGAACATTTTTTTCTACAACTGCCTAAAAATATAATACAAAAGGTTTTGAAAACTTGCATTGGGAAAAGAACCTTGATACCGCGGACAATATAGAAATGCATTTCATATGACCATAGACCTATTCTAAAACCATGCAAAAAATACTGTTTTTTACGGTAACAAGATCGTTGTCTTGGCAACAATATTTTTTAATGGATCTTAAAAAATGACGAATTTCACGTACGGTTACCGATGCATACAAGTTGCGTTTTTATGCAGTTGTCGAAAAAATGTATTTTCCCCCTTTTTCTCACATTTAACGCTGTATCTCGGCAGGTTTTTTTTCCATTTTTTAAATGTCACGTGACAAACTGTATTCCTTAGCAAATTTTCTAAGATTTACAGTAATTTCTCATCATATTTTTGTTACATAACAGCAGTCTAAGGGACTATTTTCACTTAAAGTCGTACTTTTTGTGTTATTTTACAAGTTTGTTTTTAGAATTTCAAGGCGAATACTTCCTCGGTGCTATTAGAAGGCTAAGAATTAGTCAACAACCACCAGGGGCCCAGAGCTCTGGGAACTCCGGTGAAGTTATAAATTAATTTTTTATTGCACTGATCACATACTTAGCTATCATTAGACGTATAGAAATGCCATTTGTTTCATAACCATTAGTTCTATTATCGACCGATCATCATTTGACACTTGTAAATGAATAACTCATCCTTATAATCGACAGCCGCGATGGGTAATAATCAACGCCCTCATGCCCCCTACCCCTCCGTGGATCCGCCACTGCGTGTAGGGAAACACTTTTATCTTCGACTCAAAACAAATACAATAGTTCTCTTGTAGATCCACAATTTCTTTTCTGACTCTTTTCGTGCACCGGTTAAGTGATACTACCCGAAGAGAACTTATAAAGTTTCTTGACGCAGTATTTCAGGTTGAAACGAGAGGGACCCTGATTTCTAATGCCACATTAACAATGAAGCTGACGAGGCTAAAGCCAGAGCCGCGCAAATGGTCGAGTCCTTCGCCCTTCCATTCATCAGCGCTCAGTTTAAAATAATGCCTTGCAAACATTCTGATTATTTCTGGCGTTGATTGGCACATTTCCCGGGAAAAATTAATGTCGTGAATCCAAACCTAGCTAATATGTTAACGTTATATATATATATATATATATATATATATATATGAAACTCTGTATTAATTGACTACAAACCACATTCAAAACGAGATGTTTTCACTCTTGTGATTAAATAGTGGGGGGCTTGATGCTAATGGCTACGGAAGACCACGAAAAATTATAGAAGTTCGACATGGTTATGTGGATTTGCAATAATTAACACTAGACCGCCTCTGTGCTGTCTTTGACTTCAAAGAGCTGGTCTAATGAGGGCGTACAAGGACTAGCAAATTGTCGTGTAGGACAATGTGCTGTCACTGCAGGTTTCAATTAAATATAAATTTTGAATTACACCAATAATGAACCTACCTTAGAACTAAAAAACCTTAGAAAATAAAACTCTGCCGCGCACAAATACTAAAGATTCTGTTATTTTACGTATCTTATGTTATAAAATAATCAGTGGAACTAATTAATACGTGGCCGATAAATTGTATTTCATATAATTGTAATTATTAAAATAAGTTTCATATTAAGATTAAGGGAGGTATCAGAAAGCAAGGCACTGATATAGGATCTGTTGTAGCTGAAGTTGGATATAACTATGCGATCTCCAACTAAGGTTGTAGGGTATTTGTCTTCTCGAGGTTCTACGGCCAAAGTTGACTGTCCTTGGCTTCGACTGTTCTGTTTGGAAACTGGAAACTTACCGAGAACGTGAAACAGGACAGTGCCCTACGGTGTGTGATGTGGTGAAGTGTAGGGTAGGGTGGGGTGGAGAAATATGTTTGGTGTAGTGTGTTTGTGATGTATGTGTGTATGGTGTGTTTCTGTGTAATAACTTTTAGGACCATTATTGTAAAGAAACTGGATATTATGGTGATTCATTTGAAGTATCACATCAGTACAAGTTAATTTTCAGAACATCGATATTATTTCTTTCTGGGGAAATCATTAATCTGGTTATTCCAGGGACACCAATTGATTTAATGTTTATAATACGGGAATCTAGGATGACTAAGGACGACCAGAAAGTATTTGTATTTCGCCATAGCTGATTGACCTGAAAATGTCACGGCAGTATTCAATAGAGATTGTGAATGGTTTCATGTATAAGAGAATCTAGAAGGATAGTTGTGAGAAAAGGTATTTTCACGAAGTTAAGAACTTTTACACACGGGAAAAGGGAAAACGATCTATATTACTCTTGAACGCGTAGGCAGTTCGTTTTTTGACGAACCGTACCCTTCCTCCAAATATTGGGAAACTAGTAACGGGGGGGGGGATGAAATTCAACGAAGAGATAATTATGATTCTTTCTTTCTTTATATATTTATGTCAAAACAGTTAAAAACGGTGTGTGACGTGCTAATTTGACACATTATCAGTACCTGCGAGTAAACTTTGTATTTATTTGTAATGTGCAATTAAATTTGGAGTTTGAATTGCACCAATAATGTAATTGTTATAGATATTTAATTTGTAAGCATTCAACCATAATAACCAATTGAGTGAATATTATTTACTTATCATATAGGGATATTAAAACTGAAAAATCTTTGCGTGTTACGTAGTTGTAAAAATCAGCACGTGCTGCTGTCATTAACTCCTTAACTTTCTATTTTTCAGTAATTAATAGCAAGTTTTATGTTTATTTCTGATGTTTTAATTTGTTTGCAAAAAATATTTACATGACAAAAATTGCAAAATTAATTGGCATTTGATGTTTATTATTTTTGATTTTTAATTTCCTTTAATCTTCCTATTCAGTAAAAATAACGATTAGACTAAAGACCAGGCCGCCTGCCCCTCCCTCCACGTGCACATGCTAGTGCTCGTCTTCTCCAGTGCCACGATAATTGGGTTTGGGGACTTAATGAGAATAGTTTTCTGATTATGCGCGATTCTTAAGTTGTTTCAGTAAAGTGTTGCTATATCAAAACTGCTAACGTATATTGTATTCGTTTTTAATATTTTTAACGCAGAACTGGGATGTTATTCCTTATTCAGCAATAGCATACTTACCAAAGTTTTTTTTTGACCTCATCTAATCTTTGTGTCTGATATAAAGAGAAGATGAACTATTAGAACATCCGTGCAAATGATTTTATCTCATCGTCGCATTTTCGCGTAAATATCCTCTAGAGCAGTCGGTCATTATTTTTCTTTCCCTCTGTTTCAAAGCACAAATTTGCCCCTTTATAAACGTCATTTTTCATCTTCTTTTCACATCTTTATTTTTGGGGGAAATAAAAAAAATTGTCTGCTGTAATAACAGCCGGCCGTGCACACAGGGACATACTTCGTTTTTTCTGTATGGTCGATGGCATTAGTTCATGGTTACACTTCGTGCCTTATAAAACGAATATTTTTAATTAATTGGCGGACGTCCTTCTCAACGGGGCTCGTGGCCTTAGAAATGTGCTTACTAAGTGTCACAAAGATACATTTTATAAGGCAAGAAGTGTAACAATGGCCTAATGTCATCTCCCGCTATAGAAAAATCGAAGTGTATAGTACGATTTATTTATACGTGCGTTTGAAGTAAATCAGCTGTTCGGTTTCATCCAATCAGGAGCTTGTATGTCGCTACAGTGACGTCACGAAAGTGGCATTTAAGTTCCCGAATGGATGAAACCATCAACAGCTGATTACTTCAAACGGTTTCACCCAATCGGAAGCTTGAACGTCGCCTAAGTGACGTCACTGAAGCGACCTCCACGCCCCCGATTGGCTGAGACCGAACAGCTGATTTACTTCAAACGCACATATAACTAAATCCCAGTATAGTTCCCCGTCTCCCGCCTGTGACTGCGTCAGCCGGAAGAGAATCCGGCGCTTCGCGGCGGCGGCGGCGGTCTCGGAGAGGAAGCCGCGTGCGGGTTCGCGGCGGCTCCGCACGTGGCGCCACGCGGGCGCGGCCGACAGCGGAGCAGCTGGCGGCGATCCACATCCCCTCCACGGGCGGCGTTGCCCTTTCTCGCTCGCGCGACATGTGTGGTCGCCGAGAGCGTGATCTTGAAACATTTCCCGAAAGATGGCGTTGCTGAGCGCCGCTCAGCGCCTGCTGGTGCGTGAACGGCGTCTTAAATGGCAACTGTATACATATGCTTATTGTATTGCATACAGCGGCGAATTTATGAATAGGCAAGGGTGGCGAGATTTGGAGGGGCGGCAATTTTTCGATGTAACTTCTTTTAGGAAATGTTTATTGAATGTTAACTTAAATTTTAAAATATAATATTTTTATGTACAATTTTACGCCTTTTTATAATGTTTAAGTTTTGGAAAAAATTCGCCGCAGGAGTTGCTCCAATTTCCTCAATCTTAACACATTGTTTCCAAATGTTTATTGCCTTTCGCGGGTATTACATACTTACATCTATTTCAAATTGGTCAGCTGAAAGATCGTTAGTGTAGGTTTTGTAGCGTGTCAAAAAACTACATAAGATCGACAATGTGCAAATGTAGATTAAATTCACTTTTCATTTTAGCATAGAAAAGTTATTTTTTTCAAATAGATTGTGATATTATCAATAAATTTGCAAACCAAAAAGTTCGACCAAAGCAATTATAATGTTATGTTATAATACATTATTAATGTAAGATTAAAACCGGTTTCAAAATAAACTACAATAGAATTTATTTGTAATTAAAATTATATATTTTCTGCCTTGTAACACACAACTCACTATATTAAAATCACAGTTCATTATATTAACCGGAGGGGGGTGCGCCAAAAATATTTGTCAAAGGTGGCAGATTCCATAAATATGCCACTAACGGCATTCAATTATTACAAGGAAGTGTAGATGATATGGTTGAATTGTACTATACTCGTATAAAGAGACTTAAAACATCGAATAAACTTTCAGATCACGTTTTCGTATCTCAATTTGTGATTATTCGTTTCATTGGGAAATGGAAGATAACGAGGACTGAGTTGAACTTTTGTAGCATAACATAGAATAGGAAACTAAGAATACTAAAAGCTTTGAAAAATACTTGCATTTTAGAAGCAGGTCATTAGTGACGACTTTATTCTTCCTATGTAAGAATCTCTTTCTGTGGAAGCATAAAGAACGAAAATATACTTTTAAAAAGTGGAATTGCTTTTTTGAACGAGAAATGTAAGCCTTCCACTCTTCTGAAGTCAAAGAAAAGCGACGACCTCCATGGAGTGACTTTACCGGAACATTTTACGTGAAATTGTTATCACATGCAAGGGACAACCAAAAACACAGACGACTACTCGTCAAACTTTAGGTCTCGAATTTACGCCGATTTTTTGATTTAAAAAAATGAAACACATGTATTTAATGTAGTAAAAAATTACATGGATAATATTACAATGTCGCGCATGAAAATCGTTTTAAATATTTAATGGCTAATAAAAAATTATCAAATTACAAGAATAAGCCTATTGACAGTACACTTTGATAAAATTTTTATGTCCTTTTATACACTATTTTTTCATGAGTTCTTTATGTCCCATGAAAATAACTATTTGCAAAGTATCACGGTTTTTTACTTAAATTATTCCGCAAACATTGTGCAATGACGTCAGTTACATTGTTCGTTCTTATTGATTTTAATTTTATGATTCTTTTTTCAGGCAACTTCATTTCAAATTTATTAATTTCAGTCATTTATTTCATTTACTCGGAACATTATTCCATGTACTTACTATTAGTCACGATAAACTTAATTTGTACCCAGAACCTCTTGTTTATAATAGGTGAATGTTTATTTATTTATTTACATCAAAACAGTTAAAAACTGTGTGACGTGCTATGGGGAGAAGTTAATTTGAAGTTACAAGGTTAAAGTGTGATAGACCTGAAACACTAATTTGGAAACAGAAATTTTGGAAAATAGGATTAACTAGATGACGAAGTATTCAGACATCTGTGCATGTATGAATCAATCTTAAAAGCGAGAAAGTAAACTCCCGATTATCCGCGGAATAGTATGGTGCGGCAATCGCGGATAACCGAATAATCCGCCAAGTGGATTAAAAATAACACAAATCAAAACGAAAATGCATTTAAACAACTTTTTATACATATTCGAAAGAACGAATTAATGTACAATAATCTTATATTGCAACTTACGAATTTATTTTTGGAAAAAAACATTTTTAAAAAAGCCGGTCACCAGCTATTGTTTCTTCCAGTGAAATATCATTTCTTTATTTGTGATTTTAGTATATTTCATCACATTAAGTATATTTCATCACATAATTATGT
>BOPP01000030.1:1111924-1145119 GCA_017312745.1 Gryllus bimaculatus
GAAACATAATTTTAAATTTTCTTCCTAAAGTATTACTTACACATTCATATTTATTTTATATTTTTTGTGTTCCTAAAAATGAGATGTTGGTTCTCCGAGATTATCTTTGGGCACATAAAGTATTATTCCAATATTTACTATACTTTTACAAGCAAGGATTAATATAAAAAATTTGGGAATTTGGGAAAGAAAGTCTGCTGTAGAGTTACAAAATGTCTTGTGTGACCCACAGACAAAAAATGAATTTTACAATTATTGACAATTGATTGTTGCTAATGATTATTATGTATGGTTATTTATTTACAAGTCTTTTCTTCTTAATTAATACTTTTTACTTAAATATAATAAAATCCTTCTTTTTTTTTAATCACTCTTATTTATCATTTTAAGCCCTGAAGATTACAAGCAGATTCTCAGTAATAAAATTTATTGATTTGTCTATTTGCTACACAGAAGATCTGAAGAGCTTTTTCATGTTGAAAAAACTCTTCTGTAATATGTATAATAATATTCCAGATCTGAAATATTTTCAGAGAACATTTAAACCAATCCATTATATTAATATGCTTTGGTTTGTTTTCTCAGCTGGAGATTGCTTTGAACTTGGAAGGCAGTCCTACAACAATGGTGATTTTTATCACACAGTGTTATGGATGCAAGAAGCCCTTCAGCGATATGAAGAAGAATATAACAAGACTACTACAAAATCAGACATATTAGAATATTTGGCCTTTTCCACTTACATGCAAGGTAAGTAAAAACATCAATACTACTTGAAAGTTTTTGAAATATTTATGAATTTGAAATAATATTGCTGAAATATAAATTTGTGTGATTACAGGAAATGTAAGAACTGCACTTAAGCTTACAGATGAACTTCTACAGATTGTTCCAACTCATCAGCGTGCATTGGGCAATAGAGATTACTATTTAAAAGATTTGGAATCCAGAGATGATCGCAAGAAAGGAGAAGATGGTTATGGAAGTTTACCTGCTGATGATGTAAGATTCCTTAATTGAATTATTTAATTCTGTATTTTTAGTGATAGTGGCTGGTTTATAAATATTTGTGAAATTATGTCCCATCAAATAAATAGTCTCTTTTATAAGGACCGTTATCAGTTACAAATACTTTTTAAATACAGTTATCATTCACAAACTCAATAAAATTAGGCAATATTTTAAATAACTCAGTGATAGATTCAAGATTCAATGAGAGAGCTGACAGTTACTGCAGAATTCATGAAATTAATAGTTATATTGTTATGAAAATTCCACTTCACACAAATGTAATTTGCCTAGAAGCCATTGGAAGTGTTTCTTTTATACTTGGATAAGCTTAATTTTTAAATTATAAAAAATGTAAATTGAAGATATTCAGTTTAATACAAAATTTTGTAGCATGTAACATGTCAGTATTGCAAAATATCTTCTTTACCGTTAGATGCCAGTTATGGAAGAGAAATGGTTTGCTTTTTTCCCTATGGTATTATTTATGAAAATTGTGAACTGAGCAATATAATAATGTCCAAGAGATTCCTCCAATGTTTTAAACAAAATGAAAGGCTAACAAGTTGTGTTGTTTAACTTGTATGTTTAATTCTTTAACAATTTATATTTTATTTTAAACCTTCATTTTTCAACAATTATTTTTAAAGGAAAAAAGTGTATATGCTATTTTTATTTTTTTAAATACTATATGGTGTTTTATGATACTTAACTTATCTACTTGAATAAAGTCTGTAAACCTTAAATAAACTTTGAAGGCTTGAACTGTACACTGACATGTAAACTTTTATGAAAGTTAATCGTATGCAATGTTGTTGTTGTTGTTTTTGTTGCTTTTTTCTATATGTTATTTGGTATATATTTTTATGAATTTATAATAAAATACAAATATTGTATATTAAATATTAAAAAGGTTGAAGTTGGTTATTGTTTTAATTACTGACTTAGTTGAATTCTGTGCAATTTTCATTAAAAGAGGTATTTTACATTTAGAGAGCAACTACAATTGTTGTAAGGAAATATGATGTACTAACTGGCAGAAAATTATTCAAACATTCTTCACCATCTTTATTGGTAGCTGAAATCTTGCTTCAGCCTAAATCTGAAGTTCTTTCTCTTGCACAGACTGACAAAATATACATGTAGTTTGTACTTACCTATAGTTCATACCTATGTTATAATTATTCATTGTTTTGAGTATATAGAAATAAGATTGTTTATTATTTTGTGTGATCTATGTGTACTATTTATCAACAGATTTGTGTAGTAATGGTTGTATTAAACAGTATCTATTTATCTATTTTTAATTTGACAGGCAAAAGTTGTCATGGAAAAGAAACCAAAAACTGATGATCTTCCTGAAAGAGAGCTTTATGAAATGCTCTGCAGAAATGAAATAACAGTTCCTGTTGATATTCAATCACAACTCAAATGTCGATACACAGACTTGGGTTCACCATTCTTAAAATTGGCTCGTGTAAAGGAAGAAGAAGCATATCTGAAACCTCGAATTGTTATATTTCATGATATTATTTATGATCCTGAAATAGAAACCATTAAGAGACTAGCTCAGCCTAGGGTATGTTTTCAAAGCTTTTATACAATTACTAGGGGTTTGTTCATAAATTGCATAACACTAAAGAGGAGGGGAGGTTTGAGCCAGTGTTACAACTTGGGGAGGTCATAGATCAGTGTTACGTAGTGATGATATTTATGTTTAAAATTTCTCAACACATGGAATAATTCCTTTCATTCCATTGTATACTAAAACATGAAAATAGGATTAATGGTCGGTAGATATTCTAAAATATTAACAAATTAAAATAAAAAATATAAATAAATTAAAAAGTTATAATATATAAATTGTTACAATGAATGGAAATATTTTTCCATTAATGGTTTGTGGATTGAATATGTTATATTCAAAGAAAATATTCAAACTCATCTATACAATATTCTAAAATTAAGTTAAATTGGTTCAGTAGACTCAAGACCCCATTGCATTTGATCCGGCTATATAACCAGTCAATGACAGCATGTGCGTGCTTGTGGTCAGAAAATTTCTCATCCAGGAATTTTCATTCAAAATTGTCCCCTACCTTATTATTAGGTTCAGTCCACATCTCAAACTAATTCTGATTTTAATTATCATAAATTCTAGTGTACAACACATGAAATTAATATACTCATTGTTACTGCTTTATAATTTGTTTTTACTTATTGTAAATGATTGGCTTGTGGCAAGCATTGTGTAATTATTTCAGTGAGTTTTAAGGGTGTGTTACACGGTAAAGAGGGTTTTTTTAAAATACTACAAATTTGCATTTGGTAATTTATGGACAGCTTTTGGGCATCATTTTAGCTTAATGAAAATTTAACTGCATTTTGTTCATCAACCATTAAAAGTATGTTGAATCATTCATGCAGTTCAGAAGAGCTACAGTACAAAATTCTGAAACTGGGGAACTCGAAGTAGCACACTACCGTATCAGTAAGTCTGCTTGGTTGAGTGATGAAGATCATAAGCACATTCACAGTGTGAACAGGAGAGTTGAAGATTTGACTGGCCTTACTATGGAAACTGCAGAGCAACTTCAAGTTGTGAATTACGGAATTGGAGGACATTATGAACCACATTATGATTTTGCAAGAGTAAGTACTTTTAATGGAAAATGTACAGCTAACAAGTTTTGAGTTGATTCCATTATGTTTACTAGTATTCTTATGAATTAAATTACTGTTAGTTTTGATTAATTGGGCTTTACTCATGTCATTATAAATGTCATTCATTAGAAAGAAGAACATAATGCATTCAAGAAACTTGGTACGGGTAATCGCATAGCAACTGTGCTGTTTTATGTAAGTATTATGTAAAAAGTATTTCTGTTGTAAATTTATATTCCCAAAAGTGATTTTACATTTTAATGAAAATGCAAATAAATTAAGTTACAAATGTGTTGTTTTCTCTGCCTTACTATACTTTTTTCCAACTGGTAGATTAAGCATATTAATTTAAAGATTTCAAGGAACACCAATTGAAGGACATTAATATATTGTTAAATGCTATTATTTCAATTGTGTAGATGAGTGATGTTCCCCAAGGAGGTGGCACAGTGTTTCCATCTATTAAAGTTGCCTTATGGCCTAAAAAAGGTTCTGCAGCTTTCTGGTACAATCTGTACAAGAATGGGGAAGGGGATTTCAAAACTAGACATGCAGCATGCCCAGTACTTGCAGGATCTAAATGGGGTAAGATAACTTTGAATGTTTAGTTAGTTATATTTTTCAACGATCATGTTTTCATAATCATGCTACTCTTCAAATTGTTTCTTATTGTGATTTCCAGTATCAAATAAATGGATACATGAAGTTGGACAAGAATTCAGAAGACCTTGTGCTCTTACAAATGACTGATAATTTAAAATGGTGTGTTTTAGATAAGGACTGAATGTTCTGAAAGTATGCATGTGATTTACATACTTAAAAGGTAAATCTGAGTGAAAAGAAATTAAGAGAGCAAGTTAATTTTATTGGACTGTGCCATAATGCATTGCTCTGAAATATCTAGTGATCAATTGAATCTCCTGGATGTGAATCTCGTCAAAGCAAAATAGTCGCAACATAAACAGGAATGTTCAAAAGCACTTGAGAACTGATTGTGTAAAAAACTGCTTGCAACCAAATATGGAAATATGTAGCACTGAAAACAAAAGTAGACTGTATTATTGATGTATTGGAGGTGGAATATGTGTGCAAAATTTGTTTTCTATAATTATTGTGGTACTAAACTGTTATGCAATGTTACAGAGGCCTACTTTAGAATATAACTAACTGAAATCTTTTTTTACTGCTGGAATTCAGTTTAATTTGATCAGTTTTCAGTGTAAGATTTTTGTAACTAGTGATGCATTGGATGTGTCTTCCAGACGCAAACATCATATTATGAAATATTGACAGTCAGGTTCAGATTTTAATATATTTTACACAAAATGTATTGAATTTGTAATTTTGCCTTCAACATTTTATTTTGAAATGTTTTCTATGCAACTTTTTAATTCTATATCACTTAGAAAATACTATTCTGTATTGAATCCATAAGCAGGATACTTTATTTACCACCTTACCTACTTATAGGCATTATTGTCTTGTCATTTGTATTGAATTTGTCACTTTGATTTTAACCCAACAACAAATACATAGTATTTTTGATTCATACCTCACATGCCACAGAGTATTGTTAAGTGACAACCCATACATATTATTGTCTATGAATTCAAAGCTTTAAAAATAAAAAGATGAAAATAATTGAGGCATCTTCTTTTTTTTATTAATTTTTTACAACGATCTCATCCTTATACCCGTTTACCAAAAATATTTCAATATAATTTGCCATTTGAATAAATTGTAAGTTGCAAATACATTTTTATAATGAATTAAAAATTGTTCCTTAATCTTATTCTGAGTGAACTATTTCTGGCTGAAAACAGACGTATACATTTGCTAATGAAATACAATCCAAGTAATCACCATATTACCTATTGAGAGTATTTCCTCTAAGATATTAACATAAGATTTTCATTCATGTCATTTTTCCAGTACCTATTTAGGTTAGAACCATTTCAACTAAGAAGAAAACATATAAAGAGGAGGAAAGTGGAGTCTATTACCTGTGTCTGATAATATCCTCAAATGTCAATGCAGGTAAGTAACTTGTGGAATTCAAGCATTTAATTATTCTAAACAGGTTTTTAAAAGTATTTTATTTTTGAAGTGTGAAAGTTTTTGGGTTTATTAAAGAATAAATGTAAACATCTTTTTGTATTATGTTATTATTAAAATTTAAATATGTAGATCTTGTGGTTTTCAATAAACTTTGTGTCTTAAATAGTTGTATATGCAAGAAGCATTGAAGTGTGCTTCTTTCAATATCTTTTGCTATTGAACTTATATGATCTGAGTGCTGGTGTTCCAAAGAAACACTGAAATTTCTGTAAATTTTTTAGGAGATTGTAAAAACTTGTTGAATTTCTTGTCTTTTATCTAATGAGATGTTATAGAACAGCTTTTCCCAACCTGGGGGTCACAAGTCATGACTCCCAAGGAGGTCGCAGTGATATGATAGAGGGTTGCAAAATTATCCTGCAACTTCTACATACACCATATGGAAATAATTGTGTGAGAAAAAATAATTTGTTATGAACAAATTGTTCTTACTCATTGCTATCAATGCTGCTAAATGCTGTAACCAATTTAATTGGATTGTGTTGGGGTGTAGCAAAACATTCATAACATAGTTTCTTATTATTTAATGGAGCCATAGAGCTAAAAAGATAGAGAATCACCAGAGTACAATGAATGTTGTATTTCTTGTCTTGTTGTAGTTTTTTGTTGCCAAATTTTACAATAATTATGTAACCATATTCCAATATAGATAAAGTAATTATGTCCCACTAATTTAAAAACTTATGCAAATAGTTTCTTCTCATTTTTATGGGCATTTTTCTCAAATATCTTTTGTAAATTTAAAAGTCATCTTCTAATTATTGTATCACTTTTCTATTCTTAGTTTCATTTTATATGTTTAAGATATTTAAGTAGATGCACATAACCTAATGAATGCATCTCTAGATAATTGAGCAGTAATTCAATGATCCAGTCTACAGCTTTATTCATATTATATTGAGATAATTCATTTTCATGTTGAAAAATTGCTCAAGTATAGGTAAATGACAATATTTTTTTTTTTTTTGTGATGAACTAACCCACCGAAGCTGAACATTTTGCGAAGGAATTAAACAAAATTCAACATAAGGTATAATTAATGATTTATTTAATTTCCCACTCCTCTTGTAGGTTGTGGGAAGTCGGGAACCAATTTTAAGACATCTTTAAGCTTATTTATGTTCCATTAACCACCTCTGTAAATGGACCAGGGGCTTCACAAATATTAAACAATTAAAAGACTTCAATAAATATTATGTTGTTATCCCTTTATTCTGGTGTGACAGATCTTTATAAATATACTATATATGTATATATAAAATCTTTAAGTGTAGTTGACAATACAATAGTGGTATTCTTTTCACATGTGATTTTAACTGTCCTGTGGTATGGAATTGTTTTTGCAGACACTGACAGGATGTAATATTGTATGGAGAATAAGATATTTTAACAGAATTTTTGGGTTATTCCCATCCTCTGTAATTTTTGCAATAACAAAATGAAAATATCTGATGTTCAACATAATTTTACTACCTCTACAGGAATGCGATTGCTGTGAGTGATTATTTTAGTAAAGTTAGATGCTCTTTTTTATTGAAAAATTATCTAAAAAAAGGTATTATCCAATTAATAGTGATGTAAATTCTACTCCATGAACAACCAGAAAATAACATCTTATTGGCATGGCAAAACTGGGCCTTTGTTTTACTTCTAGGCTGTAAATGAAGTTTTTTTTCTATTTTCTCCCTATCTGAATCTCATACATGAGCCCTATTTAACCCACAGATAAAAGCAATCAAGACTTTTTGGAAAGCACTAATTTTCTTTTCTTTTTCAATATTTTTCTAAGGCATTTAAGCATGTTAGTACATTTTTCTGAACATTGTCAACTGATACCTGAGTGATTGCAATTGTTTATGGAAGAAAGCAAAATATTGTGTTACAGGAATACCAAGGTTGATCTGGAAGATCCATTACCAAGTTGTTGCATATAGCTCTTTCTGTTAAAAAATACTTACATATTCTTTTATTAATTTTAACTGCAAAATTAATTCTGATTTCAAGGGAAACAATGTAAATATTCAAACAAAGTTTGTGTGTTTGCACCAAACATTTATTAAAGCACACCTTTCTTCTTCTGATACATAACTAAAGATTCTGTACATACAGTGAATAAGGAAACCTTATTGGGAGAGATACAAAAATCCTCCAATTCATGAGTCTTTAAAACTTTTCATAGATATATTCTCCAGAACATTTACATACAGTACACACAAATCTTGCAGAAGGAACATTAAACTTTGCAACTAGTAGATTCAATAGTACTGTAGGTCTCTGCTCCATAACTGTAGTGTTGGTTTTATTGAAAAATATTGCACATCTTTGTTTAAGTACATAACGAATATTCAGCACAAATACTTACGCATCTTTCCTTTACCACGCACATACAAAAATAAACGTTTTTCAATACCCTGTTTTTGGCAATTCAGGATTGTCCTATCTTCCCAATAGAACATAAAATAACATAATAATGTGTTTGATCAATAAAATAAAAATAAATATCTTAATATAACAATAAAACACTCAAATACCTCTCTGAACTATACATTATTCAATTAATAACAATATATTCAATGCAAACAAACAATAATCAGCCCCTTCAACGAGCACTAGAACTCTTAAAGCACATAAATTCTATGGGAATGATAGCAGGGAGGAAATGCATGTAAGTATACATATCACAGAAGAAATCTACATAGGACCAGCCTCATGGTTAACATGTAAAAAATGTCATTAGAAAATACATTGTTGAATATGACTCATCAATCAGCAAATACGCAAATATCAGTTGAGCACATTCATGACATGTCCAGGAAAAATATGTATGCAATTTTGACATCATAAAAATAAGATGTACAGCTCTTAAAAATATTCACTATTGATGAGAAGTCAAAGAAGATGTAACTGCTGTTAGCAGAGTATTGTGCAATTGCTTTGTACTACAATAAATTATTCATACACATCTTTGAAAAGAACTGAAAATGGAATGTTTATTTAAATTGACAGAAGTTGTAGGAAGACAATATCAAATGGATTTTAAACAGTCACAGGGAATGTCAGACAACTGATTGTCCATGAGTTTTAGAACAACACCTACAAGGTGGAACATCCATTTTTATACAGAATGACTTACAAGTGCTCTACTCCATCGAGAAGTGATTGACAAACATCCAGTGTCAACACAGCTTTTTACTGTTAGTACATGGGAAATGCTGGGTACTTTTTAGTTTCAAAACAAGTGTGTGTGTGGACATTTAAATAAATGTTTAAATTTCATAATTGCGAAACTTGCTCACCACTTCACTGGGAGCCTCTGAATCCCACTGTACTGTGCCACGGGCACCCCAATGGATATTAGCACCCCCTTCTGAAGCTCTGCGATGGGCGGCTGAAGTGGCTGGTCCACCTCGAACACTGCCACCTTCACCAGCTTCAGGAAGCATCCGGTCTTTAGTTTTCAATGTAGACCAATGCATGGACTGATAAAACAGAAAGATTTACAAATAAGCAATTACTACTAATAATTTTATTTTAGAGAGTAATGGATTGCCAGTTGACCACAACAATGACCATAACTTAGGTCCCAACTTTTAATAATCCAGTTTATTGTGAAATAGTTTTAGAATATTATTTTCCTTATAGTTGAGAATCGTTATTCAATATTTCAAATTTCAGTCCATTTGTATTATAACGCAACAAGTTCAAGACCTCAGCATTGCGAAGGGTTTAGCGGTAATTTAAATGTCGAAATTTCTCCCGCCCCTTGCAGCAGCCCTCATAGGCGTTAAATCGCGGGCAATAAGAAGTGAACGTCGCCTTGGCCACTTCGCTATGAGAACGAAACATGTTATGCGGAGACAACTTTCACTCCCGGGAGTTATGTAATTTCAATCAAAGATCGGCAGAAACCAGAATACTCACAGAATGAACGTGTTCCTTCATTCCTACCCATTGCTTGTAACTTATTGCGATGCCACTATTGCGCCACTTGTCATAGTTTTTTCTCTTTTCCGGGTCGCATAGTGTTTCCTTTGCTTCCTAAATAACAACAAAGGAAAAATAAAGGAATGTTGAGGACGTTCGATTCTCAAACGCAACAATTGCATTTCCTTTAAAAAATGTTCTGGAATTGGGTTGCGTGATTTTACTCACTTTCAGTTTTTGAAACTTCGCTTCTGCTTCTTTGTTTCCCTCATTTTTGTCAGGATGATATTGTAATGCTTGCGCTTTGTACTCTGCGGTAATTTGCTCAACCTAATAAAAATAAAAGTTTCGTGACTATGTCAACAATGGATATGCAACGAATATCAATGTTAATAATAGGTAGTGTTTTTTGACAGATGTAATGGCACTTATCTTGCATACGTTAAAACAACATCTTAACAATCCACCTTAAATTGAGAAAATGTCTTAACCCCTCAAACTTAATTTATTACTTACAGTTGCGCTTTCATCACATCCTAGAATTGCGTAAAAGTCTTCCTCCTCTTTTCTACTGTAATTGAGTATTTCGTCGACTGCACCAGCACTCATAACTTAAATTGTACACGAAATGCACTCTACAGCGAATCGGAGCACCTGTTTCCTCCTGTCAGACCTGTTGCTAAACCGCTTCGCGCGTTTATCCACTGCTCAACCACTGGGAAGTCCCGCACGCACTACCACCTGCTGCAGAGACAGCTCGAGTCTGGCCCGGTTCGGAGCGCGGGCCACGGCATTGATTATCTCAGTAGCAGCCCACAGCACGGCGCAGCGCCACCAGCGGGCGGCCAATTGATTCGTTCCAGCTCGAGCACTCCTCGCAGTGCGAACTTTCTCCGCTTGGAGCGAACGTGATGCTGTATAGCGCGCAATTCAAATCACTCACGTCATTCACCCGCGATATTTTCCTGAATTTGTACTTTTGTTCAGTTCAGTTTTTGAAAGTTCGATAAAGTTTTGTAAATATTTCCAAATCTGTACCGTAAACCGTACCGTTTGTTTGAAAAGAAAAAAAGGAAGAATAGAAAAGACGAGCATGAATGCTACAAGCTGATTGCTTCAGGATCAAATATAACATTCGTTTCCACATGGCCTCATCACTAGTGAAGGAAAACAAACTTCAAAATATTTTCAATAATATGCAATAAGTTGGGGAGACAGTATTTCGTTTTTATGGTACTGTAATTATGCAAAAGAAACATTGCTATATAAACTCCTGGGTATCCCTCAATTGGAATATTTGGCTATTAAAACACATTCTCTAGAGGTCACTATCACCTGTATAGGAGACAATACCTATCACCTACATTACATATTTTCAGTACTTGGTCTTTTAAATACATTCTTTAGAGGAAACTATCACCACGAAGCAATTTTTATATTGGACGTCCTACAAATGCTTTTGTATCTTCTTTTGAAACATAAAAACATGGAGTAATTTATTATATAGTTCTCATTCATTGTGTTGGCGTTTTAAAACGTAAATAAAATAGTATCGTCATGTTGGGAATATTTGAAACATTCTCCCTATTAGTTATATACGACATATTGATAATTTGTTGTACAAGATCTAATTATTTCTAAAGTAAGATATTTGCGGATCTGACTTTTCATGGAATTGCTATGAAACATACGAGTATCTCGCATAATTTATTGTCTTCATTAACAAAAACACGTGAATGTTGGCAACACAAAATGTGAAATGTGTACCAACCAGGAGTGAATCGAGAAGGTTTCACGGGAAGAAGGATACGTGAGTGAAGAGAAACTGCATCCGCAAAAGTGGGCTGTATTACTACACGACGCGTGCACTGCATAGGTGTAATGTGAATAGGTTTCTAAATTTCTCTTTCGTAAATACAAAAATGCAGTAGGCATTTAATGGTCATCGCGAGTAAATCTCATGTCGTTTGCCGAATCGTAGTCATTGATCTTTAATGATAATTATAATAGAAAATGACAATTGGGGGAAATTTAACTCGCAGTTACTAGCTGTTTTAAAACTGTCCGAACTAAGCAGGGAATGTAGAACTAATTGCGTTAAAATTAAGCGCTATATTGCGCTATAAAATTAAGAACTATATTGCGTTATTTAAGTAATTTTTATTTCAAATTAGCTGAAGTACTAGACGTTACCAGCGTGTTATTTCTACAGCCGGCGTTGTTAGCTGAGTCCCTTAACTGCATTTCGTGAAGTCCCGGAAGTTAAGCAATTCGAGAATTGGCGGATTCCTAATCGGGTAACCGTCTGAGAACTCAGAATCTAACGGTGTCACGCCCCTGGAAGCGATAAAAGGAAATGACTGACTACGACTTACGATTGAGTGGATTAAAGGAGTATTACTCCATGCGCTCAATGCCCCAGAAGCGGCTTATAGACGCGTTGCAAAGATGCAACAAACTAAACAAATCATATTCTTCTGTTAGGCAGAACAGGGAATAGATTCTACGTCTGGTGTATCATCCCTGGCCGGCCTGGCCCTCCTCACCGTATGTTTACTACTATCATTGTTGCTACCATCGCCGTTGCTACTGCTAACCCAATCCCCGGGCAGCTGCTTTTCTCGGCGAATGTTCGCTACCTTTGAGGAGTGCCAAAGGCCGTCACGCAGTAGGTAGGGCGAACACCGAATATTCGTCGCTTGGCAAATCGCAAGCAACCTATCCAAACTACTCGGGATTCGCCGAGCGATCGCTCGCTACTCACTACTCGCTACTCTGCCTTTAAGGCGGCTCCACACATGCGGCAATCGGCGAATCCCGAGTAGTATGGACGGGTTGCTTGCGATTCGCCGAGCGCCGAACATTCGGTATTCGCCCTATCCACCGCGTGTCGGCCTTAAAACACATCAAAGGGAACGAACATTCGCCGAACACATGAGCTGTTCGGGATTGCGCGAGCAGTAGCTCGGCGAATGCCGAATGTGTGGCGCTGCCTTTCGAGCAGGTGCCACGCGAGGCCGCCCCAGCTCAGCTGTCGTGCGGTTACGTGCGCGGGCGCGCTCTTTCCCTGGGGAATGACTCGCCGTGCCACGCTTTCTCGCGAGGCGTGGCCGCAGCGCCGCTGGACAAAGCCCGCTCCGTTGCGGCGCTCTCCCCCCGAGGCTTCGCTCTTTGTGGATGAAGGCTTTGGGATCGGAGGCGGATCTATAATGCAACATGGGAGTGGAAGCGAAGGTTTGCGAGTCTCTGAAATTGGAAACGCTCGTTTGTTTAGCAAGGGATGCACCACCTAAAAAAAATCAGGGCTAGTGATAGCAAGTTTAAAAAACCTGTATTTTTTTCATCGTTCTACGTTTAGTTACATCTCCACCAGCCTTTTCTGTTAGAGGAATAACTGCTCAAAGTGCAGTGGATGCAGTGGTGTTTTCATTTATTTTCTCATGCCGTAGAAGAGTTATTTCAAACAATTGAAATAATCTGTAATTTCTAACTTCTTTCTTTTATCATCGTTTCTTTCTTTTCGCTTTTTCTTTCCCCCTTTCTATTCCTTCTTCTTCACCTCTCCTTCTTCTTCTTTTGTCACTCTCCTTTATCTCCCTTCCCCTTTTCCTCCCCCCCTCCATCTACCTCCTCGGTCGGCGTCTGTTCCTTTCCAGAGATGAATGAAGATGTAGTAAACACGGAAATGAATTATTATGCCGTCGACGTTTACAAAAGAAGGAAAAAGAATGCCAAAACCACTATAGTGGTAATAATAATTATTATAGCTGTTTTGCCATTTTCTTACCGTGATTTGTAATTTATTATTCTTAATACCTTCTTGGTTCTTAAATATTGATGTTTGACAACTTCTAATCATAGTTTCAAAAATACTCTTAGATGACATTAATTCGCTTATCTCCAGTCGTTTCTGGAAGCAAAGGAAGAAGTACTGAGAAGCTAATTATTGCGTAAATAATATTTTAATAGAACTAAGGACAACAAATAATATTTAATGTACAATGTTCCATTTAACAAAAAAATCAAAATAGAGCATTTATTTCTTTGAAAACACATTACTTTGTAACCCCGATCCTAATGCAACTGAAAACGAGAGTCAACATCACTGAAACGTCTTACAGAAATATTTTATCATTATATTATTATTTGAGTATTTTGAAGAGATAATGAAATTGCTCAAGAATACAAATATTTTACTGGTACATTTTCAACACTTCGTCGACCTCCGACACCCGGTGTCCGGCCCCCAATCCACCCAGAAGCGAAGGTCCATGAATTTTTGTGATTGACTTTTTATCCCGATGAGCATATGTGAACGTCGGCATGCGCGTTGTTGTTTTATTTAACCCGTTTTCAATGATACGATTTCAGTTCAACAGACCGTGTTCTCATTTGATCTGTATTTTTTCATGGCATATATTGTGTTAATCCAAACTAAAATGAGTCATTGCTAATATGAAAATTTCATAATGTTTATCACTATTGTGTAATGAAATAGCTCGTATTGGCGGAAAAAGATTTCGGGTATGAAGGTAATATCAAATTGTGTAGCAAAAACGTTAAATAGTACTTTTTTACAACGAAAAGGCCAAAAGTTATAGGTATTCTGAATTCGATCAAGACTAAAATATTTTATATTCATAACATTCTTATTTGTGTTTATTAATTACTCATTGAAATTGCGTGTTCATTTTTATTTTATAATAATTTGCGATAAGTCGATAAAGCTTGAGAAATATTTACTATGACTAAATTTGTATGTGCGAATTACATATTACAATGTACGAAAATGTCTTTTTGTAACTTGAAAATGTTGATTTTCACAATAATTATAAGAGAAAATATAATAAATGTTTGTATGAAATGGAAAAGGTTACTCAATTTCATTACTAATTTTATCGTCTTTTATACGAAGATTAGATATCGAACTGTAGTTAAATAACTATAGTTATCATAGAGACGATGAAATTAGTAATCTAATTATACTTCTGTGAAAACTATGAAAGTATACTTTTTTGTTTACCATTATCTTTTAATGGAGCAAATAAAAACGACTTCTATGTTAAACATTAGAAAAACAATGAAGTATAAAATACAGTTCAAAAGTTAAATTGAATTCAAGGGTGGAGAGAAAAACTGAAGTTGCTAGCAGGATCTAATGCATTCATCAGTTAAAAATTAACTTCAGCAAGATCCAGAGAACTATCAGTCCCCACGCACCGCAACAAGGAACCGAATTGTTTCTTTAGTTTTGAAGGTCTCGTCATTGACCTCTGTTAATGGGTCAAGCTGATGAGTTAATGCGGTCACGGAGAGATGTATAGCAGGAAGGCTTTCTTAGACGCAGACCGCTCCCAACATTACTGCAGATAGAACTTCTTCGTTTGCATAATGTACAAAGAGATTTTTCAATTCTTTTCCCTCCTAAATACGTTTTTTCTCCAAATCCTGATTATAATGGCTTTAAAGAAATATCCAGGTTTAAAAAAATGTCGGAGTTAACAAGAAACGGAATAATATGTCGATTTTTATTCTGGATCACATAATCTTCGACGACTGATTTTAACCTAGAAACATTTGTTTGTAAGATCATTTGAAAAAGCAAATGTGTGATCGAAGGGGTTGTTGTATGTTTAAGTGACCAAGAGCGGGGTGAAAGGAGGTTGGACTTTTTTCTTTTCCTCCCCCTCGCTCATTTTTATGTATTTATTCTCTTTTCTTTCCAGCAAACTGGACGCTCCAGATACTCCGATATTGGTAGTTTGAGGGTAATAAAAGCATGTTCTATAAACATTTATGCGATCATCGAACTTTTCGTAGTAGATGATAAATGATGAAAGACGGCTAAGGGTTTATTCAAGAAGTACCTACTCGCTAATGTTTCGTCGCTCGGCCACGGTACAGTGCAGTTCGCTCCGCTTATCGCAGTCGATATCGCTCCGCGTCGGACTCGCTACCTCAGCCCGGGCACGGCCGTCTGTTAGTGAACTGTGTATATAGATAGTGTTCGTGTTCAAACAGCTCTATAGTACCTGATCACAACTAGTTAAGGAAAAGTATATGGCTTATGCCATTAATCCAGCCACAGGGCAGACAATATCCGAAGCCCTGCGCATCGTCCACAACGGTGACAACTGTGACGTTTCACCATAGTGTCGTCTCTACCAGCAAGCGGCGAGGTCATGGATATAAGCCTCGCTGCGACGCCATTTCCAATCAGCACCGAGGGCAGCAACTACCCTGCCTGACTCGGGCAAATCTACGTGTCGTTACCACGGCCATCACCACCACCACCTGCTCAGGCGCAGAAAAGGTTAGTCAGTGAAAGTGAAAGCTATACCGAGAGTAAGAAAATGATTCGGTTCAGTAAAAATACGAGTATAAAATCAAAAAATCAATATAAGCATCAATATAACGTACCTATTGGGAACAGATTCTCTGAGCTCGGCGAAGAAAGTTATGAGCGCGATTTCTATTCGAAAATGAACAAAACATCGACCACACAAACTCGAATGTTAAAATACCACCTATCTTTGTAGCCCATATTCAGAATATTGCAGAATTTAATAGGGAAATTAAGATTAAAATAATTACCCAATTTACTTCGACCAATGTCTATAACAAAATGAAAATGCTTTTTAAAACTATTTCAAACTTTAGACTGACAAAATATCTAATCAGCACTAACAGGAAATTCCACACTTTTAAAGACCCAGCTAACAAAAATATTTCCATCATTTTTAAGAATCTTCATCCATCAATTACTCAGGAAGAAATATATCAAAATCTCGAGTGAAAGTGACCATCGCTAATTAGTGTAACCAGGCTGTATAAAGACAACATCCCCATCCCGGTAGTGGCAGCCGAGTTCGACGGTAGCCAAAACATAGACTATACTACAAATAAATCAAATATGTAACCTGATTGTCAAGTCAAAAAAAGGCGCAAAGCCAAGGGTCCTATCCAATGCCTCCGATGTCTAGATTTAGAGCATACTAGAAATAACTGCAATCATAATATAGCATGCATTTATTGCGCAAAACATCATTACTCTGTAAATTGCTCCCAAAAAGAAAACCCTCCTATTTGTAAGAACTGTAATGATTTGCATCGCGGAGATACATGTGTAGAATGTCTATACTACAAAAAGCTTGTAGAGATCCACTCCCCCCCCCCAAATGATCAGAAAGAACGTTCAAGTACGATACCCCAAAACGATAATCAGTAACTCCCAAAACTACCCTAATGTACCCATCACTACCTACATTCCAAATTTCACCCACGTAATAAATCAATCAAATAGAAACCACAACAGGAATCAGACAACCACAAACCAAAACAATGATAATCGCAACAACATTAATAATGATAGTTCATTTATGCACACAATAACCAACTCTATTTCAACATACATAATGAATCTAATCAATACTATTATTCCAACAATCGTCAATAACATACAAAATTCACTCGCGTCTTATTTCAATAGGAATCATGGCCACACAGCTCCATAACAAAAGCAATCTGCTAAATTGAAACGCCAATTGTATAACCAACAAAAAAACGAATTGATCTACTTTCTCAAAGACAAAGAAATCAAAGTAGCGTGCATAATGAAAACACACCTCAAATCCCACACGACCTTCCATATGCCCGGTTACAATGTAATTCAGGGCCGGATTTAAGTAGTGCGGGGCCCCAAGCACAAAATTGTGTTGTCCCCCCCCCCCGGAAAAATAAGCTCCATCTTTATTAAATAAAAATGTATTATAGTACAAGTACTTTAATACATTTTATCAATTAATTTAATACATTTTTATTTGGTCTATATAGGCCTCCTCTTTTGTCCTGAGGATCCCCATAGCTGTTAATTTGAGTATGAAAAATTTTGAGGTTTGCATAAAAAATGTACATATTCAGTTATAAGGAAATAAAGTATAGTTAACATTAGACTAATTTAACATGTAATAAATATTTTTAAAAAATGTTTTGAAATTGTACATTTTGTTACACAGTAGACTACTTGATTAACAATTATTTCACAGGCAAAAAAAATATCGTATGCGTATTTTTCCGAAACGCGGGGCCCCTGGTGAATGCGGGCCCCCAAGCAACTGCTTGTTTTGCTTGTAGGTAAATCCGGCCCTGATGTAATTAGAACAAACAGAATAAATGCTAATGGGGGAGGTGTCCTTATCCTTACAAAAAAATCAGTGCCCTACACCAAAGCAAACTTACCAAACACTTCGGGATTAGAAATAGTTGTATGTAAAATTTCCACTTAACAACAGAGTATTTACCATTATAACAGCATAAACGTCACCAAATAAAAAAGTTTGACACTAACATCGCGGCGCTATTTAATAAAATCACCCTTACCTTACCCTTAGGATATTTAAACTCTAAAAACACCAATTGGGGATGCAGATCAACAAACTGCGCAGGCAAAAATTTACAAAAAATAATAACGAACTCGAAATTACACGTATTAACTCCTGCAAAACCAACAAATGTAAGTTCAAATTAACTTCTCCTCACACATTTTTAACTGTTTTTTGACGTAAATAAAATAAATAAATACAGAACCAACCTACTATTCATACGACATATAAGACATAGCAATCACCAACGACCAGACTACATTTCTCTCCACTATGCTACACGAACTTCACTCTGATCGCATTCAGTAATCAACAACCGCCCCCAGACATAACACCCCACGGGCACATTAAATACTAAGAACATGAACTGGAAAGAATTCAGGAAAAGTATAATAATGAAAAACCCCAAATTCTGGAATCTAAAAACGCCTTTAGAAATAGAATGTTCAATATCATTATTAAACAATATAATGCATATAACATAGCATATATATAAACAATATAACATAGCATGTAATAAAACAATAACACATACTAAATTGCCTGACCCCATAATAACCATAATAAAAACCAGAAAAAGAACAAGAACACTTTTGAACAACAATAGAAATCCTCAATTAAAAAAGAGCTTTACATTCTAAACACGATAACCAAGAAAGCAATTAAAGAACACCTGCACTCGTCCTATAACTCTTTAATTAAATCCCTAAGCACAACTAACAACTCACTTTGGAAGTTTATGAAAAAAATTTTAAGAAAGCAGAACACCATCCCTCCGATAAGTGCGCCTACTGTAAAAAAAAATCCCCTATTGACAAAGCCGAAGCATTAGCGGACAACTTTGAAAGTACTTTCACGCTTAATAACACTCCAGCCCACCCAGAACATATAAAACTTGCAAACTCTGTTTCCGCTCCGAACGATAATATTCCACAAAAAATAAAATTCATTTCACCAAATGAAATTAAGAATGTAATAAAAAATTTCCCCTCAAAAAAAAACCCTGGACAGGATAATATCAACAATAAAATTCTAAAAAAATCTACCCACATCAACAATAGCCTTCATAAATAATATCTATAACTCAAACTTAAGAATTGATTACTATCCAATACTTCGGAAAAGCTCAAAAATTATTACTGTTCCAAAGTCAAATAAAAATCACTGTATCCCAGAAAGTTACAGAACAATCAGTGTATTGCCAACACTGTCAAAAATTCTAGAGAAACTAATTCTGAAAATATTAAACAATTATTTAAACAAAACACAAAACATACCCAAACATCAGTTTATTAACCAAATTTCCACTTCACACCAACTTCTTAGGCTCATCACATTCATTCAGTATACCAAGATAAAAAGCACACACACACCTGGACATGTCATAAGCCTTTAACAGAGTTTGGCACCAAGGCTTAGTATTCAAATTACAATCAATAGGAACACCACTCTACCTGGTCAACATCATAAAACATTTTTTTAAACAGAAAGAACATTCACAGGGACAGTAGAAAAGCACAATTCAAACCCCCGTAAAATACAAGCACGCCTTCCACAAGGCTCCCCACTTTCACTAACTCTCTTTCCAATCTCTGACTCTCTCGTCAAATATTCCGACAACAAACTAGACCCTTATAGCACGACACAGTAATTTACAAATCAAGGCAATCAATTAAAACTGGTGATTGGTGAAAAATACAACAATATCTAGACAGAGTAGATAACTAGTCAACAATATAGAAAATTAAATTAAACCCAGCAAAAAGCAAGTGTCAAAATATTCTCGCTAAAGCCCTACTACACTCCCTCCCCCTTTACAATCAACAACAATATAATACCATGGACTCTTCACTGTCAAGCAGTCAACTACCTTGGGCTAAACTTAGATACAAAACTGAACTAGAATTCCCATTTTACAACCAAAACGCAGCTATCTAAATGCAAAATAGGGCAATTAAAACCTCAAATAAACTCCAAAAGCTGCCTGTCAATAGACAATGCCAAAACATTATAGTATAAATCAAGAATTAGATCCTGAATGTTATACGCATGCCCTGTATGGACAAACTCATCAACTACAACCATAAATACATTACAAATAATACAAAATATACTTCTCCGTTTAGCAACTCCCGCACCTTGGTTTGTATCCAACAAACAATTATATAAAGAATTGGATATAAATTCCATCATTAACCCATAGCCCGTCTTTCCAAGAACGTTTATTCAAATATCAACTCTATATCACACGTCAGCTACTACAATCTCGCCTTAACAGACTATACTCCAAGACGAATAAAAAACAGATACACTTTCCACGCCTTCCTAAACATATTCTCTAACAATTGTGAACCATAGGCTCAGATTGTAGCTTCCTACCCCTTCCTGCAGTTAGAGTTAGATTTTAGATTAGTAAATAGTAATAGTTGTAAGCCATACAATACACATGAAAAGTGATATCATCTGAACTATGTACTTCCGAATGAAAATTAAATATGTTATAAAAACACGCTAATGAGAGGGAAGGAGTGGTTCAGTTGGGTACGAAATTGTTTGAGGAGGCGGGGGAAGTAGTTGAAAAGTGTACAAAAACCAGTGTCTCCCTTCAAAATATTTTGGTAAAATAGTCATAGTAAGTGTCACAAAGAAAACATTTTCACGTGAAAAAAATCATATAATAGGTTCTTTTTTCTCCTTTTACCACCAAATTACTAGTAATTTGTCAGAATTGTGGGTTTGTTTGCTATAAAACCAGTGCCACAAACGAAGAAAAAAGCAGGAATTGAGAACGTAACTTCTACACTCCGAGTAATTACCAGTTCCCTTTACAAGAAAACTGTGTCTGCATCTCTTGAAAAGCCTACACTACAAAAACGTCGGATAATAAGATTCACAAACCTCTGTAGGGACGGAGCAAAAAAAGCTGAAAAAATCTTTGAAAAATACAAGATTCCAAAAAATAAACTTCTAAGACAAATTCAAGAGATGAGACAAATACGAGTAATTCAACGAAAGTCAGAAGGAAAGATCGAATACTAGTAATAACAGTGAGGGATGTATTTAATGGGAAATTAATCTATAGGCAATGCAATATACTTTTGGTGATGACAAAAACTCTGATCTTAGAAAACGAACACAAAAGAACTGTGGATCCGGTGGAAAAGTGTGGAAAAGTGGGCTTATGAAGGATTTTAAGATAAAAAATTAAAATAAATTACAAAATTTAGGGTGGTACTTAATTAGATAACTTTTTAAGCATTAATTTTCTCACTTTCATAAATTCTTATGAAAACAACATTAATTTTCTGTCGATTATTATACAGAAATATTATGCCTGATAGACACATATGTCTGAGCTCTTATTTGCACTAATCGCCACCCTTACTTCCTATTCTGGAATTCGTATTCGATCACTTAAAGGCACATAACGTTAAAATGTCCATTATCAATTGGCGTGGAATCAGTAATCAAAGCAGTTCCTGCCATGCTGGTGCGAATATAGGGAATGGATCCATAGGCTATGTTTGTTCCCTTACTCAATACCCACGTCAAAATACTCTTTTGTCGAAATTATCTTATTGTTTTTTGTGTGGAAAAATGGGCGGTTAATAAACAGTTAATGTGAAATCGCACTCTGAGAGAAAAGTTCAGAACTGCTAATTTTGAGTTTTACAAGTTCTCCAAGTCATACATTTTTCTCTCCTTAGTTAAGATTTTACAAGTCTTGTTACGATCTGATCTTATGCAAGTTTAACGAAAGTAATACACTCCAGCTAGAAAGAATGCACGGTTGTAATATTCCACACATACAGGGAACATTCACCTCAGTCCAAGAGTCCCAAAGAGTCCGACAGAGCCGTCTTTGATATGTTTCAAACCACTTAATTTAAATCGAGTTGATTGTGTAGATGATTTACGGAAAGTACAAAACATTCTTTTAGAAATACACGCTTCCCGACTTTCAGTGACACAAACAAATTTGGCGAGATTGCGAAGATCAAATTCTCAACCGTATGAACAACCTCAAGGGTATCATATTCACCAGTGTTTGGATATATTGTACACACGTCATTTTGGACACGTGACATATTGTCTGTTGGAGACTATTTCAGCGGCCTTTAGGCTTACTACAAAACCTCCGCGTTAAAAAGAAGTTCGTTCGAAAGGTTCCACGATTTCCCGAGCGCTTCGAAGAAAGTTGGCTTGTCTTCTCTGCCCCGCACTGCTCCCCGCCTCCCCGCCGAGGATCCTCTGGCGCCATCGTAGATGCTCGATCTGGTTTCTCGGAAGATTTCACGGATCCGGAACCGGATACATTTGAAAAGAAATGACCCTTTCATTAGCTTCTGAAACGCGCGCAAAACGAATGCCGCAAGAGATGTCAGCAGTTCAAAAATAGTTTCCGTCTTTTACTTTATATGCCGTTTCCTGTAATCTGGAAACTCAGAAGGAAGGCCATTATATTGAAGCTTCTTCGTTTCACCTACATTGCCGCGACTATCAGGAGTTTCTTAAACGTCTGAAAGAAGAAAAGGAAATAATTTATTATATTGTTTTTCATGTTATTTTACCACGCTCGCCTGTTTCTTCTTCTCGGATTCTTGGGATTTTATGACAGCGTCCAGGTAGTGTATTAATCGGGCGCTTAAAAACTGATATAGCATTATTAGCGAGATCTTGAATCAAAATTATAAAGCAAACATACAACATATAATTTCACGTATAATCTATATATTCAAAACAGTGTGGGGGGAGGGGGTTGCTTAGAAGAAATGTTGAGCTCTCAACTGAACTAAATTGCATTATTTTTGCTTTAAAGGAAAGGTAATGGGCCAGAGATGTATTATCATTTGTCCTTTTTAGCCGTTTTTATAGTAAAAGCACTACATTTTAATAGAATCTTAAAATTAATTCAATGAGCTCGTGTAGCTGCTATTTGTTCATTAACTCATTTTTTTGTACAAGTCGCTATCGATCTATTGAAAGGTGGCAACATTGTGTGTGTGTGTGTGTGTGTGTGTGTGTGTGTGTGTGTGTGCGTGCGTGCGTGCGCGCGCGTACGTACGTGCGTTCGCGTGTGTGTAAGAGAGAGACAGAGAGAGAGAGAGAGGGAGAGAGGTTGTAGCTACCAAGAAATGAGCGCGAGGTTTGTAAGTTCGAAGAGGGTTTTTAAATTAAAATATTAGGGAGTGTACATACTTGTCGATGCAACATTCTGCAATCAATGGTGTCCTTTTACAAAAATTTTGTTCCATATTATGTGAACGTTTTTAAAATGGATGGCATAAGTAGTGAACGATATGAAAATGACATAGGCCTTACTGTAATCGCCTGCCGGAAAACGGCGAACTCAACAACTTTAATTGCCAGGAACGGAACAAGTGGATACATCTAATTGCTAATTATAGAAAACAATCCTCTAACACGTGGTGGAGCAAGAATCCATGTTTCCTGCGTCCTTCAAACTGAAAAATCGATTGATGACAAAACGTCCGTCTGTCCGTCTGTGCACAACGCTAGCGCATAAACCGTTCAACCGATTTTCTCCGAAAATGTTATTCCACAATTGTTCTTGATGTCGCAGACCCTGGAATTTGAAGCCGGTATCTTAATTTTTCGGAGTACGTTATATAAAGCACCTGCAACATTTTCAAAATTAAAAAAAATACTACAATTTTTTAAATTAAATTCAATTATTAATGTTTATTGTATGTCTATTTATATGTTATTTATTTTTCGTATTCTTTAATTAGAGACAATCATTGGATGGATAAAATTAGAAGCTTTTCACTTGAAAATGTATTTTTTTGGATTCTATTATAATGAATTTTCTACATGTTCTACGCTTCGTGATATGGTTTATCCCTTCCTCAGATACATTTCATGTCAATGCAGTTGTCATTTCATGTTCCCACATGTTGTAACACAAGCAATAGTGTTAGCATTAACATTCATAATGGGTTATATTCATAATGACATTCATAATAACATTTATAATGGGATATATTGGAGGCATTTATTTCTGGATGCTCTATTTATTTGTGAAATTATCCCTTCTCATCTGTATGACGTGTTGAAAATAAATAAAATGTGTATAATAGTTTTCGTTTATTTACTATTTCATTATCTTTTTCAAAGAACTAACGTACGAACTTGCCTGCAAAGATGAAACGTTTGAGCGGGCTTTCTGCTTTACTGCTCTCCGGAGCATCTATAATTGTTTAATTTCTTAATAAATTATGAAGAAACTAATTATGGTTTTGTTTGTTCAAGTCTTCATTTAAAAGAAAAAAAACATTCAAGAATGAACTTGAAATATCTTGGAGATATTGCGAAAAATAATTGTTTGTATTCGAAACCAGCAATAGTGTTCCATAAAGAACACCTTTTAAGAATTTTCATAAAACCACAACAATGTAAACTGAAAAACAGTTTCATTTATGGCAAAAATGGCGCATTTAGGAAGAATTGATAAGAAAATATGTGCCCATTGTTGGCAGCGCCCATCGCTACACGTGCGCTTTCTTCTCAGCGCTCGTCGACTGAGATGTGATGACATAGACAGAAATGCGGTATAATATTATTACATAACAGTTACTATAGGATGTAATATAAATAATCAAAAGGGTTCAGAAAGTTAATGACAAATATTGGAATGCACAAAACGCACAAATTATAAAAGCTTTTTTAATGATAATGAAGTTGATAGTATCTTTGAGGAGTAATAGTGACAAATATACATATGAATATTTTCCAATTGAAACCAGGGCAACATAGTAAAAACAATTGAATTGGATTTAAGAAGCACAGTCAAACATTCCATACACGCACTATTTGTAAACGACAATTAAGACGCGTTTTTAGATTTCTACAGTTTTCTTAACCATTGTATTCTTTATCACGCTAACGTTTTGTTTCAACTCGTCATTTCTTAAACGTAATATTTTTTTAAATAATAAATGGTAATCAATCTGCCAACAAAGCAATGTTTTGAAATGCATTGTTTTTCTTCCCTGTTTATTTAACATGGCTCTACGACTCCCTTTAAAATGTTTCCATCAGCAGAAATGAATTTCAAAAAAAAAAAAAAAAAATTAATTTGATGATGAAAATGAAATACGTTTCGGTAATTCATTCCACATGTAATATATAAATGCGATACAGAACGTAGCATCCCAATGACGCGAATACACAATTTCACACGAGTCTGCAAGCAAAACGACGAGTGAAGAAGCAGCTAACTGCGTGGGAGAGAAAACAAATTCCTTCTTGAAACCGAGCAGGAAATACCTGTTTATATTTCTGTAACCTTCCCCACTCATTTATTCCCTTCGTATTTTTGTATCGTGATGACTCAGCGGAGGAGTCCGAACCCAGCCAACGTGTCCGAACCCCGAGCTGTCTCGACACGCGAGTGGGCGAGGGGGGGGGGGGCTACGTATACTCGCAGAACATTCACCGGTAGGACAAGGATTTTGGCACGCGCGTTGCGATGAAAACTAGAATTGCCACGTATGTGGATTTCACTCGAAGATTAACGTTTTCTCTCCTATCTCTAGGCTGCGAATTTAATTTGATAATTTGCGAACCATTTCACAATTTGTTTCGTAACTCAGTTGTATAATAATGATGTGTACTAGGGAACATTGAATTCCCTTTTTTCTTAAATGGGTTCAGATTATTTACTTCAAGTTCTTATTTTATGTAGCTTTCGAAAACGATTTTACTTCAGACTTGTGAGAGATATAAATAGTTTTCAGCTGAAATGGAAAATATTTCGAGAGGGTATGACAAAACTCGAGTTCACTAACTTTAGTCATAAAATACAACGTCCACACATTTCATTGTGTGCTCGTGAATATGCAATGACAATTATTTCTACTCCCCAAAAATTATTTGATCAAATGTGCTTTTATATTTAAATTCCGCATTTGCTCAAATTTTGAGCAAACTGACTTTCATCCAATGTAAGATATTGCCGCGACTTCTAAAGTATCAAGTCAAACAGTTTTTCATCCCTGGCCTGCTCAAAAAAAATGATTAACTTACAATATGAAAAAAAAAATTCTTCCTGTTCAGCATACATACTTCTTAGTGGCAAGAACAATTTAATCGTGATGATACAAGCAAAAGATACAATATGGTGTCTACTACGGAGGGAATATGGATGCGGAGGGGGTCAAGGTGAAAGCGGAAGTGATCATAATGTCGTTATTAGGAGAAGGCTATGACGATGTGACATTTATACCTTTTAGGAAACCGAAAGTCCTATTTTTCACTGAGAATGATTAATGAATTTCAAATTACTTACTCACTGAAGATGCTATCAGTCGTGGTTTAAGATAGAATTGGGAAATTCGAGAGATAAAATTCCTGGGAACGCTTTCATAATAAAGTTTTCACGTATACGCGTGTAGACCCTCGAAGCTTTACAGTTTCCATGCTTGTGATTCCATAGAGAAAGACTGGTGATATAATGATACTTCGTACGTAGCAAATAGAAAAATAATGTGTACAACTCTTTTAAATCATTCAAGCATATATTTACCGATTGTCTTTTGCCGTAAAGCATACGTTTTGAAATATTTCAAACTGGTCGTTCTTCCACAGGCGGAAGGACTTTTCTCAGTGACATATTACCGTTCCGTGAACACAAACACTGAATTGGGTAAGGGAATTCTCTTTTGATCTTGAATGCTGTGTACCAGAGGGCGCCAGCGGCGATGAAGGAGCGGGGATGAGATTGGCCAGATGGGCGCGAGAGCGCGCTACCGGCGCGGCCTAGTCTCAGCGGCGGCGTCAGAGAAAAGCAACGGCTCTCAGATTCAGACATTAAATTGGAAGAAGCAGAAAAGATGAATGCAATATTCATAAGTATTAGAATAGGAATCATGATTAATATCCCAAGAATTTTTTAAATTTCTGTTGTAAAATCTCCCGTGCGTAAGTAACAATATTTTGAGACGTTTGATTGTTTCATTACATAGCACTGGCAAATAAACTACCGGTACAGAATTAGCGGAACTACTGAATAAAAAATATACCACCCTCTACATTGAATTTCATAGAGAAGGGAAGGTATACTTTTTTTCGGAAAACCTTTTCTTCGATAAAATTTGGTTTAAAAATCACTTCCGAGCGCGAAATTCAAACCGACTGCTCAGCCTACGAAGACTTTCGCGGTATCTTTTACGATGCTGAGCGATACCATGTTCTTCCAGCTTATTAGTGAAGCAGTTGGGTAATATTGTATGTGACTGAATTATTCATTTAATTTGAGATTTTAGTTTTAGACAATGTATTCTGGACGAGTCAATGTATTCTAGACAAAAAATCAGTCAAGAGGGTAATGACAAGGATTTGTATTATCTTAAAAAAAATGTAAAAAAAGTGGCAAATTTTAAAATTTTTATGTATTTCAAAGACGAAAGATTTCGTCGATTGTGGTTGAAATGTGACACTGTAGTAATGACGTTCAAATAAATCATTAATGGAACGTCGTGGAGTAATTTTCCGAACGTGACTTGCATTGCGAGGTAAAAAAAAGGTGATAATGCATTTAATTGATAATTGTGTAAGATTTGTACTTGGGGTTAGAACTTCACCCCCATCTCAGCCCAAGACCGGCCACCCAATACTCATCGCGATTCATGGCAAATTCCTTCCGTATTGAAACTAATGAGCCGGCACTTTCATAGAGAGAGTTAAAATTATAGCTTGAATCATGCTCTAGTGGCCTCGTGGCCTTGTTCACTATTGTCTCGCAGCATTGGTGCCAGTACTCATTTATTCTTCAAAGCACGACTACCCGAATTTCGTCATTGTTTTCTGAATTAATAGGGCGAGAGCCAAAAAGGTTTAAAAAGGATACACAGAAATGAAACATCTGTTCAGTGCAGAAACTCAACCAGAATTTCATCACATCATCACAAGGAAAAAGAACGAAAGATGAATTTGATATTTTGAGCATGATTTATAGTAATAAAATGACAGCATCCATAAATTCACTATGTTTGTAAAATATTACTGCGGTACAGCAATTCATTTTTTTATAAATATACCACCCTCTACATTGAATTTCATAGAGAAGGGAAGGTATAATTTTTTGCGGAAAACCTTTTCTTCGATAAAATTTGGTTTAAAAATCACTTCCGAGCGCGAAATTCAAATAACAATGAGATGAGGTTCTTCCTTTTGCTTAAGCAAATGTATGAGCAAAGTTTAAACGACGAAAATATTATCTCCTCTTTAGATACAACCAACACCACAGCCGTTTCAATAATTTTGTGTATTCAATTTCATGTATTGAGGTTTCTTCCATTTTTATATTATAGTAAACAACCTT
Source organism: Gryllus bimaculatus (assembly GCA_017312745.1). NCBI lineage: Eukaryota > Metazoa > Arthropoda > Insecta > Orthoptera > Gryllidae > Gryllus > Gryllus bimaculatus. The sequence goes on from BOPP01000030.1 coordinate 1,140,365, forward strand.
GAAGTATGATGTCCTTTCGGATAGAAATGCTTTCCCCTTATACGCCTCCTTAGTGGTACAATTATTCATTTACTACGAGACTTAACTTATCTAGAAAGACATTGTTACCTGGCTAAAGAAAGTCGTTTGACTATTCTTTTGATAATAACAGAGACATTTTCCATAGCAATGTATAATAACAGATTAAATCGACGTTATTATATTTCAATTGAAAATACATATAACAGGTGACTCTCTAGGTCTAAGTGAACGGAAGAATAATGAAGCAAATGCGTTCAATCGGCGGTGACCTAAGGAACAAGTTTAATGTTTCAATAACATATTTTCTAACCTGCTTATTTATGCTAGACTATTTACAAAAACAATTCTTTGGTTACTATTTAACATTGACTACAATACGTTTTTTCAATTTTTTCCTTTCAAGTTAAAAGTAAATTGAAGGCCCATTGATAAATTGACTGTCGTTATTAGGAAATTTTCAAATATCCTTTTTAGTTTGAAAAATGAATTTTAATATCAGAAGAAGGGACAAAACCGAAGATGTCTATTTTTAAAAACATGTATCCGACTTTCAACTGCGATTCCATCACGTCCTTCCTCTTTTAAATTGTTATTCCGAAACATTCTTCTGTTGAATGAAATATCTCCGATATATTTTCCGCGGTTCACCGGTTTCATTGCGCGCGGATCCCTTTTTGTTGAGAAGGGTTAATAAAATCCGCTTCGAGGTCCTCCACGCGAGTGGTGCGAAGCTCTCCATCAGCTGACATCTCCGCCGCCGCCGCCCGCGCCCGCCACGCCCCTAAAAATAGCGAACGCGGGGCGTGAGCTAACCGCGAATCCCCGTACTACAACGCTCGCGCAGCTAAAAACGCACGGAGAACTAAATCCGCATCGACGAGAACGAGCGGAAATAGACGCGTCGTCGCCGCCGCCACCGCCGTCGACGACGACGACGACGAGGGCGACAAGTGTCACCACCGCGTCTGTTGCCGTAGTTAACGCACCAAAGCAGGAAGAACGTTTGGATTTTTGTTTGAGGGGGAGGCAGATAAAGCATGTGGAAAATGTAACACGTGGGAAATGCTTGTAATTAATCAAGTTGAAATACTTTAGATGTATTTACCTGAGGAAAGCAAGTCGAAATAAACTGTGCCTCTATTTTGCTGCGAATTGCGTTGAAGATTTTGCGTTGGTAGAGGTCCAAGGCGGAGGCCGAACGCCGAAGCCTCACCGTTGATTTGGAAATGCGCGAGCGTAGAGAGACCACATGCAAACTACAAGTTTTTTGAACGTTAATTTAATCCAACTAACCTTAACACGTATGATATCCCTTATACAACCCCTTCCACTCATGTTCCATTTATCTATTTGCGTTAGCTGTTTGTTTAAAAAATATTCTAGCACGCAGGACGGATCTAGACACCGCTTTTGTCATAATTGTAGTAAGGGTCGCAATTGTAGCCAGACTCTGTAATTGTAGTCGCATTTTAAAGTAAACGTATTTAAAATAGAAGCCAGGCATTTGAAATCACCACTACCAAGAAAATTGATACTTTTCTCTATTCAGCATTCTCTTGAATGTCTGCCATTGCAAATGTTTTCTTTCCCAATTGCAAGATAATATTGATATTTTTCAACGACCTCCTGGATTCGCCAGCATCATCAGTTTTCCTATTCAGTTTACTCTTCGAGGAAAAGCTATATGTTTCGAAAATATTTTGTTATATTCTTTGTCGTCTTCGCTTTCCTTACCGCAACAATAGCAACTGTGTTATCAATGTAATATCTAGTGAAACAAATGGAGGAACGTTTTGGAAATGTGCGAGAAGAAAACATTGAAAATAACAAAAGAAAAACAATAATACAAATCAACATCTCAATAATTCTATATCAATATTGTAATGTGAATAATACCGTTGGCTGTTGAGAGAAAGGAATACTGACACATCAAATTCGAGAGTAAAAGAGAATGTCTTTTGTAATTAATTTAAAATTAACATATTCATCGCGAGTTTTCACCTCACAAACCAAATGGTTATATGGGTAAGTGGAACAAGCGCGATGGCTACAATTGTTCCTGTCGCTTACAATTAAGATCATTCTGGATCAATTAGTCGCTCTAAATACCTCATTCATCTGTTTTTACTTTCTTCCAATGTCACTAGCTACTATATAAAATAACGAATTGCCTCATCATGAAAAATGTTTTAAAATTGACAAGTTGAAATCCTACTCTTGTATTCTTTGAACCACTATATTAATGCAAAGTCGCTACTAATATCGACAATGTTTGATATTAATAACTGTGATACTCGCAAACATCTCCTAGATCATGCCATATGAAATCATTTTTATATCAATGCAACAATCACCACTTTCCACCCCGTTTTAGAGCGTTCTATTCATATTGGTTTTACTAGTAACATTCAATACTGCTAATTACCTTCTTGGTGATAATAGAAGGAAGATAATGTCAATTAAGCAAAGTCACATCACACGTCAGTATTGAAATAAAATACTTTTGAATTACTTTTGCATGCTTAAATTATGATTACAATGAATTTCCTCTCATGATGTTGAGTGAGAATGGGTCACTTCTCCTGGGAATAAATACTGGCATCAAAATCACTTACTTATTCGTGTACATCCGCAACACTATAAATCGTTTTTAAAGTTAATAAAGAAAATAAACAAATAAATAAATACAAAAGTGTTTGCGTGGCTTTTTTTCGCAAAACTGAAAATGCTCTGTTTTCGATTAGACGAAAGGCCAAAACTCAATAGGATTCCCTACCAACAGCAAACATAAATGTAGCGTTTTTGTTGTTGTTTCTTTTCTGCAGTTTTTGCAGAAAAACAAATTCTAAAAACAAAAGAATGTCACATGAGCCCCTACTTCCACCACTTCGGAGGCGACTGACGTCTTTACGCGGTCGAACACGCGGGAACAAAAGTGTCGCAGAACAGGGAGAACGATTGTTTCTCTCCAACCCGCCCCTGGCGGAGGAAGACGTCACCAGGAAATTCCTGGGCCTTGCCTTGCCGCCTCGCGTCGGGGGAAACGGCCGCCACCGTTGACGCAACGCAGCGCCGCAAGGTCGCGCGCCTGCGCCCGCGCTTCTCTAAATCAGCCGTGCGCCGCTAGAGCGCGCCCGCCAAATTGGGGTCGGACGAACGGTTTGCGCTTCAGGTGACCCGCGGGTGCGTAATCGCCGCTCGTTTGTTTTTGTTACGTTCAGTGTAGCGAGGAGACGGATTTAACCTCCCTCGGAACAAATGACGGTGGAGGGAGTGCTTTCTTCGTCTTGGCCCTCTTGAGAGGATGTACGAGTAGCAACTTGAAAGCTATTTGTTCATCGATTAAATATGCATTTAAAAAGGTATTATTTCATTTCATATTTTTCTCAGAGTAAATTCTTGTAAGGAGAAAACTGAATCATGTGTCATTTCAACCTTCAAACAGTTTGTCACGCTGCTAGATAGGAATATATTAATTTTGTTGTCGGACAACTTCAGCGAGCTTCGTTTGTATACTTTAAGATGAGACATTCAATCCCACTAAAGCACAATTTTTATTTCTTCGTTGGGTGAACTTAATCGATGGAAACCAAATTACGAGTTCAGAAAATACAGTTCAAATAACATTTTGAAAGTTTACTCTTTTAAGTCATCTTACATTGATTGTAAGATGGATTGTAGGGTGGATTTCTAAGACGAGGCCAAGGCCGTTGTTTTTAAGACACGTGTATTTAAAACCACGATTTGAGCTGTGTGTGATACCGATTCTCAAAATGAAGTTTTTTCTGATGTTACCACTCTCGAAAACCCATTTGGCATTATTTCCTTGGTAAGAAAAGCATGTAAAATTAACAGTGATTAAATAGCAATAAGCCAGTGTAAAATGCAAACATTAAAATATATGCTTGTGGTTTATAATAACTGAGGTGATAAATACTGTCTTTGTGTTTAAAGAACACAACCTTTAACTTATATTCTCAATTTTGCATTATATATATCTGCAATTTTTCAAGTCTAGCACAAATAGTCAACCATCTCAATATTAACTATTTGCAGACTGAATTGTTAGTTCTTTACTTAAAATAAATTTATTTTAAAATAAACAAATCATCAAATGCACCAGACAAATCACATCACAGATGTACGAGATGTATTGTTACAAAATACCCAAAAACACAAATAAGTACTTTCAAAGAATATACAATACTTGTATTTAAAACGTTACTATATAGATCAGATTCTCGTTATTTACGAAACTACTTCGTATGCAGGTATAATTTTGTACAAAAAACACCAATCAAACACATTATTGGAACAAACAAACTTACCTTCTAGTTGTAAAAAATCTCTTGTCGATTTGCCATATTCGACGTGTTGAATTCGTTGTTGTTCCCCAAGGCCGGTCTCTTCATGAGTATTTGCGGGCAGGTACCTTTACTTTTTTTTGCTAAAATTGGGGACTTCTGCAAATTTTACCAGAATCCTTTTCTTAGTTTTCAAGATGAGTCATCTGTATTAAACACAACAAAACATTATATACCTTTTGTAATGCATTTATATGTGTAACTGTCCTGACATACAGTTACAAGATAGACAGGAGGAGCAAGAGCATAAATACAAACCACTTACCTTACGCGTGCCACTTGTCATCCACAGATGTACAAAGGAATACGAGTTCGCCCAAACTGAATCAATGTGCTGCAGACATACTATGAAACCATTCCTTATTTACCA
>BOPP01000030.1:1155422-1181320 GCA_017312745.1 Gryllus bimaculatus
TCGTGGCCTCATGGCATCTATTTGGGCGACGCTTGGTTGCGGATTAGTCCGCCGACAGGAAGAAGGTTTCCGTAAAGGGAAAGAACGCGGAGACGGGAGACACAAAGGGTCTTGAGGTGTCTTCCGGGCTCTATAGAAGCTTTTTCACGTTATAACAAGCGAGGGGTGCGTGACGTAGGAGGTCACGGGGCCTCGCCCTATATAACAGTGTACGGGCCAGTAGGCAGTTCTGAGACCAGCGGGAGAACCTCGGTGCGTGTGCAAACAAACTTGGGCCCAAAGAACGGTGCATATGCGAGCCAGGCTCAGCGAGGTGAGTCACTAAGTTGACTAAGCCTCGCGGCTTTAGTCCTTGGTGTGATCTGCGGTCACGGGGAGCGATGCTGTGTGCGTTGCTCCGAGGGGCAAGATGTGGTTGACAGTGCCACGAATCACGCCGAGTTCTCATCGAAAAGATCGCTCCTGCGATGCGAGGCAAACAGCCTTGGGTGCGCCAGAACGGGACTTTGTGTTACCAGCCGGTGACATCCGCGTCACGCGCAAGCTAGGCATTTAGTGCGCGCTTCAGAAAGTTAGGGAGTTGTGCCGAATGCACATCAAAACCTATCTTCAATCGGTTTTGCGAGCGCTCCCGCGATCAGGGATAGTAGGTCTATCAGAGCTAGGATTTAAGTAGATTATAAGTGTATATATTTGTTTTGTTTTCTTTTGTTAATAAAATATATTTGTTTTGTTATAACTAAAGCTCTGTGCTCTGTGGGTCGCTGAGAGTATCCATGACGTCACACATGCTATCACAATATTTCAATTATGCATTACTTCAGATCAAATATGTCGATGTCGTTGATTAGAGAGTTTGGATGGAACCTCTCTCTTGATAACGGAAGGTCCGGTTACACATGAAGAACAAAATCCTTATCTGTGTATCATTTCATGCGCTTTTATACGTTGTCTAGTGAGGGTGGGTCGTTTCCTGAACATGTAAGTGTAGCGAGGTTATCTTTCATCTTCTGCCTAAAGCGTTCCTGCGATGGTTTACAGTGCGGACGATAGGGGCGGCCTGAGTTCAAATAGGATCAGGCGCACCAACTCGTTACCGAGCAAGCCCTGGCTCGGCTAGCCTTTTGCGCAAAGACTCATTTCCATCCTGCCCCACCCCCTTTGTATCTCGCACCCACCGCTCCAGGGGACTATTGTGTTTTTTTTTCTCTCTCGCGGGCGAGAGGAGCAGGATCGCGGTGCGTGCAAACACGGCGCTGGGCGGGTGGCCTGGCAGCCCACGCGGGTAAACTCGAGTGCTTCCCTACGAGCGAGGTGTAAAACTAAACGCGTCTTCGGTTTTATTGTCAATGCGCAAATGGTGTGCGCCTTACGTATTTTGACATTTACCATGTTTGCTGTAAGTCTGTAAAGAGCACACATTTTAGCATGAATTATACAATATTTAATCGCTTCAAAATAAAAAATCGTGATTTTTATTAGACTCTTTGCTACTCGTGGCACCTATTGTTAATGAAAGCCAATATGGCTTGTTTCACTAAGTTGCCCTGTTGATGGGATCGTACAGTCTGTTTTCAGATCCGCATCTGTACTCCCATTCAAGCACCGACTTTTCATCTTTGCATCTTCGTGCGTGCATGCATGCTGCATGTCGAGAGAGCTGCCCAACAGTCTCTAGGAAAGGAAGGAAAATAAATTAAAAATGTGTGTTCAGGAAATAAAACTATATACTAATATTCAGCAACGTGAGACTAGGAGTTATGCTTTTCATGAGCGGGTAGTCTCATACGTTAATTGTCCTTTTCTTGTTACATTCTCTATCTCGTATGTGCATGAATTAGGGGCAAGTGTATTCGTTACAAGGTGATCATCTAATGTAAAAGGCAGAGCAGTTAAACTTATTAATAATTTAATCAATACGTTTGCTGGCATAACAATGATGCTTTGTTGCGGAAATTATGTAAATGTAGGATACAGCTATATTTTTTAGTGTTAGAGTTCGTAGTATTTAATACAAAGTTAATTCTAGATGTATCAGTTATTAATCTAAGTACTTTTGTTTGTTTCTCGTTTTGCATTTACATGTTATTTCTATTCATTGTCAATTACAAAGTTATGTGTGGTTTTTTAATTTTAATGTTTTCTTTTTATTGTTGTAGTTTTTACATTTTGAAACTTGAGTTTTGTGAGCCATAACATTATTTGCAAGCACACAGTGATGTAAATTCTAAAATGTGTAGTTTATTGTAAATGTTAATTTGTATTTAGTGATGAAAATAGTGTTGATGCCTCAGGTCGCAAATAAAGCTCTGTTACACAGATGGTTTTGTCAAAGAACGGAAACATGATCCTTCGTGCTGCCAAGATTACCCAATAGTTTTGTAATTAGTTTAGCGATTTGCTTTATCGGGGAGAACTTTGAGGAAATATTTTTCTTGCTTAATAAAAGGTTGAAAATGTGTTTATAGATCTTATAAGATTCTGCTCATTAAATTGCTGTTAATAGAACGTATACATTAGTCGATAGAAATATTTTTTTTTTTGTTTTTGTTTATATTTTTTTATTAAATATGAAGACATGTGGCCCGGCGGAATTTTGTGAGCTGACAGCGAAAGGGGCTGTCGCGGCCGTCACAGTTTTGTGTGGCTTCTGATTGATGCCTTTTTGCCGTACGTTTCCTGCTTATGATAAAGAGACATTTAAACATGCGGAAAAATCACGTATGAGATGGTATGATAAGTGTTAGGAGATATATTAAATGCGAAATAAGCATATTCATTATCAAATCTCTCATGCGATTATGCTGTGTTAATCTTGATTCCGAAGATATCTATGGGTGCCACGCTGGCCATTCACTGATTTCATTGCACTGTTAGAAAGTAAGAAATTAAGAATTGTTGAATGTTTTCTAGAAGACAAAAAACGTTACCTTTTGGATCAATATTTACCCTCAATATGTTATTTACTAACGTATCATTTCATAATTAGAAGAAAGTTTATTTGAATGTGATAATTCACTGCGAAAAAAATACGCGCTACCCAAGTTATTCATTTTTTATCAAGGTATCTTCAGGTTTATCCAAAGAAGAAACGCGGGGTTAATAATGTTATCCGCGAAATATTTGATTTTTGATCACGAAATAACCAACTGTAATAGCGTAATATAGTAATTTTGTCGGCTAAATGATTTGTTGTCTTGTCGTGAATCGCATCGAGTATATAATTATAAGTATGATATATGGTGATATATACTATTATACTATAGTTAATATAGTATATATGCTTTTCTTGGTGTGCGAGAATGGAATAGTAAGCTTGCTGACGTACTGCTATTGGAGAATAATCTGAAAACCACACGTGTGAAACTCTGTTCTCGCAGAAAGCGTAGTGTTAGCCTTCTGGACTTACCGCGCAGGTGATGGAAACGACCGTTTTTATGGAACCGGCCTTGAACACTTTCTTGCAGGACGGCGGCCTTTCGCGGATGGCTTTGGCTTTGTGTCAGAGATTTTCAGGATAAATACAGAACGACAGGCGAGAACGATTCACTGGCGTAAACGCGCGAAAAAGAATCAACAAGAACCCAACTCGTGTTCATCTTTCTTTCCAAGCCGTACCCAAAAGCCGGTGTGACTTGGCGATTTCATCCGCTTCCTTTGTGAGAGAAATACTTTTACGTCGATAGCATTTCTCTTCCGAATCTTTCCTATGTGGGACACTGAACCGGTTCGCGCTGAGCCTCCTTAGAAAGCGGAGTGCGCTGCTCGTTCAGACCTCTCGAAAGGCCCAAGTCGACTCGAGACTCGACTGAACGATGTAGCTCCCTTAATGTCCACAATCGGCAAGTGCAAAGTATGTCGTCGCGGATCCAGCACTGCGTGCGTAGCGAGGAAAATGTAGCAGCGAATGCATCAACACGTACAAGAATCGGAAACGTGCGATTCTCAAAAGGTGTCTTGCATGTTAGGAAGTATTTGTGAACGGAGAAGGCTTATTTCCGCGAGGTGCTGCCACGCTCGTCGCCAGGCTGCGTGCTGTCCTCTGGGCGTGGCGGCCGCCCGCCGCTCTCTTCCGCCGCACGGGCACCAGCTCGTGGGAGAAAGCGCTCGCGCCCGCGTTACCCGGCCCACCCAGCCCTCTCTTCTTCCTTTCGCTGCCGTTTCCTCACTCTCTTAAGTCGTTTCCTCTGTGACTGTTTTAATGCACTATTCTCCTGCTGTACTCTGCGCCGCAACTCTTCGTGCATCCCCCTCTTGCCTTTCTGCCGGTCGTCTTCCCTGCAAATCATTTTACTCCCACTTCCCGCTTTCCTCTGTTCACTCGTCGCGCGTTCACCTTCGCTTGATAATATTGATATTTCAGTTAATGCGTATTTGTTGGATTACTATGATGGTTTACCTAATAATCCACTCACTCCTTCGTTAATTTTCTTCCCTACGCTCAATAACTCTTCCTGTCTGCTAACTTGGGTGATACTCTTTCTTTCTTTCTGCCAAAATCTATTAGTTGCGTTCAGGCCGTATCACAGAGTGCTCCTTGCACCAGCGCCACGCTGAATAAATCGTCGTAGTCATTTTTTGGTGAGCGAGAGGAAAAGAGGGGAGAAGGCAATATCGTTTACATCAGCGTCGTCCACCTCTCATTAATTCCCGCGCCACATCGTTCAGCTTTGCCATCCCTCCCTTTGCTACTCCAGCGGCGGTGGTGCGTCTGCCCCGCCGCCCCCCCCTCCCCCCCGCCCCCCCCCCGCCCCCCCCCCCCCCCGCACCCCCCCCCCCCCCCGCCGCGCCGCCGCCGCCGCCGCACGCGCCGCCGCCGCCGCCGTGGCGCGGAGCGCGGCGCGGCGCGACGCTTCAGGTCGTGCGCGCTGCGTTCGCGAGCGGCAACGGAGCCGCGTGATGGTGCGGTGCGCTCGCGCGCGTTGCGAGGTTCTGTGCTATCCCGCCCTTGTTATCGCGCAGCGCTGCAGTGCCTGCGGCCATTCGATACGCGCCGCAGCCGAAGTGTGTGAAGAGAGATTCTTGTCCCGCTTTACGTAGCGATATGCCTTAAGTGCGAAATGCCTTATTTATTATGGCCGTGTGTTAGTTAGTTTCTTCAGAGATTGGTGTCGTGCGAGGATGTGTGAGTTGCTAAACGTTGGTGTTGTGAGGACCTTGAGGTGTCTCAACGCGGATGTATGATGCAGTACGTAAGTTACTCTATTGAGTCACTGTGGCTGTTGGCTCCGACATAGCCTCCGCTGTTGTATTTGTTCGGTGATGTTAGACCCCGTTATTGCAAAGAAGTTGGGCGCGCGCGCCAGGGGCCATTGTGGGCGGGAGGGCTTTCCGGAGTGGACGGCGTTGCGCAAAAGGGCCGGCTGGCGCTACGATTAGGCGGCGAACGGGCTGGCAGCATCGGTGCTTGGCGCTGAGTGCGCAGCTGTTGCAGCTGGTGCGCGTGTGAAGCGTCGGTCGGGCGCATGCGCGAGCGCGCTCCGCGGCGTTGCATCGGCAGTCTCGGCCCAGTCCCCCCGCCCCACCCCTGCTCCGCCCACCGCTGCCGCCGCCGTCGGGAAAGTGGCATCCTTCCCGAGGACGAAGCGCCCCCTTTCGGTGCTCTGCCACGCGCTGGCCGGTGGCTTTCGGGTTGAGCGCCCACGCCCAATAAGTCGCGCTGGTGGGCGAGAGGCAGTCGAGATGCAAGCATGGAAATACGTGTACTTGCACCCAATGGGCAATTCTTAACAGCGCCCAGTTAAAATATTTTCGTTTTTGACCATTTAACTGACCTCTGTAGTGTAGAATTTTCACCCGAAAATTCTTATAAAGGGCTTTCGTGATTTATTCACGTTGTATTATTGTTAGAGCTGTGACCTGCTAAAAACTTTCATTGAAGATAACGTAGTGATTCTGGGCGTTACTTTTAATAGAGGAAGTGTGCAAAATGCTTGTTTTTACTTTGGAGCGAATTTATCAGAGAGGAAATGTCTAGTCCCCTGTTCTTCCTACCCTGAGTTTCAATTAAACGTTCTTAATGAATTGGAGTGTTGGTTTTAGTAGGCATTTTTTTTAAATATTCCAGAAACTTAACTTTACGGATTCAATGATTGCTGTAGTATGCCTCGGAAATTCTTGAATGATCTAACATACTAACTGCATATTTCTATGATAAGAAAGGTTAAGATAACTGGCAGAAACATTTTGCTTTCAAATTCTACTAACAATACCAGAGGTATTGGAAAAGACTTAAGATGATATTAATAGTACGTATGAATCACACACCCAATTGAAAAATTAAAGAAGAAAGTGTACAGAAAAGATTGTGAGAAGACATAAAGTACTCACAGTAACAATATTCTCAAAGTGATTGTATTTCTTCTAATAGGCCCATTTTTGTTGTTCCCCCCACCCCCCCACTAATTGCTAGTACTTAATAACCGCATTGAACGAAAAAAGAAAAGCTTACGTAGAGATTTTCTTGGTAATGATTTCCACGACCGAGGTCCCATGCGGAAGCCAACAACGCTCGCACTGGCGTGGGCGAAGCGCGCGCCGCTAAGTCTGTCCGGGCGCCCCGCAGTGAGTGGGGGTTGCGCGCGCTCCCGAGGGGGGCGCGGCGCACGCGATGGCTCTTCTGCGTTGAGACTGTTAGCGCCGGGGTGAGGCGGTCGGCGGGTGATGAGGGCGTTCGACACTTTGCATCTCGGCGCGCCGCGTTTGGCAAAGGCGCAGCTGCTCGATTCCATTGGTGGAAAGCTGCGCTTTGGTTGCAGCCGCGCTCTTCTCTGAGATACATAGGTGCTTTCTGGAGCGTGAAAATGTCGTTGACGACACACACGCGCCCCACAAACAAGATTGGCGATTAATTCGTGCGTGTTGGCTAGGCATTCTTACCGACGTGAATTATGAGTACTTGGTGTCTTCGGTTGAAGAGGACGCAGTCGCTTTAATGTTCATCTGCTCGAATAACGTTCAGCAATACGTGCCTAAATGTTCACGGCTTTACGCCTTACTGTAAATTTATGTGATTAATCAATGCCATGCTAGTTTTCAAGTTGGCTCTGCTCTTAGTCAGAGTTTGAGAAAAAACTCTTCTCATTGAATCCATCTTTAAACACGGTATGCAACGTAATATCTCTGGACGAACATTTGCGCTGATATGCATTTCGATCAGTTAAATAGAATTTGCGATTATAGAGGTTTGTTTTTGTCAACTTCTTTGCGAATGCTTATAAGTAAAGGTTTGTGAATTTGAACGTGAAGATTTAGAAATGTAATTGTAGATGAAGAAACCATATCAACCGTGATGGGTTGTTTTTCACTGAAAGACAACTCTGCCTCCACTTGTCCAAGCTCAATTTAATAATTATTTTCTTTTGTACTTATCAGGTGCGTTGAGCTTACTGATCATGATAATGCGACTTTCTGACTTCTCTACTCGAAAGTCGGGTGGAGATTTCATCCAGTCAGACGATTATTTAAGACGAAAAAAAGTCCTACCAATATTGTATAAATATAGATTTTGTGGTTGCCTATCTTTCATCAGCCTTACACTCCCTCAGAGAGATTGTCGGAGGATAAAAGTGCATAGCATTATTAATCGCCATACTAGCAACCGCGCCAGCGCGTGTAGAGATAGCGTGATATTGCGATGGGCTGGTGATGTATCATATTTCTTGACGATGTTTCCTCTTGTACAAAGGTCGCATTCGGCAAGGAAAAGCCCCGGCAGGTAGGCGGAAGCAGGCCTATTCCCTGAGCTTTAAAATCAGGCGCGAACAGCGGCCGGTCCTGCCGCCAATAATGACGGCGCAGGGACTTTGCGGCTGCTCCCGACGGGCCGGCGCACGCTGACTCATTGCGCCGACTGAACCAAACGCCAAACAAAATAATCTGCCTTATATCTTTTCATTAGTTCCTTAGTACGGTTTGGTTGACATTAAACGGTGGAGTTTGTTATATTATTGCATGATTACAGAAAATGGGTTGTTCATACGTCTTGCTCAGAGTTTTTAAATAGACTCGGCGGCCCGTTAAGTACTCGGCTTTGCTATGGGTAACACGTCGTTGTCCTTACGCCGTTGTCCTTAACGATTCCTTCATAGGCCTAGACACAGAAGTAACTTTCTTCACGTATAGAAGCGAAAGATAGACAATAGTGTTGGTTGAACAAGTTGATTTCGGTTTGTGCGCGGATTTGCACCGTGGGCGGTTGGTTCCTGCCCACGCGCGCGCGTGCTGCGGGCCGTGGTGCCGGTCTGCCCCGGAGGCGGGCTACGTGCTAAGCCCGCAGCGGGCAGAGCCCCGCCCACTTGGCTCTCGAGCGCGTGACAGTCGTGGCGCCCTCAGCCAATTTCCTCACTGGTCGTCCTCGGGTTGGGATGACACACCTGCTTCGAAAAAAGTGTGCGGCTATGTGGGCGCCCGGCGGTGCCTTTTGTTGTGGTAATAATCGCAGCAGGGACGGAAAAGCGAATTTCGTGCCTTCTAGTTTTCTCCTGTTAAAAATTTGTTTAGGTGTTTCTTGTGGTAAAAGGTATTCTGTGAATTAGTCACGTAAGACAAAAAGGTTATGTAATGAAAAGTTTCGAAATTAAACTTCATATGTTATGAGAATCGTTTGTAAAACAAATGGATTGACAATATATTTAGAGTAATGAGTATGTATTTTTCACTTTTAGTCATTCTGGCGTCGCATGTTTATTCCTTATAAACCGTTTTAAACCTTCTTTAACTCCATCATATTGATCCTTGCCTTGCTACTTTACTGGCTTTGTTATCTGATCACATGGGATCATTTAGTTTAAATTTTCTCTCTGCCATATTGATATATAAATAAGAATACATTAAATGAACAACATTAACTGTCTGCAGTGTCGCTTTGTAAAAAAAGGGCGCGGCGCTCGCACGGCCGCGGTGCTCGCAGGAATTCTACGTGGTCACTCTGTTGACGTGCTCAGGCTCTCTTTCAACGCGACGAGAAGGGGTTGCGGAGAAGGGTGAGTTGCTCGCACTGCTCGACAGCTCCGAGCGTGCAGAGCGAGGAGGGGAGGAAAGTAGCGTAGCGTGTCTCCGTCATGTACGCTCCAAAGTCCGATGTCATCTCGTCGTCGTTGGAATTTCGCTCTCCCACGTATCGCTGGTCGAAAGGGCGATAGCCTCAGACTAGCGAGTCAGCCGGTGCGACCCCCCGCTCGCCAACCCCCTACACCCGCTCTCGCGCCGCTCTCCGTGCGGCTAGCCCCTCCTGCCGTGAGCATAAGCGCTTATCGTGAGGCCCGACCTAGTGTTGCCTCTACCCGCTCTCGCGCGGTCCGGAGAGCGGCATTGGCTGGCGGTGGCCTGCGCCCGGCGGAGTGGCTCTTCGTGCCTGGCTCGTCACGCAGCGGGGGGCAGGGGCGCGCAGGCTACCCGCAGCTGCCAGACGACGGCTCGGCAGGGCCTATGCAGACGACCCTGCTTGCGTGGCAGAGCCTGTGCTCGCAACGACGGATCGGCTCGCCGCGCAGCAGAACCGGAGAACGGTCGGCGCACGCTTGTCGATGGCAACACGCGTACCCGCCCATAGAGGCAGGAGTAAGACTCTCGAGAAGAGAGATTGTAAGCGAGGTGGATGCGCGACGTCAAGGGACGTCAACGAGCTATTCTCGGACTTGCCGCCTCGATGTGCTAGCACGGCACTCCAAGTGAGTAGGTATGATTTGGTGCCGGATGGTGTCAACGTGCGCGTGAATGACGACGCCGGCGCCTGCCCGTGATAAGTCCGTTCCCATATATATTCTGCAAAATCTGTGTTCTAACCTAAAGTGCCCTTTTTACTATCCCGATTAACTGCGCGTTTGCGTTATCCGGTGCTGATCCCGGCTTCTTTTCATCCTGCCGCCAGGAATGGTGCCACCGTCGCGGCCACAGGCTTCTCCCTCTTTGCATTTGTTCCTGTATCCAGGCTATGTATAGGCTCTAGTGCTCTCTTCAAGGCAGCTGAGATGCTCACATCGACGTCGGCCCATACTGCGTCTTCGCGCGTCTCACGGCTGTGATGGCAAGTGAGCTGGATATCTGTGCTTGAATATTTATACACCCAGTTGGATACGCGATCCGCTGCGTGTGCTTGCTTCGAGACATCAATTTCGCTCGTGTCAATGAAATGAAAAATCGCTGACCCCTGATCTCAGGTTTCACGTTTAATCAGAAGTCAGCTGACTACTAACAATAATCATTTGTACAATTTGTTCGTCAGGTTATTGTGTATATAAACCCCGTGATTCACGTGCGTTGTTTATCTTATTTTCTCTTTTTGTTTTCTGCTTCGCCAAAAAAGTTAGTAGGTTTATTTCATAGTTCAGGATGATGCTTTTATTTTGACATATAGTAATGCGCGCATTCATGTCCTATATTGCACGTAGACTCCTGATTGTGTGATCCATATACACAACATACTGTCCTACATGTATGCCCCGCATTTCCTAAGATATAAGTATCGAGTCGAACATAAACCCGATCCACCTGCTTCACGTTTAAAACGTTCCAGTGCGACAGTATTTTCTCGCAGTTTCGTCTCGCAGTGTAAGGTCTGGTAATAAATTGAGAATCTCGGCTCAATTTCGCTCACGACTCTAGTCCAACCCGCCGCCGTGTGTTAGCAGCGTAGCTTTATACAGCTTAAATCTCTGGTACTTTGTAGCTTCGGGAGTGACTCGTACTACCATAGTTCTTTTATAAACAATTCTCGAGTCTGACTGATGATATGCAAATTTCTTCACCTTAACGCACGTGGTTGGCCACCAACTAATAGCGAGTTTCATAGTCGGCAATGTCCGAAAGTACTCTTCTTGTAGGTCAGCCAGAGATGCAGAAGAGTATCTGTACATAGCTGACCTTGCTGTCGCAGGGTTTTGTCTAATCACACCAAGGGAGGGTTGCGGCGTTCTGTCCGGGTCATTGCTGTTTTAACTTGTGCGCGAATACAGCTAGTGAAAAGCTGCGCTCGTGGGTGCGACGACAGCATTCAGGCTTCCGATATCCCAGTTATTACTATCTAATACTTAGCTCATTACACAGCGGCATTGTCTTCATACTCCTTTCCTCGAGCAATGTCATAGGCTACCCAAATCAGCACAAAGATTATGTGAGAATAATTTACTTATGTTCGGGGCGCCGCGCGGAGCTCGGTGTGCGGTTGCCACGCGCGCGTGCGCGCGCGAGCTGCGCCGCGCGACGCATGCCCGCCTCGCGCGCGCGCGCGGCGCGCGATTCGTCGCCTACCACGTGCTGGCTGTCCTTTCCCGCGTGGACGGCCGGCCTCGTGGTCTGGCTCTTCCCGAAAACAAAAGCGGCCGACTCGCCCGGCGGGAGTTAATGTACGCCGCGCGCGCCCTCGCGCCCGGCTTCTGAGGCGCCCGCGGGCACCCTCGCGCCGAGTAAGAGCAGCCCCGCGGCGCTGCGCGCGCGCATCGCGATGAGCGGCCGGCTCGCCGGCGCCGCCGTGAAAGAGCGACGTAAGCGAGGAAAGAGAACGCGGCACCCCGCCTGATGCCGATCCGCGGCCACGCGCCTGAACGAAGATTATCATCCATCTCTAGAGCCCATCAAAGAATTATAACATGGAAGCCCTGGCGTGAGTAGCAGCAAAAAAAAAGGCTGATCTGTAGTCATAATGGAGCGCGTGCATAAGCGCGAGTGTGAGGAAACGCCAATGACATCGACGTCTCATCCTGTGTTCGAGGAGCGGCTCCAGAGGGCGACGTCTCCGAAGGGTGGGGTGGGGGAGGGGAGTGCATGGTGGGGGATATTGATTTTGTGGTGGGGAGCGCTGTTGGGATTGTTGTGAGTGTTTTTTAGATGTTTTGGTTATGTTGTATATGCGCAGGCCTAATCGGTTACTCCATCCTTCGGGTCTTTTGAACCCTACCTACCAGGCTCCGAGTGCCCCCTCCCTGAGGAGTCCCCTGCTTCCCCCGCCGCGCATATCGCGCATCCTCGCTGCTCACAATGGCATCTGCATTTACTCTTCTTGTTGCGGAGGCGACGGCATCGGCGGCTGACGTAGTGTTCCGTGACGGTGTTTCGCCCCGGTGCTGATAACGCCTTCAGGGCTGGCAGGTATTGAGCGCGTGCGCGGCGCGGCGCGTGGGGCGTGTGCATTGCGCAGGGCAGTCGGGCATCCTCCGAATGGTCTTGTCAGCGGGCGATCTGTGACTTTGGAGGTTGAGCGCGGTCAAGGGCGCACGCGGGGATGCCCCGACAACGTACGCCTTCGTTTTTTGTTTTGTTTTTTCTATCGTTTACATGCGTGTTCTTCATTTTATATTCTACTTGTCATTTTCCTAAGATGTTTCCAACGACGCGCTATTGTTTTACCAGCAAAAAGGTTTTAATTTGCTTACATGGAAGTTTATGTAATGATTGATAATTTTCAGAGCAATTAAGGCAACTTTTTAACATTTATTACATTTGTATTATTATTATTATTATTATTATTATTATTATTATTATTATTATTATTATATTTCAAACTAAACTACAGCATTTCAGTGTAAACGATAATATCGATATATGTAAGCAATGATCTCATTGACGAGGCGGTGTATTTTTCTTGAAAAGTTTGGATGTGTGTTGGAATCTCTCACAAACCAGCATTCTGTAACGGGGCATTTCTGGGGACTAAGATATCGAGTTAATGGACTGACAGTTTTAGTTGACCTTTCCTTGTATTCTATGTTGCTATAACGTTTCTGATGACTGTTCAGAAGATAATAAGCGCACAGTAAAATACATTAGTGAAAAAATGTCACTTTAAACAAAATAGTTGTTCGCCTCTAAATAAAAAAGCTATTTAACATATTTTGAAAGTCTGAAAATTCGGTTAATTTTAGTTTAATTTAGATTATTCTGCATCGATTGGTGACTTTCCTTTCTTCCTTAAATTAATGGTATTTATTGCTATTACTTTCTTGCTTCAATTCCATAAGTTTGGAATAGTTCTACCAAATTGTGAATGTTTGAGAAATTGTTGAACTCGAAAACAAGATGGCGAACTCTAAAATAAGATTATGTTCACAACTACTTGAAGTAATTTGAAACAACTTTTCCGGTTTAAAGTTCTTTACTCTTTCTTATTTTTCAAGTATTTTATTCTCGATTAATTAACTAGTTCCTCCTAAAGATGACAGAGTTCTGCATCAAATATTTATTGAGAAAGTTTGTATTAACATTCCTGGAGAGATTGGCAGTTTCAAAACTGATGAAATTTGGACTAAGAAAAATTGGAATGCATTTACCTTTTCAATAATCGTAATTTTATCCTACAATATCGTCGCTAGGAATTTCGGTGACATAAGATGAGATTTAGCTCCTGTATGTGCGGGAGTAGCTTGAAGTTTATGAAATCGCAATTTGGCAAACCTCTTTTCTAGCAGAAACGCAAACTATAGGAGCGAAACGGAGGCGAGAGAATTCGTCTGTTTAAAGTGTCTGTCTTCAAAGCGTTCTCAAAATACACAGGAAGATCTTTGAACCCCAAAAGATTTCTGTTTATTCCATTTCTGTGTAAATTCAAGACGAACTGAGGAACATTAATTGTACTCATTTCACGAATTCATAATTTAGTTCTTAGTTCTCTTCTTGTTTTCTTTAGCTTGGCATTTTATGTTCTTAACTAATTGTAGAAGTAGCAGCTAAGAGAAATAAAATCTATGTGAACCGGAAAAGTATTACATCGATCTCGGTAAATTGCGTAGTTTCATCTTCTATCAGCTAAAGGAAATCAGAGAAGAAAAGAATAAAAACCCATTATTTGCATGCGATGTAAAGTGGAAATAATAATAAAATATAATGAGGAATGCTTTGGTTCAAATATCCTCAAGTTTTCCCAAAAGTTACTTAGAAGTCTTTTGTATCAAAATTCTTGCCTGTATTTACGCAGTCACATAAACGCCATATTGTGGGGCTGATTTTAAAATTATATTTATTACTTTTTACATTCTTGGTCACTGCGCAATATAGAGAGAGAGTATTGTGACTCTGGGGGAAGGGGGAGAGGACGGCGATTTTTCGACAGAAAAACTCTTATTGGCGCTCCCTGGCAATTAAATCTTATTCCTATGTGCAGTTAATAACGTCAGAAATTGCAATCTTACATAACCGTTCCCAACTATCAATTCCTTTTTTTAAAATTCACTTATTACAGATTGTACAAGTACAAATAACGTAAAATAACATTATTTCACAGAGGACAATTTCCTGTACGCGAATTTGCAGTGATTAAACACAGATAGGAAGTCTAAAAATTACATACATTATTATGAAAAGAAAAGAAACAAAAACGTTATGACTATTTCCTGATGCGAGAACGTATGCGCTGTTGCATTATCTCTAGTTTTAATGTTTAATTCAATACCATTTTATTTAATACAATGCCAGTTTAGTGTTTTTGGCGATATTTTGGGTAAATAACCGTTTTAATGTACCTTCAAATTTAGTACCACAATAATAAAATATCATTTTTGGCAAACGATTTTCCCCGTTATATGTTGGGCGGCTGTGCCAGCTGAACTCTTTTGAGTTAATTTTTTCTTAAGCCACACAAAGGCGGAGAGGCTGTGAAGGCCAGCCAATCCAAAAACGCGGCTGTTGCGAAATCATTTCGCTCTGGATCCTTTCTCGGAATATTTTTCTCGCGTCGCGCTGCGTGTCGGGTAGATCTATTTTTTTGGCGACGCTTCCCTCACGGCGAAAAAAAAAGTTCCGCTCTTTCGCTGCGACAGTTCTATCGTCACCAAATTGGAGCCGTGCGCCGCTGTCGCCCTCTCGTGAATGCGAACTCGAATTCGCCCTCGCGTCCTTCCTAGAAGCGCCCGCTCGTTCGCGTCCATTGGCAGCATTTCGCGATTCGGCGTGCGTCGTAGAACGGTAACGTGAAGTGCGGATATAGTAGTATTTTTCGTTTGCGAACAACGCGGTCGGATTTCAATGTCCTTGTCGTTCTTAAATTCTAGCCGTTTCGGTTTGCGTCAATTAGTTCTGAGTTGTCTGTTCTACTGCGTGCTTTTTCGTGAATTAATTTGTTTCTTGTAATGTCGTGCATATTTTTTCTTTGGTCATATCATTCGTTAAGGTTTTAATATAAGAACTCCGGCGTTTATCTGTTTCAGTTTACACGCTCTCTTTTTTGCGTCTTCATCATGCCGAATTGCTTCTCCAATTTCCTCATCGCGTCTCTCTCTCTCGAGAATTCATATTTCATTTGGGCTGGCGGCGCTCAGTATTCAACCAAAGAACTTCATTTCCCGTTTGTGGGGCGTCCCGCTCCCTTTTGTGCTCCGTGGGATTTGAGCGGATATAGGCGATTCGATACTCCGTCGCTATGTAATAGCTTATGAGGATGTTCCCAATGGAATATCGCAAACCTCGATGACAGCTGAATACCGCAGCTTTTTGCTAGTGGCTTTTTTATCGAGGGGGGGGGATGGGGATTGGGAGGGTCACGAAGGGCCAGTTCCGGAACAAGATGGCTGAGCCGTTGGCGCCACCGCCATTCGGCCAAATGGACGCTTTCTCTGAATGAGGGCCTCGTGGTCGCTCCAGGGACGGTTTTTCTGTACATCCTGAGTGGTGGGGCAGATTCTTACATGATAGGTATGCTAGTTATCTTTGCTGGAGAAATTGACATTTCTCAACAAAGAGAGAATTTCAGAAGTTATTGAAATGGGAGATATTTTTTTTGAAAAATATAAATTTAATTATTATTATACTAAATCTCTTTCCATCCAATCTTTTTTCTTACATATATGTGTGTGTGTGTGTGTATGTGTATGTGTGTGTGTGTTATCTACGCTAACTGAAGTAAATAATGTACTATTATTTGAACTTCAGAGTAATCTTGATTATTTTAGCGAAATATTCCTTTTACGTAGCCTATATTTCCACTTGCGTACAGCATTTTACTTGAAATAATGTTGATGAAGTAGAGTGCATGGTAAACGGCCCGGCTCCGATTCAAAAGGAGACATATTTTTCGCGAAATCTTTGTCAGAGAAGCCGAATGTCCAATACGTTAAAAACTGTTTCTCTGAAGAATCTACACTAAGCCCAAATAACCAGTTCTTCCCAGTTGACTGGCAAGTAAAATATGAAACAAATGGTTCTAATGGTTTAGAGAACGTGTCCAAGGCAATTGAAAATGTAGGTTGCTACATTTTAATTATTAGCGTTTTCTATAGTCACTATTTTTATAATGTTCCAGATTATTCCCTTTTTGAAGCTTCGTCAGTGTTCTGGGCATTGTTAGGTATCCTTGGCGAGATGGAAAAATTTAATCCGAAAAAAGAATTGTAATCATAATATTTCAGAAATGTTTCATGATAATTCAGAGGAACGTGTTTCATGTATCGTTTGTAATCAAGGAAAGTGACATAGTTCAACATTTGTCTTATTATAGAAAAGTAAATTAGTAAGTTAGTATGTATTTACTAAACCGTAAACAATTACTGATGAAAATCACAAAAATAACCACAAAACTGATATATAGAGTACAATTACTTTGTCTTGGAGCTCGAATTGAACTGCTTCGCTGAGCATAAAACCGATCTGCTGCAAAATGACAATGTGTTTCTTTTCTCGAGCAACGCCGATGTGTGGTGTGCTTAATCCAAAAGGTTTTTTTGTATTTTGATTATCGCAGGCCGGGCGCACGCAGCGTGGCCCGGGGGAGGCATCAGTGGGGGTGCGGGGGGGGGAATGGAGCCCAGATGGGTGGGTGCGGCGCCTTCTGTGAATGGGGGCCCCGGGCAGGCCGCCCCGTGCGCGGCCCCAGGTCGGGCGGAGGGCCAGCGCATCTGGTGGGCGTATGGTGGCGAGGAGAGGCGCGGTCGGGTCGGGAGACACAGGAGGAGGAGAGGGAACTCGGGGACGAATAGCAGCAGAAAGAGGAACGGGAAGCGCCGGATGATGCGAGGAGCAGGTGCGCGTTGCGAGTAGCGGGTGGGACGTGGAAATGGGGGTGAGGATCTCTGATCTCGAAGTGGTTTTGGAGATTGATGAATGAATGAAAAGTGATGTTAAGACGTGAGTTCAGGAAAGTAACCTTAGATGTTTTCGTATTTTCCCAATCCTCGTTCCAGATCTCTCTCTCTCTCTCTCTCCTCTCTCTCTCTCTGTGTCTCTCTCTTGTGTCTCTCTCTCTGTCTATCTCTCTGTCTCCTCTGGTCTCTCTCTGTCCTCCTCTCTGTCTCTCCTCTCTCTGTGCTCTCTCTTCTCTCCTGCTGCTCTCTCTGTGTGTGTCTCTCTCTCTGTGTGTGTCTGTGCTCTCTCTGTGTGTCTCCTCTCTGTGTGTGTCTCTCTCTCTCTGTGTGTCATCTCTCTCTGTGTCTCTCTCTCTCTGTGTGTCTCTCTCTCTGTGTCTCTCTCTCTCTTGTGTGTCTCTCTTCTCTTGTGTGTCTCTCTCTTGTGTGTCTCCTCTCTCTGCTGTGTCTCTCTCTCTGTGTCCTCTCTCTCTGTGTGTCTCTCTCTCTGTGTCTCTCTCTCTCTCTCTGTGTCTCTCTCTCTGTGCTCTCTCTCTCTGTGTCTCTCTCTCTTGTGTCTCTCTCTCTGTGTCGTCTCTCTCTCTGTGGTCTCTCTCTCTCTGGTTGTGTCTCTCTCTCTGTGTCTCTCTCTCTCTCTGTGTCTCTTCTCTCTCTCTCTGTGTCTCTCTCTCTGCTTGTCTCTCTCTCTGTGTCTCTCTCTCTTGTCTCTCTCTCTCTCTCTGTGTCCTCTCTCTCTCTCTCTGTGTCTCACTATCTCTCTGTGTGTGTCCTCTCTCTCATCTCTCCTCCTGTGTCTCTCTCTCTGTGTCTCCCTATCTCTCTCTTCATCTTTCTCTTTTCTTATTCTTCTTGTTCTTCTTCCTTTCTCCTTCCAGCTTGTTCCTTTTTCCTCCCCTTCCTTTGACATCTTACCTTTACTGATTAATCTTGAGCCTCCACAGTCAGTTTCTTCCTGACTTGAAACATTTCCCATGTGATCTTCATTTAGACATTTAAACAATTATTTTAAAAGAAACAATAAAATGCGATTTCTGTACAGTGTTTCTACAATTTAGTAATTCAAATATTTGCATTTTGTTGAGAAACGAGCGTGAAACACGTGATTTCAAGTAGGATAAGAAGAAGAAAGTGAAAAGGTTTATAACAATTTTGCGATAATATAGAAGTACTGTGAAGCAAAAGAGAACTATTATGAGAATGTGTTAACTCAGAAATGTAAGTGAGCCAAAGGAAGAGTGTGATGAGAAAAAAGGGATAGGGGCTAATGAGATAGAAGTGAGGAGCAAATATATTGAAGTTCCGACGATAAAATAAGTTTTTAGAAGACAACTTGAGAAACATTCTCCGAAGTCCGAAAAAAAGTCCAGTTGATTGGAAGAATAAATGTGTTGAGTGCGGAAAGCGATGAGTTAGGTAGGCGTTTCGGTGGGTACTGACGTGAAAGAGCTGTGTGGGCAGCGATGATGTCGTTTCCACGAACAACGCCTAGCAAGTAGGTTTTTTCCCGACCCTCCTCCTGCTCTCTCTCCTTCTCATCTTTCTCTTTTCTTCTTCTTCATTCCCTTTTTCTGCTCCTTCTCTCTTGTCCCTTTTCTTACTTCTCTTTCTTCTACTTATCGTTAAATTTAGAAGATTACAAGTATGAAAGGAAAACTATCACTAAGAGTGTGTAAGTGTGGTAAGAATTTTGAATTAATATACTTAATATTGCTCTGCGTCGAAAGAGAACTGTCGTGGAAACAAATTAGATAATCTATAACTCAGAAATTTACGTGAGTCGAAGGAAAAAGAGTGTATGAGGAAGGCGGGAGAGATGCTAAAAATGAGTTAGGAGTGAGGGACAAAAAAATCCTGGCGATTCGAAGAATAAATATGATAAATGACGAAAGCTACGGGATAGGTGGGCGTTTCGGAGTAAACTGAAAGAAAATAGCTGTGTGGGTAGCTATGATGGCTTTTCCACGAACAGCTTCTAAAGCAAAGTAGACCGGCGAGTGAGTTGACGAGGAAAGAGGTGACAGACTGGATGGCGTAAAAAGTAGGATGACGGATTTTTGGACGGATCTCTCAAGATAGTTTTGACACTCAGAAAAACAAGATTTGAAGGAAACGTTACTTTCGTGTTATTGTCATATGTCTCACATGAAATATACGTGCTATACGGAATATCTTGAAGAGTAAGAGTTGTATCTTAGAATAAGGAGAAGATGTATTTTGATAAGACTTTAAGTTAGCAATGGTACATATTTATTTATTTCAAGAGAATTCCCGAAAAATTCTCCCCAGCATTGCTGTGTTTTTACTTTCTTACTTATTTACACTTCTTCGATTTTACTGTCCCTTAATGGTAGTACTGAAGTACGACTTGGAGAATATTACAGGTAAGTAAAATCTGGTCCTATATGCTAATTATCGTTGATTAATTTGGAGACATTTTTGAGAAAATGTCGCTTCTAAAAATACGCAATTTTGAGCACATTTTCACTGAATATATTGAAAGGGGCCTCGTAGTATACGTAAGAAAACATCTCTCTGTAAAATTTGTTTAATCTCTAGTTTCCTTCTTTTTTTAACCTGTGAATTTGAGGAATTGTTGTGGAAAGAGGCACACCATGCCATCTGGCAACCCTGTAAATGATTCAACATAGAAAGAGTTATATTTGTCATCAGCCAATGTGTCATTAAAGCTATAATTTTATTCTTCTTGAAGTACCTCTGTTTTATTTAATTACTAGTAAAGTTTCATGTGTAAGAAAAATGTTTAATGGCATAGGGGCCCCAACCTGAATTGGTTATCAGTCAATGTGTCATTACAGCTATAATTTTATTCTTCTTGAAGTACCTCTGTTTTACTTATTACTATTAAAAGAAAACATTTAATGGCAAAGGGGGCTCTAAAAATCCCCATCACCCCCACCCTCGCTGCCTGTAGGCTGCGCACACGCCCACGCGAGACCGCCAAGAGCGCTTCGGCGCGAGAGCTCGCAGCCGTGTTGCTCCGGCAGAGCGCAGCCAGCGCGGCCCCGCAAGGCGCGCGGGGGAGGGCCGCGGAGGGCGGCGTCTTGGCGAGCGAACGCGTCGCGTCGTGTCCGCTCGCCGACGCCGCGTCACGCGGTAACGACGTTTCACGCGCGCGCGCGCGCGCTCTGCGCCCACGCGGACGCGGAAACGACGCGACGCCTTGAGGCCACCGAGGGTGCGGGCATGCGGCTGGAACAAACGCGAGGGACGGGGCGGCCGGCAGGAGGAGGCCGGTATCAACTCTTCCTCTTACAGATTTCCTTCACTCGTCTTGAAGAAAGTTTATTCGTTTTAGAATTTACATGAATAATTTAACATTCGTGCTCAGAGTCGAGTATCTCACTTAAACATTGTAAGAGATGATGGAATTGATAATGTTTTAGCCTTTTTTGTTTTCCTCGCTTTGATAGTCTCTTGTTTTTTCTTAACTCTTAATGTTTCTCGTCTTCTTCTTATCTTGGGATTAAAAGATTATTATTCGAGTTCATTGTTTCTTTCTTTCCTTAGTTTTGTAGATTCTAGTTCGGATATTTTTGTTCTTTCTAGGAAAGAGTTGAAGAAATTATGATGAATCCTCAAACCATGTCCCCAAAAGCAGACATGTCGGTCAGCGCCGAAAAGGAACCGCTGTTTCCTCCGATTTCACTTGCAGAATATTAGCAGGATTAATGACCATAGCAGTTGATGCGCCCTGAAATAGAAAATATTGAATCGATCAATCGTAGCTTGCTCTTGTTCATTGGGGCAATAAAGCGCCACAAACAATACAATAGCAACGATATTGATGGTTATCTTCCCACATGACTACATTGATGGTGGCAAAAACAGAACAAAAGAGAAAAACATACAAAATACCCTTAGGGAAATCGAAGTTAGAACTAAAACATGCAACATCTAAACCTTTTCAGTATTTGTTGGGAAGGGGAGCGACTGGGTCGAGGCGGTTGAAAAGAGAAACAACGCCTCATAAAACAGAAGTAAATCCTCCACTTATTGCCATTATTTTCCTGGCAGAAACTTTAAAAACGGGCCATTACACGTGAAAGTCTTTTGTAACGGCATTTGGGTGGATCTTTGTAATCCAATTTTTCTCCAATTACCGCACAAAGCGGCGCCATTGGAGGCCGGGCGTGCGCCCCGCTCGGATTGCGGAGCGGGCGCCCGCATCGGGGGCCTTTGATGGCACCGCCGCGCCGGGGAGGGGGGGCGGGGTCCCCTGCCGTCCTCAGAGGACCCGCCCCGCCCGCCGGGCGCGTCCTGCTGGAGCGTCGAGTTGTCACCGCGGCGCCGTCCCCCTGCGAGGAGCGCCCTCGGCCCTCCCCCTCCCCACGCGCGTAATCGCGTGCCGTTGCGCGTTCGCCCCGCAAACGCCGCCGCGCGCCGGGCGGTCGGACGGCCCAATTACACGGCATGCCCAGATCGCCCAGCGCAGTGCCGCTGGAGACCTCACCGCCGGGAGGGGGGGGGCGGCAATGCGCATTGCCTGCTCGCGGGGAGTCTCTGGGACATTTGGTTGTACCTTGATTTTGGGTGGATAGGTTTATGATGGAGGGTAGATTTTCGTTTCCAGCGTTGCGGATCTGCAAATACGATATTTTATAGAGCAATGGTTTAAATGTCATTTAAATGAGTATATACGCTGAATGAATGGTGATGTAAATGTTATAAAAGTATTAATCTTGCGAGAATGGCCAGATGGAAAATTAATTTTGATCAACAGTTTTAACAAACACTAATATAATGGGAAAACAAATGTTTTCTCTAAATTTGGTAGGCCAAGAGCCTCTAGTTTTTATTTTTATAATAATTTAAAATTAGTTAAAATTACGTTAATTTTAGCAACTATGTTTGAGTCAGAACTTCCTCTAAGCTTGTAAAGCAGATAAACAATAAATCTGTATTCCACAAAATAAACTCTACCTTCACAGATCTATTGTAACGAGGAATAAGAAAAATGCGGTCGTTATTTATAGCTCTGCGAATCTTTAAAAAAAAAGTGATTTAAATTTTAGATATCATAGAATACTCGTGAATGCGCAGTATTACTTGTTTCCCTTAAGCGGTATTCTGTTTCCCAATTCTTCTACACAGAAGAACCAATTGGTTGAATAATGTTTCGTTTTTCAAATATTCTGAAAATACCCAGTTCGTGAGTTATTTTATCCACGCGGATTCCATCAGTTCTTGTATAGTAAAATATTGAACACAAGAACATACTTTCACCTCATCATATTCGTATTTGGACTTATAATATTCTAACTAATCTCCATTTTATTAGTCAGTTTAAATGTTGAGATAGAGTTCATGAATGCAATGAAGTGTAGAGCAGAAACAAAAGGATGCAATATTCTGCTTCAGTACATCGGTTTTAATCAAACGATATTGACGCTAACTTTGTCATTTTCAATACTACTACGCATTTCCATAAAGTTCATTTAAAATACTGTAATGAATAAAAACTCTTTGACAAAATCATTGGCGAATGTATATCGCGTACATGAAAAGTAGTTATATTAAAATACCTTTAGCGTAACATGAGATATTGGTGGGCTTCAGTACATCAATTGGAAGACACTGCTTTAATAAATGTATTAGATGGAAATTGTGTTGAAAGTTTAGTTGTAAGACCGCATTCTTCACTCTCTGAAAAGGATCTAGTTCTTTGAAATTATCGTTAAGCCAGAGAAACAAGGTCGCATTAAACTGCGTAAAAATACATATTTTACAATAATTTAGGGGCTAATACTTACCATAAAAATATACACAAAAGTTTTCTTGTTTTTAAGTGTGTTATCCCAGTTTATTAAATTTAAATCCTAAACCCGATGTTGCAAGTTCTTTTCCATAGTTTGCATCACCTTATAAAGGAAATTCTCGTATACCTTTCATTTCAGGTGAACAGGGTATACGTATAATATTATTTTAACATCTACACAATTATGGAAAATTCAATAGTAACGCTCAATAGTTTCTCCTTGTCATCTTTTGCTCCTGCTCTCTTTATTTTCATTTTAGCTAATTATTTAATATCGGTGTATCATTCTTAAGAATATTAATGGATATTTTTTCTGGCTTAAAAGTATGCAAGTAAGTTTGCTCGAATGAACATACAAAACAAGCTTTCATAATATTAAAAAATTGGTTTTAATAAAGAAAAAATTATCATTATTTCAAGACCCGCATTAAACAACGTCGAGAGCCACATTTGCCTAGCGGCTTGCACCATGAGTGATACTCATGTACTCTTCTTCTGGGTCTTACTTCGTTCTCACAGAGGCGGTGGCCCGCTGGTGGAGATACGTGGAGGGGGAAGCTCCGTAGGCCAAAGTTTAGGTTGGCAGCATATCTGTTTCACTAAGGGAGGAACACCGCCGCCTTTCGGGATTAAACATGCGCTGCTATTACGGGACTATTGACCGTTGGAATCACAAAATAATCAAACGATTTGCTACAATGTACGCGTTACAGTATGTGACGGGAATACTGAAAACAATGTCTTCGAACGAGTCTATGAGGTATTTGCAACAACTTTGCCATGCATATTTCCCACAAGGACTAGAGAATAGTCTACATCATTCCTTCTGCCAACTAATATTAGAACTTGTGACACCAAGTTGAAGATAATATCTCCTAAGGACACAACGTATCTGCTAACTATTAGCAGTACCATTCACCCTAGGCAGTTCTCCGCGTTCTTTCTCGCTTGGGCGCCAAGGAGCCGAAGACTCGTGTCCCAGTGGCTCCTTGTCATCAGTAGCACCGCCCCTGCTCCGCGCCGCCCCGGCTTATTTGAAACCGGAGAGCTACACGAGACAAAAGTCGCCCAAAGGGAAGCAGGATGGTGCGATAATGGGTCACGTATGGGGTCCTATGGCGTCCACTTATGGGGTCACGTATGGGATCCTTTGAGGTCACGTATGTGAGATACTTTTATTTTGAATTAAAATTCGTAGTTTAATGACACTGGATTACTTATAAAAATATTCATTTTAGCCCGCTGGATGCGCAATCAGGATGTCCGGGTTCGATCCCTGCATCGTCCATCCTGACCGGAGTTTTTCGTGGTTTCTATCGGTAACAAGGTGAATGCAGAAATGATGCCAACATCCTATGAACAGCTTCCATCTTCCACTACCCCACGTAACACCTATCATCATCCTAGTCCGTGCACCCCTCATCATCACCCTACAATAATAATTATAGTAATCACAGTAATCGTAATAGTAATAATATCATCATCATCATCATCATCATCATCATCATCGTATTCCCCCTAATTGATGTTCAAAGCTAACAAGTTTTCTTAACCAAGGAATGCACTCGAAAGTCTGATCCCCATAATTCCACACGTTGATCTCTAAAGGATAGAATAAAACTTTGCCTCGGAGAGAGAAATGTGTTGTGTGGTCAGTAGTAGCTCATACGGTAATAATAATAGTAATAATAGTTATAATAATAATAATAATAATAATAATAATAATAATAATAATATGGACTTATGATCATGTTAACTTAACCTGCTAATGCTAACTTCGACCCTTGTTTTATAGTTGGATCGAATACAGTGACTGTCTGGAGTAGAATTCTATTGGCCATCTGCTCTGATCGGAAATTTACCGTGGATTCTCCTATCAATACCAGATTAATGCCGAAATATTGCCTTAACAAACGCGCCATGGACCGCGCGCCAACTTTTCTTGCGGGGTCGTCCATAAATTACGAATATGATCCCGCAAACCAACGTGTATGTACACGCCGATCTCGAGTACTAACTGAGGAGATATACCGGCACATCTCGTATTATAACTTGTTCTGCCATTACTGACTAAGTACCACAGAAGTTGACGCGACCGGAAACGCTAATAAATCAACGAATCAAATACCTGCTGCCTAGTAGTCAGAACAGTTTTGCCTTAGATCAGCTAGGAAGGATTTGATGTAACAATGAGTTAACTTTACTATTATATACACTAGAAATATTAACTCTTTATTATTGCTGAAAAAATGCTCTTTTTTTGAGTGAGCATTTGATGTGGTTAAAATCAAGAAGTGAGCAACTATAATGAAAAAAAAGTTTTCAATTGTAGAAGTAACCCTAGTAAGTAAATATGATATACAATTGTTTGGAGATTATAAGCCTTTTTTTTTAGAATAATTCTGAACTGGTTATCTTTGAAAATATTACAGCAAACTAACCCTTGTTCAATGCAGAATTTCAAATATTTTTTCCGTATGGGCAAAATTCTACATTTTTTGTATATAGTAATCGACGGACAGAGCAGTTCTCCTTCCTTCACAAATCGAGACAAATGAGGTTTCATTCAACGCATATCTATCTCCTCGGTCGATCCTTTTTTTCGAATTTACTGAGAAGATTCTAGGAAATGATTCTAAAACCCGTAGTTTCTTTTTCTTTAATCAAATCGCGTTTTAGCTGACTTACTGCACCTGCAGAGGTGATAGATAGCTCATCCTATTCCTCTAGACATGAAATATCAATTGGCCCGAATCTTAGTCGGTTTCCTTCAGGATACTCTGGAAGAATTTGATAGACACGGCTTTTTGATTATTTCAGGGTACCTACGAATACGTTCATGATACGCTGTGAATTACTATACTTCCCGGCATTTAAGTAAATCGTTATTTGATTCATCAGACTGGCGATAATGAAAGCTAGTTTTGTAATGAAAAATATAAACAAGTATTTAAATCTATACTTTTGTAATGTTCCATGCCCGAAATTGGTCGAGTCCGGAATGTTTAAAATGCACATTTTTATGAACTTGCAAAGCACAAATAAACTTTTTTAATTAATGAAAGTATCCGCCAGAGACGCCATTCTATGCTAGAACAATGCAATACTATTGAACC
>BOPP01000030.1:1194146-1214727 GCA_017312745.1 Gryllus bimaculatus
GGCCCCCCATTTGCATAACTGCTGCCGCCCCTGCCGACGCCCGCCAGAGCCACGCGTGGGAAGAGCGGGGCCGCGGGCAGTCCAGGCTGCCTTGGGCGATCGCCCCGCTCCCGCTCTGCCGCTGAAAAAAAAATCCCCCGCGACTAAGTTTGTGCTTGAACGCTACGCACGTTTTACGTTTCTTTCCGGAGTGATTTGATGTTGCTATGGTCATTTGTCCCGAGGGAGTAGTACATGTTCTCGGTGCATTGCGGGTTCGGTGGTTAGCGCATGAGGTTGCTGTACCCAAGTTTGCGGGATCATATCAAATCGAAGTCGTGGATTTTTAGGGACGAAAATATCCTTCGTACGCCTTTCTTCGGATGGGGAAGTAAAGCCGGCTGCCCCATGTTGTAGATTTACTACATGTAAAATACCTTCAAGCTTAGATGAAGATTTTGAGCTAAATTTAAAATCGCCTGTGTCGTTGCATGAATGATGTCTTCTTTCTCCACTAGATGGGGAAAAGAAGCGTAGCGAAAATTGCATGGTCAAACGGATGAGCGGGCCTGATAGCCCGAGTCTCACAATGTGAAATAAGGCATTAACCAACAAACTAACATATTAGATTATCCGATCGATCTTGTGGTTCTTCTCCGCTAGAACATGAAAACGTGCATGTACGTGAGTGTGTGTGTGTGTGTGTGTGTGTAACGGGAGAGGAAGAAAACATGATGAAGAAACAAAGAACTCGCGCGGTCTGTGACTGCGATTATTAAGGTACAATTATTAAAGTAGGATTATTAAGGCAGTACTTTTTTAGCATTCGCCTACACGGAGATGAGTTTGCTATTGCCAGTTAGGTGGCGTGGACGTTTCCATGGCGACAGCATGCGCTGGGCCAATCGGATGTCAGTTACATCAGCATCCGCCGACCCGCGTTGCCGATGATTTGTGTACGTCACCACTTGCACGGCCAAAGGCATACTTGGATTTCGAAAGGGAGGGAGCGGGGGCGCTCCATATTGGACCAGAAAGAATGAAACAAAAGCCCTGATACATTGTAAACTATGGGTAAGATTTCCGATGAAGCTTATCTGTTCAAGCAGGAAACTCATTCCACCACACAGCTTGGCAAGAGCTTAGTTCATAGTCTTCAGTAATGTGCATCACGACACTCTTAATGGTCGGTCAGCGACACTGTTTTTCAAACTGTTTACGGAGTAGTAAAAGAACCGAAATATTTTCGTTCAATTTCATTGCAGAATATGTGTCATTTGTTTTAATATAACCTCCAAATTATTGCCACTTTAATGCATTTAAAAATATTTGGGCTCGCATGAAGAGGTACATAGTAGAAAGAAACAAGATTTGCACGATTTTCGAGGTTCAGAAACGTGTTTTCGAAACAATTCACCATATTACTTCTGATACCTGGAAAAACGTTGTGTAGCGTAGAGAAATAATTATCAAAGATGCTGTTACTGTATTAATGAGGGTATGATGGAACACAATGTTGAAAATTTCATAATTTTACTACGGGATTCCATTGACATTGACAATGAAGACAGTTCTTCTGATAACTGATTGTGAAAATGACATAAATTGCATCTTTCCAATGAATAATTGTATTGTTTGATTCCCATCACTTAAGGAAAACATGCAATGTTCCTAAAGCAAGTAATTTTGATTAATTGTTATATTTTAATTACTCCTTTTTTAATGTGTATTACCAAAATGCAAATACTTTCCCGATACTAGAATATTGCCTGATTCAATAATTCGACTATGCGCCGAAATTTCTCACCCAACACACCGAGAATAAGCGGCTCCGCAAGTCAATATATAAAGAGGATGTTTCACGCTCGTCTCCTATCAGCACGCACTTCTTAGGCAATTGCACACATTCCCGGTGCAGCTGCGCTGTTGACAGGTTTAGAATGAAAAGTGTGAAAGAATAAATGAAATTAAAAGAAATTAAAGTGTATAAAATAATACGCTTGTAGTCACTCTCATAAATGTGGTAGGCTAATACTTGACTTCCCTGAAAAATAGTGTGTCTAATTTAATACTTTCGTGATCAGTTTTAGATGCCAGAAATATAACTTTTAATGTGTAATGTTTTTTAAATGCCTGGTTTGTAACATATTTTAAGTGCCTAAAACTTCTCTTTTCATGCTTAATAGTGCCTAATTTCATAATTTAGGAACCTATTTTAGGTGCCTAAATCATAACTTTTTTATGCCTAAAATTCCAAAGTCTAACCATGACATTCGTGGCATTTTTTATTCCACAAAATTTTTTCCAAGTATATTGAACTGTGTATAGAAACGTTGCAATGTGTAAATTAGAGAAGTGCTCGCATATTTACAAGGAATAAGGTCGTAGTATAACGTAATCGCGTTGTTAAAGTGCCGCGAATAGCTGAAGCGAAGGCGGTAGACATTGCACGCTTGTGCGTTTGGCAACAGCGCATTATGTGCTCGGTAGCTGTCAATCCCAAAGTTACATCTCCCGCAGTCGGAGGAACGACGGAAAACTATCGATTAGAACTGTCGTATGATAGAACTCTTTCAGATAGCGACTGAATTCCACCGCTCATCTAGCTAGAATCAGTAATCCGCTAATGTAGGGATTCAAGCTTTAGGACCTTCTTGGCCGAGTCGCGGCAGACATAATGGTAATGCTGCATCTGAAATAAGTCATCCTGTTACATTTCGAAGTTTTGATTCAGGAAGAGTAAACGCTGTTCTTAAAATCGAGAAAATGTCTACTGTTTAGATAGTGTGCAGGCTATTGTAATTGATGTTTTAGGTTGACGTCAAGAAAGACTAAATTCATTGGAGAAATTTAAAAACAAGCCGTATTAGGGCAAACATTCCACACTTAGTGAAACATTCTTTTAAGAGTGAAAACCGCGTGATACAGCTGCCCAATATCGAACGGCCATACCCTCGAAGTGTTCCTTACAATATGAGAACTGGTACTAAGCGCGGCCAATAGTTCTAATAATGCAAAGCATTAATTAACTGAAATAGTATAGCTATTTCAATTTAATTGCGCAGAATATTAAACACTGAACTTTCTTGTTCACAGAATTCGTTTTTTTACTACTTGTGTTACGTAAAGGGATACCTAGAGCAGCTGAACATCAAAAACAGTGACACCGAAACAAGTACCGAAAGTTCTTATTATACACATTAACCATAACTTGGAGACTCGTAAAGCAAGTAACTAATAATATTATAACGGGAAATGGCTCCAAAACAATCATTTGGGGGCTTAGGGCACGCTATTGTCGAGTTATCCTCGATTGTACCTTGGGTTGTGGGTTGCATGTTCTCCTTCTTGATAAAAAAAAATCGACACAATTCAATATGTTTGTCCTCAATCGGTTTGAGGCAACCCTATAACGTAATTTCCCACCAGTATTATATTTCCCGACTTTAATGGCGACGTTTTCTTGTAATTCACAAAACTCCATCAACTTTCCTGAGTGTAGTACAGACTAAAGATAGAAGAATGGGTATATTTGTGAGGATGCAGGCACAGGATGTTCGCGTGGCAAAGGAAGAGCATCCCAGTCTCCAACCAGAGTAAACATTTGAAATGTTTCGGTCATATTTGCTAAATGCTCATGTGGTGAGATGTTCGCTCAACAGCATCCGTAAATCAAACATTTACATTATACTCGTCACACATTAAAGCACACCTTGTCCGTGACAATTTACCAATTTGTGCACACTCGCACGACCCGTGTTCTGTTGGCCCGCGCGACATAACAATGCGTCTATTACACGTTCGACTCCCGGCGATGTTTTTTTTTCTTCCTTTTCCCTCTCGCTTCCGTTTCGACACCGCGAGGTGTATGTACGCACGTGCGCGTATTTGCGCGAGTACGCACGCGCCATATACGCTCCTGTCGCGCCGCGGCATTGGCGTGCGAGGAGTCGAAGGCGGCGTGCGCCGGAGGCACGCGCTATCTGCGCGCGTCACGCGACTTCCGATGCGGCAACGGTCGCCGGCTGCCCCCAGCTGCCTCCTCCCGCAGTCTTAGCAAAGGCCACGCCCGTTCGCACCTACGCCTCCTTGGTGAAAACGGTTGGCATTCACCCAGGTTTCTTTCTTTTTGTCTTTCTTTTTTCTTCCTTTCTTTCTTTTGTCTTTCTTTTTTTCTTCCTTTCTTTCTTTTTGTCTTTCTTTATTCTTCTTTTCTTTCTTTTTGTCTTTCTTTTTTCTTCCTTTCTTTCTTTTTGTCTTTCTTTTTTCTTCTTTTCTTTCTTTTTCGTCTTTCTTTTTTCTTCCTTTCTTTCTTTTTCTTTCTGTCTTTTGACGCGCTTTTTCTTTACATCATCTTCCTCAGAAATAAAGGTCTTAAAACAGAGTTAGATGAAAAATAAGTTTCTCTGAAATTTTTTTCTTGAAAAGGTTGTTGTAGATTTGGATGGTACTAGTATTTTTTCTCGTAAAAAAAGTATTTTTAGTATCTCTGTCTTGAGACGTGTATGCATGTACATGCCTCTGGATTCGGATTCTATCCCAAGATCTAGGAATCTCACAGAAATCACGCAGGATAAATCTAATATTATGAGACTGTTTTAGATTTTTTCTTGAATTGTGATTCAGTTTTCCATGCAATGTTTAAAATGTTTTCTTGTGATCACAGCCTTTGAGTTGATGTCTTCTGATGTACTGCCTATTCAGTTAGCTATCTTCATTCTTTGTTTTTCGTGGTATTGAATCGTTTTGACGTGTATCTCCCCCAGCCTCCCGGATACGCCCCTCCTCGTGCCTGAAGGGCATTCGAATGCAGAGGCGGTGCAGGGCTCCGCCTGCCATTGTCCACTGCGGAGGTCAATAGGATTCTTCATCTAACTGTAATATCTGTCCCCTGTCGACTCCCCCGGCGACCGATGTCTTGGGACTGGGTGGAGAGGAGAGGGTTTGTTGCGCGACATCGCCCGGGAAGACAAAAAGCATTCTAAGTGAGAAGGGGCAATCTTCTTCTAGCGCCGTCTTGATGACGGCTGATCATCCCCTCTGTCGTTCTATGGTACACTGGTCCTGGTTGCTTGGGACGAGTCGCGTCTGCGATGTAGAGGCTGGTGATGGGGACCGTACGCAGAAACTTCTAACATTGTTGCACCGTGGTGCATTTAAATGCAGCCCCAGCGTAGTGCTTTGTTTCGAATTTTTTCTATGCCACGTGGATTCCACAAAGCAGCAGGATTTGAGGCAGCCCTTTAAGCGCCCTGGAATCAATATGACGTGTAAATTGACATGGAAGTTTATAACACGTCTGTTTTGTAGAATCTGCGGAAGAATGTGAATTTTTGTACTTTCAAAGGAAATATGTATATTCCCATTTAAATAAAGCAAATGCGCTGACCAGAATTCCGCCAGATTACTCTATCCTGGCCAATGGGATCGCGCCGACGAGCGTCACCTGACAACGTCTAAGGGGAGCCGAGGCGTTATCGGCGTTGGTGACGGGCGGACGTGTCAAGGAAGTGCGGGCGCAGTGGACGTAGTCCCGGCTTACACCTGTCAGGAGCCAACATACACTGAACGCGAGAGCCAATGCAACTAGCCATGTGTTACAAATCTCTTGGGGGTCGTCCATAAATTATGGAACGCAGAAGGGGGAGGGGGGTTTGCGGCACCGGTATGCTGTATTCCGTAGGGGTAGGGGATTTTAGTTTAGTGATACGTAAAAATGATTTTTTTTTACTTTTCAACATTTGCTGAAATAATTCATTTTATTCAATCTCAATAAAGCATTAAAAAATATGAAAATAAATTTTAAAAAAAGAATGTGAATAGTTTGTCACAATAAATGAAAACATTTGCCATCAATGTTACGTTGATTGAATATGTTAAATTACGAAGAGCGCATTCATAACCGATTAATAGAATTTCGTAGATTAACGCGTGAGATTCCTACCCATGCGTCATCCACGACAGCATATACCCGGCATGTCGGTACTTATCTCGCCTACAAGAATATGTCGTATTTCCTTCGCTCAAAATTCTCATAATTCTTTGTAATCAGGTGCAGCCATCAGTGATAACTAATTCTGACTTAAGTTGTAATGAATTTTAATAGATAAAACATCGTATTAATACAATTTGTTTTTACTGTTCAATTATTTATTTTTACGCATTGTAAATGGGGAGGCGTTGATGCAACCGTTATGTTCCGAAAGTACTTCAAATTTGCATTACATAATTTACGAACGATCCCTTAGTTACTGAAGTGTATCGAAGGCCTTAAGATGTGCCCGTGGCCTAAATCCACAATCGTCTTCTGCATCGTCATTCCATGTCTATTATATCAAAAAAACAAGACCATCTCTAACAACAACAACAACAACAACATCGCATGATCAAGACATTAATCCAATAATCTTCACCATGGAACTTTTACGTTTACAAACTAATTCATATGGTACAAAAGTCTAAAGAAAAAGTGTTAATTTTAACAACAAATAATGAGTTGTGATTTAAAAAACACGAGCATTCACTGATAAAATTAATGAAATATTTTGCTCTTCTAAGTGTGAACCTCGAAACCCAGTTTTTGTAAACATGTCTATTTAAAAATGTATATTATTTATTTATTTAGTGTTTCAGCCAAGTAAAAACATTATGTTGTTGAATATAAATGGTTGAAGTACTTAACAATTGTTACTGCGTCAGCATTCACCATTGTCCCATGCATGTCGTTCGTTACGACGACCGCGCCCGAGGGGTATAGTAGGTAGAATTGTTTGTGCGTGTTTGTTCGTATTTGAAGCTGGGTGCCTATAATTAGCTTCACGTTCAATGAAATTGTGGGGCTTCGAGGTACTGTGATCGTCTACGCCCTCTGGGGCTAACAATTCATTTTGGGTTGTATTGTGAATATTTGGCCTGTTTTCATGACTTATTGAGACACGTATTAATGAAGTGGGGTCCATAAAATGTCAAAGAGCGCGCGATTGAATTTTTTTTCGCTTTGTCGGGTGCTTTTGGGAGTATTTGTTGTCGAAAAGCTTTATTTACCACGTTCTCCCAAAATATATGGGCTTTTCACGAAGTGAAATGTTCCTACGATTGTTTTTAAGAGATACAGGTACCGACAAATTGAATAAAAGATTCAGATCACATGTGATATACAAAGTATCTACTATAGCTTGACTGTGAAACGTACGGTAACATTTTCAATCATGAATTTTGATGTAAAATTGTTAAATTGATTAAAATAAATGTTAAAAATTCTTGTTTACATATCAATAAAAAACAGTTCTGCATTGAGTAATGTCTTTCACATAGTGAGCGATATGGCATGGTGAGGTCGCGTTATCGTTACTATTCAATCTCCGAATTCAATCTCCGAAACAATACAGCATTCAGAAACGAGAACACAGGAAACGCTATGTTATAACTGGCAAATATCCTATTTGAAAACCACCCATGTTCATATTGTCTCCACCGGAGGATCCTTTCGAGTGTAGATTTGCTTCGCTTGAAGCATTTATTGGCGTCATACGACTGGGAGAACGAGTAGGCTATAGCGATTCATTGCAGAAATAAAATCACATTCACACACGTGTGTAAACGAATTGGGCATATTTCCGATTTAAGCTCCATGGATGCGACACGACTGCTATTGTCGCTATCTCATTTGTGTTTTGTGTGTCAGTAGTCGTGGTTTTGCTGGTTTTGCGTGGTGGGCTGTGTTTCTAAAGTGCATCATGCTTTTTGTTAATTGGAAAACTGTCGATAAAATACAAGTAGAAAACATCCATTGTAATTGAGAGTGAATATTACTCCGAATCATTCCACTATTCTTCAAAGCAAGTCTTTTTCAAAGCGTTTGTGTACTTTTAATTGACATATTAAGAAAAATTAAGAAATGTGACACATAGAAATAAATCGATAATATTATTTCAATAATAGTAAGCCACTTTTCGGCATTTATGAATATCGCACTAAAAAATTGAACACAACATTAAGGCGTTTTTTAAGAATGAAATTAAGGGTGTTGTTACAAATTAGACAAGAAAACAATGCAGTTTGGTTTGTTTAAATTCTAATTTCCGAGTATTCTCTGAACAGAAAATTAATTCACTGTCTTAAAAACACTATAGGAGTGTATAAATGAAGCAACATCTACATTACTCATGTGATCACTCCTTCAGAGTTCGGCCAATTGACAGTAGGGAGAAAAACAAGAAATTCAATTTTGTTACATACTCTACTGAACGACTTCCGATCTTTCGTGTTAACAATACGAATATTTTCAATACATTCTCAATATTTCCTAATCGAATAAAATGCGATCCTCAAACGCTGTTCATAATAATAATAATAATAATAATAATAATAATAATAATAATGTCTTTATTAATGGCGAGGCTCAGGCCGTAGGGCCTACTCTTCCGCCTAACCACCAAGTCTGGTGCATATCTTTAACAATATATAGGTTAGATTTTCATAACTGTAAAATTGTGTTTAAGAAGTATATTTTTGTTTCTTAATATCGTTTGTTGCATCTTGATATTTTAAAGACGTTAAACACGAATACAATACAAAATCTTTTAAATGTTAAACATAGCATGTACGGAATTATAGAGATGTGAATTGAAATTCAGACTTGCTCTGTCACATCACGAGGATTCGTGGCATACGGTTTACGCACCGCCACGATGTAGCCGCTAGCCAGGAGCGGTAGCCGACGAGTCGAAACAGTCACGTGCATCTGGCGCCCGGGAGCTAATCAGTGTTATCCGTCCATCGGATATGAGGTCGGTGGTGGGGAGCCGTCAGAGGAGGGGGATGATTTACCAGCGCTTCAACGGCGGTCCTTGTACCGCACCTCGCCGCCGCCGCCGTCGCACATGCGGCTCTGTGCGAAGGAGCTGGAGCGATATTCATTGACCCCAGGCCCCGTCAGGACATTTGGGAGAACCGACTAGCAATAGAGAGGGCTCCAAAAAGACAATCATAATGATACTTTTATTAAAAAGATGTATTTACACGATTTTACTAATGTTAAATTTACATTTTTTCTGTAATAGTAATATCACACTTCATTAAGTTTTAATTTAGTATTTTCATTACGTAAGTTAATGTAAATATACTCTGTACATATTCCGGTTTGACAGTATGACATCCAAAATAATTGACTCTCCGTTTATTATATTGAATTGCTGCCCTTCGTATTAAAAGTCAGTGATTATTCAAATTACAAAAAAAAAAGGAAATTTGCGAGTTTCCTGCGAATAATCTATTCAATTATTCCCAGAAATGACTGCATTTTAACTATTTTTCTACGCCGTACAAAAAAATACTGAAGTGTACAACAGAACTAATATTTATGTTGATACGTTCGTCATTTATGACAGTTGCTGAATTTTTATTATGCCATTAAAAATGTAAATTTTGAAAGAAGAATAAACAAAAAATGTTAACTGCCTTTGCGTTCTTGCATATTGAATAACATCCTGTCCACACCACATTTCGTCCGCAAACATTATTGAACGTTAATAATTAATGACATTCAGAAAGATGGCAATACATTTTTTAAACCGTCTAGACATACTAAAGTGACACATCTCACAAAATTGTCTTTTTGCTAGAGAATTATATTATTCTCAGTTTTATTTCTTAGCCATCACCAAGTACCTGTGTACTGGCCGTCGTGTGAGATATATTTATGAAATTTTACTCGTGAAAATGAGCTATTTTTCTAAACACATGTCTTCACATATCTCAAAATGTGTATGACGAATGAATGTTAAACGTGTAGTGTATGAAGAATGACTGTTAAGCGTCTGAATGTTCACAATTATTGCTATTCAGTAATGTGACATTTTTTTACAAGTTGAAAAAAATAATTCTTCGTTGAAAAAAAATTAGCCATGTATTTTCGGGGTCGGGACTTTGCTTACCGCAGAGTCGCGGCCCCTTGATTAGGCCGGCCAGCAAGAGTACAGCGCGAGTATCAAATCATTGCCTGGCGGCTTCTCTTTAATGGGCCGTGGCTCCTCATTGGCGCGCCGCCATGTTTTTATCTCTCTTCCGACCGCGTGCGTTCGCCTGGCGCCGTCTCGTGGCGCCCTTGTTGCCTCTGCGGGAACGCACGCCTCGTTACGGCTTCGATTACGAAAGTGTAGCGGAAGTTTCCTCGATAGCGGCCGACTTTTCTAATTGACGCGTCGTTATTTCACGTTGATGCGCGCGCGCGCCCGGCGTTTGTCATAAGTAGTGAACAGCGTGGCTCTCATACTGGTAGAAAAGGGTACAAATCATTTGATTTACGCTCCTGGAAATAGAGGTTCCCGTGGCGGTAATTGGCCCACGGGGGCGATGTTCCCCTCCCCCCCCCGCTCATCCGTCATGGCGATGCAGCGCCCGGAACTCCACATATGACTCCTGGCGCGTGGAGGCGCCCGCACTTGCCGATGGAGAGATGCCCCCGGGGAGATGTAGCGGTCGCATGTGGTTTCGGCTCGACGCTCGTTTGAAAGATAGCGTCGCCAGTTGCATTCTTTGCTGCTTCCCGGAAGACTCTTTCTCGCTTCTCTGCTTGCTCCTGTTTGTTTTTCCTGCTGTGTTGACAAGGAACAACAACAGATTTAACGATATGAGACATTAAAAGTATTTTTAATTTTTAGGTTTTAGGTCGTGTTTTAGAGAACTAAAAGTATGCTCTGTAATTAAATGATGTTGGTTAGAACTAATTTCCTGGATGTAAAAGAGTGGAGCTTATGTTTACGTTTCTTATCTTTTTTGAAACATTTTATTCTAGTTTTCTGTTTTCTGCCTTGTATGCTTAGAAACGTACGTCGGTTGAGTAATTGTTTTTGTTAAATTTTTCTATTTGGTACGTGGGGAAACACTTTAGATAATACTTTTTGTAGATAGATTTTGGAAGTAAAATTAATTATGAAATGCAAGATGGACCAAGCGTTCTTCAAACAGTTTTCCCCTCCACATCTTCCGTCTTTATCTTTCCTAATGATGCTATTCTTCCGAATATTTATCATGTTAGAAAATAGGTAATCATTCATCATCAGCTAATTCAAGCGAGTAAATTAATAAATGGAAACTCTCTACAAAGGGAATTAGCATGAGAGAAGCTCATCCCTATCTCCGCAAATATTACCATATGGAATTGTTGCAGACAGTTCAGTAGTGTAGAAAGGGATCGAAATTATTGTCGACATGAAACTATCTGAAAATGTTCGTACTGTGAATTGTGTGTGGGGAGTGACACATTTGCTTATCATTATCATCATAACCATCAACTTCATCTTCATCTATAAATCGATATTGTCGAAATCCTTCACACTTTCATGCGGAAAATTTAAACATCGTCACATGTGGCAACACTGTAACGAACGTAAAGCGAAGCGCTCGAGCTGCCTTGTTCCTCATGTGCTTCCAATTCCCAACCCTCCGGCGCCGTCGCCGCCGCCGTGTCGCGGTTAGCAATTTGTTTTTCCCGAAAAACACAACGTCTCAATAAAGGGCGGTGACAAGACCTGCGGTCCGAAGGGGCGCGCCACGCCCCCTTCCTTCGAAAGAAACTCGACACCCCCGCCGAAGTCCAAACGGCCGCCGGCCATCGGCGTGACACACATCAGACGAGCCGCCCCTGCTTCGAGGAACCTCGTCGCGTTGCGTCGCGTCGCGACGGAGGGGGACGCGCGCTCAACGAGCGACCCTGGCGGCGCGGCGCGGCGGCGCGTTCAGGTCATCAGGCGGTGGGGGCGGCGGCGGCGGCGGCGGCGGCGGGTCGCCTGGTCTCGTCCTCCGAGAGGTGATTTGCTGAACGAGGAAGCAATTATGGCGGCATTGTATGTGCTGTGCGATTGTGCCACCGGACGAACTCGTTAGGCGTGAATAGGCCTCGACTTCAGATGCTGTGATGGTCCTCGGCCCTTCGAGGGCTGTCCATTGCGGCAGGAGGAGGAGGAGGAGGAGCTGCGGGCGCCCTTGAAGGCTGCAGCACGTGGCGGATGTGCGGGGTGCGTTTGGGTTTGGCATGAGGGAGCGGGGGACGGACGGGGACGCGGAGGAGACGCGCTGGAGTGGAATGTTCAAGCTACATTGTCCATAGCTGCAATGTTTGTGTATTGATCATGTGATGGAAAAGAATAGTTCCATGTATTGCGTAATATAATTGAAATAAAGCTCTTGCGTATCGATTAATTTTTTGTTTAGTGAAACATTGCCAACGTTTTGGTCGCATTCGCATTCCGACGAATTGTTAGCAGTAATTCAATAAAAAATAAATGTAGTCAATACACAAAAATTGTGTTTTATGTAATTACACAATGGACAACACAATCGTAATGTAAATAATGTAAATCACTCTGAATTGTTCTGACGTAATTTACATCTGAATTCGGGTATGTCTTGAGTTTGGGTCAATTAATAATTATTAAATAAAACCAGTGTAAAAGTTAGAAACTTAGGAATAGCTTTTAACATGTAGATGAGCTACAAGTAAGCTTAGAAAAATTTTATACTTCTTTTTACCTCATTTAATGCCTGTGTCGGATTGTGTTAATAAAGAATCATTTGAAAACAGCGTAAAGAAATATCGAAGCTGAATTCAAATATCGAACAAAAATTCAAAGACAAAATATTGAGCAATTTAAAATGAAAATGTATTCATATTTTTTACCTAAGAAATGTCATGTCTTTCCACAATGTACGAAATGCAAGTTCTCTAGAATTGCAACCGTGAAATTGAGACGTAACTCGCAATGTTAAGTTTTTCTTGAAAAAAAAGCATTAGAATCACAAGAACCCTGAAACGCCCTTTAACAACAGTGCTCTGAGGAAACAAGAAAACGTCATAAAAAAATCTCGCCCAAAGAGTACAAAAAGTGTAAAACAACGCTGGAGAACTCGCAACATGATGCGGAGCGTAATGAAGGGAAAAATCCCAAAGAGAGGGCACCACGCCAGACGAGAGAAAGGTAGTCGCAAATCAAGGTAAATTTTCCGGGAAATCTTGTGTGCTGGAGGATAAATTGTGTGTAAACGATGTGCACCTGAGAACGTAGTGGAAAGATATGCATAGATTGACTGATTTACAACTTCGGTCACAAGGTCTCCCGGTTGCCGCGAATGGAAAAGCAGCGGTCGCCACAAAAATACTACTGATGCGGCAAGGAATACTAGAACGATTAACGCGAAGGCTATTTTCAACGTCTCCGTCACAATAGTAGATTTTTTCTTCAATGAACAGTAGGACAGTGGGTTCTCGTGACTTTTGATGTGTTATGTTATGGATATTATGAAAATTTCTAAAAATTACGAATCTAAGTGTAGGTCATTTTTTAACCATCTCAAATCCGTTAAATGGACAGCTTGCCAGTCGACAAAGTCGTGCGGTTAATGGTCTCGACCAGTGTCTTCTATTATCTTCTCTCTCATGAAACCACGCACGCTGTCTCTGTTGAAAACGTTTTCCTGTAGATTGGTATTTATCTGGTGATGTCCGGGATCATAGAAATAAAACAAAGGCGTTATCATTGCCGTTATCCTGTGATGAAATTCAGCGGAGACGATGGCGACTTTTACGAACCTATTTCATCTCGTATGTTCTTTTCGCATTGCAACCGCGCGCTCTTTCTTATATTTCCGTGCTG
Source organism: Gryllus bimaculatus (assembly GCA_017312745.1). Taxonomy (NCBI): domain Eukaryota; kingdom Metazoa; phylum Arthropoda; class Insecta; order Orthoptera; family Gryllidae; genus Gryllus; species Gryllus bimaculatus. The sequence goes on from BOPP01000030.1 coordinate 1,207,778, forward strand.
TGAAGTGAAGTGCAGAGTGCACGGACCTGCAAATATTTTAAAAGTTATAAATTATAATACGTATTATAGTAACTTGTAACTGGCATGTTTTATCGCGAATACTAAAATGTATTTCAAGAGTAGAAAAGATTGAATATCGTCAGTCCGGAAAGCTAAAAAGATTGTTATTCTTTGTAATGTAAGAGTGCAAATTGATCCGCCATTCTGTTTGAATGGATCCTTGATGGAATTGAATCTTCCCGATTATTTAGATCTTCCCGATTTATTAAAAATCTTCCGACCTGAAACCCTTGAAATTTTTGGTTTTGTGCAAAATGCCTAAAAAGGTAGGGTTGATAGTACCAAGTATATTAAACGGTACTGGGAAACTGGTTTTTTTTGTATTTAAGTTGCTTTGCCTTTCGCTTTACACTGAAAGAAATAAAATAGTGGTAATGGGAAATGTCTCAAAAAGTTCCGAGTAAGTTGCTGCAATTGATATTGAAAACTATGCAACCTGCCAGCCTTCAGGGCCACCTGAGTCCTAACCCGAACTCATACATACCCTAAAACGCATAAGCTAAACGTCCTGGAAGGTGCTCGTAATGTACTTCAGATGTCCAGGAAGATGCTCGTAATGTACTTCAGATGGCATTAGGACTTCACAGAATTGATCAATATTCTGCTTGTCCCCTTCACCTGCAGTTCCTTGCCGAGGCTGCTTGTATGTTACACAACCTTCGAAGCGAGTCCCCGAGCGCATGATTTCTCGCAAGAGAAATGCAATTCACACATGAGAAGGATTCACTAGCGATGCACAACATGCCCTTGAGGAAATTTCCTTTGCAGATCGGCCGTTTGGCAACATTCGCGACCTCGAAAGAGTTTCTACGAATGGCGATCTAGGTTTAAAAGCGGAGGATCGTAGCGACTAGGATCAGTCTATCTTTCGTCCGCGCGACAACACACACACACACCGGTCTTTGAGAACCAACCGGCTTGCGAGGGAACCGTCATGGACCGCCAGGCCACCGCATTGCTGGTCGTCGCGCTGGTCGCCCTCACGGGGCTGGTGGCGGACGCCCGTCCCCAAGACACGTACTCGGACCGCTACGACCACGTGGACATCGGCGTCATCCTGCAGAACAAGCGGCTGCTGGACGGGTACCTGCGGTGCTTCCTGGGCGCGGACGACGCGCAGTGCGACCAGATGGCCAAGGAGGTGAAGGCCGTGCTGCCCGAGGCGCTGCCCAGCAACTGCGCGCGCTGCACCCCGGGCCAGAAGGACGCCATGCGCCAGGTGGTGCGCCACCTGGCCAAGGAGCGGCCCGCCGACTGGCGGCAGATCCAGGCCAAGCACGACCCCGCGGGCGCCTACGCCAAGGCCAACCCCGACCTCTTCCAGTGACCACCCACGCCTTTGCCAAAGGAACGGGTTCACTTGAACCACTTATTAGAACACGAGGGTTTGCAATTTATCGTGTATTGTTACAAGCGATGAGTACAATTCACTCAGTTCAAAAGTGAACAAGTCTGCAACTAGAATGTTATAAATTAGGCAATTAGTCGTTTCAATATCAGTAGACAACTCTTCAAGTTATTAAAATACTCCAAAACACTAATAGAACATTGGATCAACTTTTACGCTTATCAACTTTATTATGAGACTAGCTGTTGCGGCCTCGTTACACAAGGAGTCCTTACTGGTATGTAGTGAGGACATTTTATTCGTGGACTGCAAGACATTTGCTTGCTGTAAGAAAAAATACTATAACATAATTAAGATTATGGGCATATTAATGCCCAAAAATAAACACTAAAAGAAGCAGCAAACCATAACAGGGACGCCATGAGCCAGTGAGTTTTATTCGACACTAGTATTTCAGGATTAAAATTATGAAGGAACCTATATTTTTGTTTGACATGTGAATGTTCCTTTATATTAGTGCAAAGGTCACGAAGCCATATTACCACTACAGGGAAATGTTAATTTTATTCGGTATTTCTGACCATTATTAAGAGGACAATACACTTTTCTATATGGTGAATTGGTGTAAAGTTATTATGAATATTTGAATATAAAAATATTATGAAGAGCATTTGAATATATAAAGCTTAGTAATCTCCACGAGTGTGGGCATCATCTTGAAGGGAGTCTAAAATAATTTTTAGTAATATTACTACGACACAGTACACCAATGACGCATCTCCAATCGCAAGCACTTGCTGGTAATTTTGTTCAAATAACGAAAAATTTTAAAAGAAGCCGATAATCACAGTTCTGTGAACCAATTACATATACCGCAATTAAATATCGCTTTCTTATAATTCGTGGATCGTATTTTGATATTCTAATTGTAAGGAAAAATAATTAAATTTATCAGCATTTTGTGAAATTGTTTCTCTGAGAAGGAAGTAATTGCATCAATGGTGTGAAATACCTGTTTGGTCTCGCTAATTGTCAAATCAATTCCATTCTTTCAATATAATTTTAACAAGTTGATTGGAAAATTGCTTGAAGCAGCTTTGTAAAGAAAATTGCATTGCAGAGTTGTGTCAACTTTCTAACTATTAAAATGAGTATGAAATTAGTTGTTTGTTTCATTTATTTCCCAACCCTACTTAATGTTTTAGGATTGCATGTCATCCCTTTCAAACCAAACCTTCAACAACGTATATAAATGTGTGGGATGTAGAAACTAAATAAATATTTTAATACATCACAATTACTTCGTTCGTCTTAGTTGTGTTGTTGAACCGGAGTAGATAAACATAGTGCGTATTTCCTACAAAACGCATGTGTCAATTGTGGGAGCCACAGCAGGTACCCAGTTCACATGTCTCCTTCCCCCCAAATCCATCCGTCCAGAAATAGCACCCACCCCTCCGCGTCGAGTGGTGAGACGGCTCGTCACAGGAGGGTGGCAACCAAACCGGCAGGCGGCGGGGGTGCGGCCGGATGGGCGCTGTCTGTCTCGTTGGTAAGACAAGCCGCGGAAGCGCGGAGCCACGAGCCGGCGGGTTCTGTTCGTGTACTTGGCTCAATTCTCGAGGGAGCGCGACCAGAAAGCTGCTGTCGGCTTTTTGCGCGCGGAGCGAATTTGGCGCCGCGACGTATACACAGTGGTGTGTATCTGTTGCGTGGGCGGGTCAAGTGGACCTTGGCCCCATGCCCCTAAAAATCATTTTAAAGAAGTATATAACTATACTTCGAAATGTGTCATTTGTGAATTCTTTCTTTCGATGTTTATTTTTCTAAGAAAAGTTTATATTTTTGTGCGGACTTACATCGTAAATGTACATGTAATGTGCATCGTAAATGATTACGATATACCCCGTCCCCCAGTGATACATCAAACAAATTCAAGAAGGAAAATGTTGATTATTGCCACTAGAATTATGTTGACTATGCTGCAAAAGCATTCTCCGACACACACTCTAAGCTACAATACGTTACCACCCTGTTTATCTCGAAATCGGCGTGTTTTAGGACCTTAAACCCCGATTTCCGAGTCTCCAAAGGTGCGGTACGTTTCATAGACTGTAATCTACAGATATGGACCTTGAATTACTTTTTGGAGGTGTAGGTTTTCGAGTGAGTGAGTGAATGAATGAATGAATGAATAAGTATTTGGCGTTTCCTGGCGCGGCCATTTCTTCGGGTGTGTTATTATACCTGGGAGCATGTTAAAACCAGAAAGGAGCAATGTTCCTGCCCTACTGGAACAATAGATCCGGCGCCGACCTACACTTGGCTTGCAGGGTTTTCCTCTTCGGGTATCTCCCCAGCAAGGCGCTGCACCACCAAGGCAAGCACTAAGCCCGATAGGCAGTGTAATGCGTAGGAGTATTTATATGTGTGTGTATGGTTGGAGGAATCAGGATGGAGAATGTAAGATAGTTCGTTGTCTATTATCATTTTGTTAGAGAACAGATATTTATTGGGGTAAGACGCTGAAAACTAACATCAGAGCAGTCGTCCGCTAAAATTCTGCTTCTCAAAGTGGCTGAATTCGACTCTACGAATCTCGCGGATGACAGTGAATGCTGCAATACCAACGGGTGTTGACACAGCCATGTTTACTAGTTGTATCTTGTCTAGATACTAACCCTACTACAAAGCATAGCTCATCAGAAACACAAAATCTCGAAATGCGTGCAAAATTAAATTTACTACTTGGTATTACGTGCAACTTAATTGCACGGATGTAAATAAGGCTTTTGGTTTGTTAATGCACGCCTATCAATATAAGAATGCTTTCCAAACACAGTACTGGGCCTAATTGTTGAGGGGCGCAGTTGGGGGCCCAATCGTTAGAATTTGGCTTCCAGTATAATAAAGCTATTTACCTTTAAAACAATGATAAATAAATCGTGGAATTAGGCACAGAACCAACTAGTTGTCAAAATTTAATATTTAAATGTTGGCATCGTGTTTAAGTTCAAGCTATTTCTAGTAGGAAAATATGTACACAGGAAATAAATATAATGTATGTTTTATTATGAAAACTGTTCATAAATGAACATACAGAGATTGAAAGTAATGTAGTGCTAGTTAGTACCATTAATAAATCCAATTAAAATAGGTTTTGTTTTATTGGAATAAAATATTCACATTAAATATTTTCTAAGATAGCTCTTGGTCAGTAGACATCGACACTAACTCCCCAAAATGCTATAAGAGATTATGTACAATGTAACTCAACGTAATTTATTACTCCTAATTTCCGGGACAAAATGATTGTTTCAACAGTCAGGTGGTAATTAAACAATTCGTGTTTGCCAACATACTACATCCCATTAATCGAAGTATAAAGAGGTTTTGCCTTAATGTATATTATGTCAACAACAAATGTTTATTAACATTTTTAAAATTGATTGACGGTTGTAAACGTAAAAATGTGATAGAATTCGATGCTACTTTGTTTTGGTTTCAATATAAAGAAAAATCATTCTCTTTGAAACTATTGTGCGCATGTTGTTTTTTTTATTCTCACAAAAAATACTACTGGTGATTGAGAAAAAATCTAAAATATAGAAATATGTTTCATGAAATTCTTTAATAGTGATGCGGCACAAAATAATGTTACATTGCAATTTGTTCAGGAATTCCACCTATGGGTTGGTATAAACTATGCCTGAACTATATTAATATTGTGTTCTTGGAAATTAAAAAAAAATCTACCCACCGGCATATTCTGTTCATATTTGCATTCTCCAAAGCCGCTCTTCTAATAAACATTTTTTATTATATCCAAACTTTATACATAATAGGTTTCCAATGAACTGAAATATTTGTTCACTAAGCCTACTAGTGTGCAGAATAATTAAAATGTCCTTGCTGTTGATTCTCGGAGTCGGTAGCAAATATTGCGTTCACAAACTACCTTCGACCTTTGACCTTCATTATTGCAACCTGTGTTCTGCTGTGCGGGACGTCACTCACGTACGCCCTCAAACGAAGTAAATAGAAGTAACAAAAGAGTACCTACCTCATATCGACTCATTTGAGTTTCCGCTATAGTGCGCGTTTTTTATAAAGGAGCGAGTGTATTACGCTTCCGTTTGAAGCAACATTTTCCAAAGTTACGTTGAATCTTCATGTTTGTCACAGAACTTGAAATTCGGGAAGTTTTGTGTATACCGTATAAAATATAAATTGTCGAAGTATAGGTAAATTCTGCACTAACGAGGCTCCTAGTCATTATTCTAGGAAATATCGTTTTGCGCGTACGTACAAAGAGGAGCTCAAACATTTCGAGAACGCAGAAGTTTCAAGGTTACTTTTAGCTCAAATTCTGCGATGGGTTGAATTTGAACATATTGTATTACTAGAAGGTGAAAAGCGTTATTAGATATTAAACGTTACGACGATAAATATAAGGATAAAGACAAATGAATTTCGATGACGAAATCATATGATTATCAAGAATATAAATAGAAGAGACTAAGGTTGGAGGTGAAGTGTGCAATAACAATAATTATATAATAATAATAAGTCGTATTTATGGAGATTCGATACGTTGAGCAATTTCCGAGAGATAAATGTATTGATTAAAAATGCGTATTTGTCAAGAAAACAATGTTATGGAATCTATGGAGTAAATAGCTAATGGAAGTAGACGATAGACAAGTAAGGCAAGGACAAATTAACAATGTGCACAGGAGGCATCAAGAAGATAAGATTTTATTAACTTTTGTGACCGAGAAGAAGATAGGTGAATGGCGAACGATTATTGAGAGATGACCATGGTTCTGAGAGGTCGTAAGATGGTAGCGCGTATAATCGCAGTATCAATGCAAAACTTTCACTCGAGGATTACGTGAAATCAATTTTTAAATAGATAATTATCAAACAAATTGTCAAAAGTGTTTCAAGTGAATTTTAGAGAATTGGGACATTAATTTTGGAATTTGGACATGGAACATGAGAGATGCAAGATAGTCGTAGGAATACTGTCGTAGAAATTAGATGGTCGTAGGAACTGTACCATTAGAAACGACTGTCAAGTTTGCAGTTATCGTCGAAAGGGAAGTGATGGCCATTATTTCAATGTTATTGTAGAAAGATGAGATTTTTTTAGTTTTAAACGAACATTAAATGTTGTACTTCACAATTAGAAAGATATTAATGGCCAGAGCAATTTATATGTTAAAAATGTATGAATGTGTAAGATGTTAATTGTGTGTATGAATTTATGCTGATTGAAATTGATGGGTATTTCTTTAGTGAGTATTTGCTTATATTTTTGTACGTGTGGTCAGTAGCGCCGAGAAGTACCACCGCCTAAAACATTATGTAACGTGTTGCCATAACGACAGTTGGGCTCCCATAAACAGCGTCGTAATTGCCCCAGGGTTCTATTTAATTCCATCGCCGGAGCGGTCGAGTATGTCGAGTGGCCGCCTCCGCAGGGAGCCATCTCGACGGCGGGCACGCGCCATCGCCCACCCGCTCCCTTCCCCCGCCC
>BOPP01000030.1:1214863-1238989 GCA_017312745.1 Gryllus bimaculatus
GATAATGATATAAAAAATTAAAAAACCCGGAAAAAAAAAAAAAAAAATGAGGGTTTAATGACGATTCATATGGATGATTGATGATGATCATAATGATAATATAATTACGATTATGCAATACAAAAAAACCAGTTATTCTGTGTACCTATCATAAAACTGTCAGCTGAATTCTGAACATGTAGTGCCTGGTGGTCCTGTAAGTAAATGAAGTTTTTGCTCGTTACTTATCATCGGTACCTACCATTGAACGTGCCAGCAACAACGCCTGTGACAGATAAATTTTCCCCTCCCGGCGTGGAAGAAAGCTTATAAGTCATAAAAAATGAATAATATAATTGTTCTGTTGCCGAACAATGTCGGCACACCTCCCGCATAATGCAAATAGAATTTAATAATCAGTTCGGTGGATAGACCTGTACCAGGAATTCCTAAACTTTTTTCTCGTTCATCGAACCGTATGTAGCAAAATTGTTGTTCATCAATACCTCTACGTTTTATTTCTACTGTGTAAACATCAATCATAATCATGACCAACAAAGAAATTGCACATAAATTCGTTAAAGATAACAATGTTTTCTACACAAATTTTTCTCGTTAATTAACTCAATTGTCAAATTAAAAGATGCTTGCGCTTTCGAGTCAGCTGATTTTCAAATCTTTCTTGAAAATGCAATGGTAACAAAAGTTTGCGTGTTTTTTACGAACTGCGGTCGTTACATTCCCCAGCGCGTACTATACTCGTACTTTCATCGCGACTATATTATCGGTTCAACGCGATGTCATAATTAATTGACAGACGCCAGTCGTATTGGACTATTGATTCCCCCACTTGACCCTTTAATCAACAGTGCCGCCCTTCAAACTCTATCAACCCGACGAGTCTATACGACTCTGTCTGGGAACACCTGACCTATACGCACGAGAACTTTTCTTCTCTCACTTGTACGAATAAAGTGCACCTTTTGATTGTTCTCTGTATGTAGAATACTAACGAGGTAGATGTTTCAACAGATAATTGGGAGCGGGGAATTAATCGTAACCCAACATTTCTAGCTTTATTTTTACTAACGAATGTCTAGTCGAAGTTGCAATTACAAAATAATTTTTTAAAATCGTGGGCCGGGGGACAAAAACCTTACAATATGTTAAAGTATGAGGAAGTAGACTAGGCTGCACATGCGTGGTACCAACGCTTCGCCGAAAGTAGCAGCTTTTTAATGAAAATATTTGTATTATAAAACAGATACTGTTATGTTAACTGCATTATTAAATAATCTGAATTTATTTTAAATACAGTTGTTATGTGTTAACAAACGTTTAGTTCAGTCATTATATTACATTATATAACTTCCCGCAACTCCCCTCAACAAACACACGGGTAGAAGCAGCCGAGAGCAGGGTCAAAGGTGGGTGATGAATATGCGAATCGTCTGACTGAATGGCAGGGCGGGAGGTGCGGGGCGGGGCGGGCGCGGGGGTGACGAGGGAGGGTCCTACCCAGGAAGAGTGGGGTGGGGCGGTGTAAGCAAGGCGAGATGGGGGCTGGGCAGGGCGGGCGGAGCAGGGGCAAGGGAGGAAGGTGGCGGCAAAACCCGATAGCGGGTAAGGAGCCGGGATGGGGCGGGCGGGGGTGGGGGCTGGGCGAGGCAGCGGCCGCGGCGCGACGGGCGCTGGGTGGCGGTGGGCGGGCGGGGACATACGCAAGGGTGGGGCGGGCGACGGAGTGGCGCTGGCGCCGGCGCCCGGGCGGGGGCGTTTTGCGCGGGCGTCTGGCTTTCAGCGCTGCAGGTCATGTGCGAGACTTCTAAGCGACGACAGCGCGATGACGTCAGCGCCCGCTGCGATGAGTTACGGCCTCACATTCGCGTGTTACACTCCGTACAGAGCACCCCTTGCCTTTGCCGAAAATATGCTCTTGCATTTAACTGTTTGGTTAAAATGTAAATTCTCAAACATGGGTAGGTTTTCAAACAGGCGTGCGATAGTACACACTTTATGCTTATTTTGTGTCAAAAGTACTTCGCACTGAGAGAAATGCATCGAGATAACTCCTTCAGTATGTAAGAAGGTTGGTAATTTTGTGCTGTTTGATTTACATTCTTTGGGTTTCTTCGAAAGTACATACTAAGATCTGCTTTAACTACAAAGAAGTGGAAATTTTATTTTTCCATACTGTTTATTCAAGAACTACTCACTATCGAGAATTATGTTTTCGTTGCAACATTCTGTTTTTGCCTGATTCGCACGTGGTTCTTTAAACTACTCAGCTATATGAACACCTTTTATGTATTTGAAATTATTTATATTCGCCAAGCTTCTCCAGTGGTAGTACAAACAACGATAAATATGAGTATATATGAACGTATTAAAATATTAAAATTGTTCTGTAACAGTTATGTACATTGATATCTGGATAATTTTAGTATTTTTTCCTATAAACCAGTTTATTTCAATTAAATTTTTAACAAATTAATGCTTGAAAGTGTGTGTATAATTGAAGAGAGAGTCACGATAAATACGTTGCACCTGCGTATTTCCCAAGATAACATTTGTGATGAAATGAAAAGTCGAAAGTACACAAGTATTAAAAGGCAACCTTCAAGGAAAACTGAAAAGACCAAAAATAGAATTAAGTTTACAAAGAAAGAAGTTATCTTATGACGTGATTGCTTACTAACACATTCTAAAATTTACTTGACAAATTCTATTAAAAGTTTTCAGTACAAATAAAACTCGTTTTAAGAGAGTTATGTTCTGAGAAACCTCACGTAATGATAAATTTCTGTGAAGAAAAGAGATGATATGAATACTTTTGGACATTCGAGATTTAAGAAAGAAAGCAGTTGTATTTGTACATCAATTGCAATGGTGAATAATCCTTACGAGAAAATAGATATGCCGAAACGATCGCTAAATGAATTTTTTTTATCGTTGCGGGAAGAAATTAATTTGTCAGTACCAGATTGGAAAATTCAATTTTCCTGCCTAAGCTGGAACTCAATTACGAATCATTTCCTTGAATGGAACTTCTTTTAAAAAATATTAAATAAATTTGGGATTTTCTGAAAAGGAAGTGAAAATTACTTTTTAATAAAGAGAGATTCCGCTTTCATTCCTCATAAATTGAGAGATATTATTCAGCATCACTGTGGTCTTAAGTCTTTACCTCACTCCGACATTTCAATGATCAACAGTTTATATGTATCTGTTATTATTCCATTTACCAGAATTACAGCAGATATACCACATTTTACGTAAAAGCAATATTGTAATGTATTAGTATTTAGTTATCAGAATTAATTCTAACGCTTTCTAATCGTGGAACGTTAGATCTCCCTCTACCTTTCGAGTATCACACTATCTGCTGCAAGAACTGATCTGAACTAAGAACTATTGACCAGACATAAGTATAAATATACATATGATTGGAGAGCAAATTTTTTGGAATGGACAGTGTGCACTTTGGTGCGTTGTAAACAGTACGCTCCGCTTAGGGTTTTTTTTGCTGCGAATACGGATAATATTTTACAACGTCCATTCTGCAAATATCTACAAGTTGCATTGGAATATGAGTTCGGAAAGCAACTTCGGATAACCGACTTCGAATAGTAAAAATAGAGAAAGGAAAGATTGCGTGAGGGCCTTGGTCCGGTGTAGGATTAAATGCAGCATCCCTGGAAAATGGGGTTATTTCCTAACCGAGATATCACTAAGAAACTCAATTTCCCAGAAAGGGAAAGAATTCACATTCAACCTAATAGTTCAAGATGGGATTCAACGGCTTTCGGGTACCAATTATTGTAGGAGGAACGCAATTTTTAATAGGAGAAACGACTTAAGAATATGTTGATAAGTAAAACTAGAAAACATATCGTCATACTAATTAGTGTGACGACTTGTACCTTGTAACTCCATATTGGACAGTTTCGCAATGAAAAAAATAGCATAGCCGGAAAGCACACTTTTAGTTAACTTTCTTGTTGAACTTGTTGAAGTAATGTGGAAACAAATTATTTAAAATGCTTGAAGTAAAAAGAAAATAGAGGAGGGAAAATGGAGTTAAGAGGTTTGCTAAATAGCATGACGATAGAAAAATATCCATTCGTCACATTGGAAATAAGCTCTTCAATTGGTAAAAAAGCATAGCATAGGTAAAAAAAAATAGTATGGTGAATCACTGTAGCCAGTTTTCAAATTTTGGTCATTGTGATATAGAAAGTTCACTTTAAGAAGGGATCGCCACGTGAGTAAAGGGAATGTCCTTACACTCATTTTGTCAGTGCATTCCTTTGAAGTTAACTCATTTATAAATCGCTTCATCACTATCTCTTGCATTGTCATCGCACTGCACGAATTTCATTCGTTTCCCGATCTGGCAGAATGGTCCCTTCTTAGAATCATTTCTCTACAGCTCCGCTCAGGGGGGTCTCGTTGAAAGGATTCTTTTCTTTCTATAAAGTAGGGATGCGACATCGATAACGATGTTTTAAACATCGATGTATTAACGTCGGGGGTTTTTTAAAATCCGTGTTTTGTAATTGATGTTTTGTTTTTGTTTTCTTTTGTTTTCTTTTCGATGTTTTGTTTCTTTTTCGATGTTTTGTTTCTTTTCGGATGTTTTGTTTCTTTTTCGATGTTTTGTTTCTTTTTCGATGTTTTGTTTCTTTTTCGATGTTTTGTTTCTTTTTCGATGTTTGTTTTCTTTTCGATGTTTTGTTTTTTCCGATGTTTTTTTCTTTTCGATGTTTTGTTCTTTTTCGATGTGTTATGTTTTTTTTCGATGTTTTGTTTCTTTTCGATGTTTTGTTTCTTTTTCGATGTTTTGTTTCTTTTTCGATGTTTTGTTTCTGAATGAAAAATGTTCATGATCACAATACTGTAAAAGTTAAAATATGTAATAATAACTCATGTTAAATGTAGTTCACGTGTTGGAATCAAAGGAACGCTGTTTGTACTACATTCATCAACCATACTCTCTCGCACGAAATGACCTCCATGCCCTTGAATTTGCTCTTTTTCATATACATTTCGCATATTGAGATGTGGGCAACAGATACACTGTGGGTGTAGGGTGTGCCCCTTCTTCTCGTAGTCTTTTTCGGTGAACTGATAAACACTCAAATTAAATTTTAATGCCCACGAATTTAATGTTAGAGGCTACTAAATAGTCTAAAAACATCGATGTTGAAAAACCTCGATGGATTTTAGTCAATGTATTTTTAACAGCGATGTTTTAATTTTGAACATCGATGTTTGCAAACATCGATATTTTGTTAACGATGTTGCATCTTTACAATAAAGCAGTTGTTCTGTACAGTCGATTATCTCTATCTTCTTCAACCTGCGTTAATACAGTAGAGAATGGAAATCAACTTTAAATATTGTGCACTGTTTTCTTTAAACACATTTTCGTTTATTTTGTAGCGTTCGCCAAGCACCGCCTGAGGAACAAAAACATTAGTTCGAGACATTCTCATTAGCATAGCGACGAGTCTTCTCCCCTCAAATAAAGGCAAGAAAAATCGAAGCTTCTCGTAGCAGTTATTCTGTTTTCCTTATTCATCGACGTTTACATCCTGCGCGCCTTCGCGACCTGCAATATTAATAAGTACTGTTCGGCTCGTTCAAAATGCGCCCAGTCACCCCGCTGCTATTGTTCGCCTTCTGGAGGTGATCGCCGGCAGATGACAGGCTGCGAGATGGCCAACGGCGTCGAGGATGCTGAAGAGGCGATGACGGCGAGGGAGTACTAAAGCCTCTGGCGGGATTAGAGACAATGCCTTTTATTCCTGCTACTGAATGTTTAGCCAGTTCTGTTCTTGTTAATGAATGCTTTTAAGCGATAAATGTGATTTAACCTTATTTACATGGAGATCACTGATAAAAAAGTTCTATTATTCCCTACCGCTAGTCTATATATTTATAGATGGTCGTGTTGGATCATGGAAGAGGACAACATTGAGGTAGTGCGGCAGTTCGTTATTATCAGAGGCTGGACGTTCATGCATTTATTTTACAAAAAAATAGACTGGAAAAATCACATTTATTTTTAATAAGAAAAACCTGCAAAAAAGCATTTATTCTGGCTAAAATACGGCTTCGAAAAGACATATATTCAATTAAATAACACATTTAAAGAATTTATTGTAAAAAATAATAATTTAAATAATTGACATTTTTATTCTAACTCTAAAATTTACCTTAATACTAACGTCTAAGGAGGAAACGGTCACTACTTAATTTTGGTAGCACATGACCATCCGGCTGATTATTACGAATTTGCTTTACTCGCGACACTATCTCGAAAACATGCTGTCGGAAACACCTTTTTGAATCTTGAAATTGCTTCAGGGAAAACGAGATTATAGTTTTCTTCCTTCGCACTTATATAATCCCACGGACGGGACAAGGATCTCGAGAAAGCTCTCTACTCAAAAGGGATCGGAGGGCGTAGTCCATTGTAGGAAGGGATTCCTCGCGAGTGAACGAAGCTCCTACCTGACGGCATGATAGAAAAGAAAAAAAGAAAAATTGATTGGAAAACACGTGGTAAGGTTGCTGAGCGATTCCGGGCGCGTCAATTGCTACGGTCTTTAGTCCTGTAAGTGTAGTGCAAGATTTTATCGCGGGAGATGGCGGTGATCTTCTCCCGCTGGATGGCGACAACCTGCGCCGATCTACCCGTCAGCTAAAGGGTTGTTTTTTTTCGCAACCAGTGGAGCACCGCCACACCCGAGACAAAATTTATATTCTCGAAGGTCTCCCGATGTGTGTTTGGTAGTGTAGAAGTCTGTGTGAGTAGATGTGTGGCAAGGAAGGCAAAGGAAGGGAAAGGAATGATGACGCGCGACCCGTTTTTTAGGATACTGCTCCGCTATTTCTTTGATGTTAATCGGAGAAACCACGGAAAAATACCGTTCAGAGCAACCGGACACTAAAATCTTATCCAGGCAGCGACGGAATAGGCTATACATGTAGCTAGAGTCGAAAATCTTGCTACCGTTGGGACTCGAGCCCATGGGGACCTCCCGGTCAGAGGCATCAGTCGACGCCCAGAGTCGCCTCGGAAAGCGACTCCATTGGGGCTACTGTGCAGGCGCTGACAACCGGTTGTTAGGATACTGCTCCGCCATTTCTTTGATGTTAAGTGGAGAAACCATGGAAAAGTACCGATCAGAGCAACCAGACTCTAAAATCCTATCCAGGCAACGACTGATTAGGCTATACATGTAGCTAAAGTCGAAAATCCTGCTACCGTCGGGACTCGAGGCCATGCGGACCTCCCGGTCAGAGGCATCAGTCGACGCCCAGAGTCGCCTCGGCAAGCGACTCCACTGGGCCCACTGTGCAGGCGCTGACGAGGCGGGCGCCTTCATTTGCACGTTGGCACCCCGCGCGGCGCGCCGCCAAGAGCGGCCCGGCCCAGCCGGCCTCTTCCGTCCCGTGCCGTCCCCATGCCGTGCCGTCGCGTCGCGTCGCATCGCGGCGGGGGACAGCTGTCGGCGCCCGCGGACTGGCAGCTGGCACGCCCGCGCCCACAGGAACGGCGGCGTGGCGTGGCGTGAGGCGTCAAACTGGGCCTCCACGCGCCTACGGCTGGGCTTCCGCCGCCCGAGAGTGCAGACGGAAAAACGACCAAAGAAGGCAGACGGAAAGGACAACTCGGAGAAATGTTTTGGCCGTCTGTAAAGATTTCAACATCTTCCGGGAGAGCGGGAAAATTAATTTATCATTAACTCATGAATTATTATTGATTGACTAGTGTTTCTGAGCGCGTTATGGTCATTAGCCGCGTAGGTATAGTGCTAGTTTTTATCGCGGGAGGTGACAGTGCACTTTCCCTGCTGGATGACGAAATCCGGCGCCGACCTCCTCGTCGGCTAGCGGAGTTTTCCCCAACCACCAGCGGGGCATCGCCCCAGACGGGACAAGCTCGAAGCTCCCGACTAATCCCGCAAACGCGACAGTGTAGTGCATGATGAGGACGGTGTAACTGTGTGTAAGATGTTACAAGGAAGAGGGAGGAAATATCCCGGGTGGTCCGTGGCCCGTTTGTTAGGGTACTGCTTCTGCATCGGAGAAACCACGGAAAACTGCCGATCAGAGCAGCCGGTCGCTAGAGTTCTCCTCCAGACAGCGGCTCAACTAGCTAACAAGCTAGAGTCGAAAATCTGCCTCCGTCGGGACTCTGAAGCTCAGAAATTCCCAATCAAAGGCACTGCAATAATCTCTTATCCTGAACCACCTAAGTCGGTTTATTATTATTATTATTATTATTATTATTATTATTATTATTATTATTATTATTATTATTGTTACTATTGTGAGAAGTAATTTCGTCGTTCAGTTTTTAGCTTACTTTTCCTTGAAGGAGCAAAGCTTGAAGACGTTAACTAGCGATAAGTATTAATAATAATAATAATAATAATAATAATAATAATAATAATAATGCAAGATTTTGACAATTAGATATTGAGATTTAAGATAGTATCAGACAGTTTTACTTTCTAAATTAAATAAAGTTTTTTGTATGATCACATTTCTTCGCGTCAGGATTACTAAGCGATGGGGAATGGCGCCGGTTTTGGACGAAAATAGTTGTAGTGATCCTTCTCATACCACTTATCAGCGAGGGGTAGTTATCGATTTTTGCTTTTCCTCTGAAGGAAGCGAGGCACATGCCTTCACTTGAGATAAACTGTTCTTCCAATGAACTCCGTTCCGGAATGTGGAATATGCGAGCCTACCACGGCATATCCACGCTTCCGATACTTCCGCCAGATAAGGGAAACAAGCTGTTGGCTCGTTGCATCCTATTGTGTAGCTAATGTGTACATGGCATGTAACTACATGCTCACCCAACGTCGAGGATGACAGAAACTGCGAAACCTGCATAACCTGTAACATCAATTACTCTGAAACCTGATAGTCAACATTTTGTGATATAATCGATACTAACAATAAAATAATGTTGATTCGTCATTATTATTGAATGATAAGGATAAAATATTTTAACACTGATAACGAATACAAAATTGTCATTGATTGGTACACAAAATCATAGGGATTTCACTTAACATTTAGAAACTTTTCTAAAATATTTTAAGTAAACCGTAAGATCCTGAATTGTTGTACTTTTCCTCTCATTAGAGAACATATACTGATATTTTTATACTCTTAAATAACAAGAGAGAATTGTTTTGAATCACAGGCCGTGTTGTTTGAAATGGAGGAAATATAATCTTAGATTGATTCCAATGTACTCTAATTCCAATAAACGAAGCAAATAATTGGATTTCGACAGTTTTGGAATCTATTCCGCTGTATCGATCTAGTCACAGCGATTCCTATTTTGACAATGAGTTAATGAAGAGAATGGATACTTCTAGTATCAAAAGTATCTCAATACCTCAAATTACTTTCCACCCTCACCATAGACCTTCTGTGAAAATGAAATAGTGTGTCGATAATGTGCAATCTGGTCAGTGACATGTCGTGTGTGTGTGTGTCAAAGAAGTGATAATAGATGGTTCAGACGAGTCTTTTTGTAGATTGCGTACACTTTGGAAAGCTCGAAAAGCCTATTTTGTGAGAGTAGGAAGCACCGTTTCAGAGTTGCGACAATGTACGATGGAGCACGCGCAATAACTTTCAACTGCAGTTTTTAACGAAACTGTTTGTACGAATGAAAAAAATTAATGGGTAATATCAGTATTGAAGTCTAAACATTTTGTTTCATTGATCATTCATCGTCGTGAGTTTAGTAGTTTCTCAGAAAAAAACAAACAAATGTTGACATCAGAAATAACACTGGGTGAGGTATCCCTTGCTACGGGTGCCGTAACAGAGCAGTTGTGCCGCCCCAAGCGAAGTATCGTAGGTGCGCGGGGCGGGCGGTGCGTGTGTGAGACGGATGCCTGCGGAGGGGGCCGTGCGTGGAAGGGGGAGAGGGAGGGATTTGTATCGTCGGCGAGGGGCGCCGCGCGGCACGGCGTCGGGTGTCGTCGCGGGAGGATCCGTCCGCGGGGCAGGCCTGATGAGCGATTGCAGGCGGCGGGCGATGGGTCGGGGGCGACGGAGAGGGAGAAGGGCGATCGCGGTGCGGCGCGGCTACCAGGTGCACCGCGCTGTCTCCGGGTGAAAAGAGGGCTGCGCAACGGGTGCTCCTGCTTTCTCGGAGTTCCATTTTCTTGGATGAACATAAATGTTCGCGTCGACGTCTAAGCCGGATTGTAGTGGCGTGATTGAAGAAAGAAATTCTCGGGAAAGGTTCTCCTAATATTTTTTTTACTTCTGCGTTTGCCATTTCTGTCCACAAGGTTTTGTGATCGTCTCCGGGACTGAAATGAATGGGATGGAAGAGATTAATGATGAATGAAGTCGTTTGTCTTTGCTTTTCACCGCGCGCGTTTGTAGGTATGATGCACGAGAGACATGCCTTCTATGAGATTCGAACCAGAGATCTTTGATTCATTTAGTAATTAGAGATTCGGCATAGTGCCGACTCAAGAGATTGTGTTTGAAATGATGATTCATTAACCAGTTTATTGTTGCTTACAACGAAATAACACCCAAACATTCTTATGAAAACCGATATTAAAGTTAAATTCATTGCCTAGTAAACAGAACCTACTAGTACTTAATTTCGCATTCACTTTAATCCCCGTGGCTTTGAATAGGTGAGTAATTTACATATATCATGGAGTTTATCAGTCGTCCCTTTTCACATGTTGGCAACTTTTGTCCTAACTATTAGCGAGTTTGGATTTTTTAATTTCTCGAAATCTGTCTTGTTATACACTCTTCATCCAGTACTAAAAAACAACCGAATTTTGTCCCGAATTAGGAAACCGGTTTCTATAACTGCCTTCATTACATTTAGAATGTTTACTGAAAACATTAAATCACTGGATGAAAGGGAAAGTTCACATGTACGCAACAACGTACATTTGGACGCAAATGTCATTGGAATTTTTAAACGCATTAGTGTAGGCAATATTGTTAGTTTCATGCAAACCGTCCGTTAATTTTTGAATTTATTCTTATTTTAAGCCACCTTTTGCCAACATTAATGCAAGATTTTTTAGAATGAAAGAGAGAAAACAATGGATGTGCTTGCATGTATCCTTGTGATGCTGAACAGTTGATGGCCCATCACTGCTGTAGATTTTTAAGGTTGAAAAACTCCTTCGAACGTCTTCGTTTGAATGGGAAGTAAAACCGGCTGATCCGTGTTGTAGATTTACCGCATGCACAAGATCCTTAAGTGTAAAGGAAGCGTCGTTCAAATTCATATTGCCTGTTTCGTCGCCCGAGTGATACTCCTTCCTCTGCCAGACGGTGATAGCAAAGCGGAATTTGCGCGGTCAGGCGGAAGTTCAGACTTGATGGCCTGAGCCTCGCAACGAAAATTAAGGAGTAATTGATTTGAAAGCCTGCATCCATTCCTCAGCGAATGAAGGGCTCAGGGTGTAATGAGCTGATTTCGCGATCGGGAGACCAGGGTATAATCCCCCATGTCGGCCATCCTGACCGGGGTATTCGTGGTTTCCTTCGGTCATCCAGGCGCCAGGTCTCATCCGCTAAACCGGCGTCGCTAGCCGAATTCGTTACCTATGTTATGTCACGAAGGATAAGCGAATTCGAGACATTGCTGGTTCCTGGTTGGGTGACCGAACAGAAACCCCGGGATCGGACAGTTCCGCGGCCATGTGCCATTTATGGAATTATTGTGCGCGGGCCATGTGCCATTTATTGTGCACGGGACATGTATTTAGCCTTTAAAAAGGTACTTGTGTATTGGCAAAATACCCATCCCTCTCAGTGGCTATGCGTCTTGTCGAATCCCCCCGTACGTCGCTTGACACTAGAGACACTGCGCAACCCGGTATCACAGGTGTGGAGGCGGCGCATCTTAAAGGCATCGCGGGCGGCGGCGGCGGCGGCGGCGGCGGCGGCGGCGGTGGCGGCGGCTGTGGCGGCGGCGGTGGTGGCGGCGAGGCATCCGACCGCGGGCATCGGCACCCGCCGCACGTTGCGCCCACTTCCGGCAATCCTTTTTAGATTCCTCCTACGGAGCGCGTCCCTCCCCGTACGGCTTTGTCCCGACGCCTCCTCTCCGCTGCCACCCCGCCCCGCGACTCCTCCCCACGCGCCCCTCCGCCCTCCACCTCCTCCTCTTCCTCCCGCCGGCCATCTTGGGTGCTTCCGGTCGCCGCCGCCGCCCCCTGCGGAGGCGCGTACGGGGCTGTCCGCCAAGCCACCGCCCCACCGTTTGGGAAATGTCTTCATTTTTTTCTCCCTCCGCGCCCTTCCAGAGTTATGACGGTAGTTCTTGTTGTTTTAAATTTATTTGTCTTGGCCACCAGGCCCTTAGCAGCCGAATATGATACGTTGAATGTGATTAAAAATTAATTTGCATTCGGTTACAAATGATTTTGTATGAGTGAATATAATGTGGAAAACTGCTTAGGTGGAATGCCAGTAATGATGAGGCAAAAAAGGTAACATGGGACTCTTTTGAGTTATTTAGTTTTTTTTAATACTAGTGATACTTTCTTACCTTACAATTTTTCGAAGGAAGAAAATTGTTCCCAGAAATTTTCTTCACAACTGAGTTCTGGATGCCAAATATGATTGTCAAAATGAAATTCCTTAGACACAGAATAAGAGGGGCACTGTTTGCTCTAAAATAGCTCACGTCATTCAGTTCTCTCGCCTTTCGCTTTGCACTTTGGAACCACAAATTTTTGCAAAGAAAATTCAAGCTGATTTGAATTAGTAACGCCAACGTTAGCCACTTAGACTGAAATGAAACTCTAATTATAGTGACTGCGCTAGGATTGAAAACAATCTTCATTCCAGAAGGAGAAACACTAATGATAGTAATTTAACTTAAACTACTTGATGTGAATAATTATTATACATGCTATCTACAAGTTCCGTATAATTTGTATTGTCGTTTGAGACCAAAAGTAACTCCGAAACAGAAGTATGTAAAAAAAAAGCAAGTCTTGTTACCTGTAAGAGACACTGATACCCGGACGTCACGCTCTCTGGAGTCACCCCGTCACAGTCATCTATTCCCCCGCCCCCGCCGCGGTCTCGACGCGGCCACGCCCCCTCTCACTGCCAACGAACCCTGCGCCTCCACCCTCCACCCGCGCCCGCCTCCTTATTAGGAAGCGGCGCGGCGCGCGTCCGCCAGCTTCCTCGCGCCGCGTAAGGCGCGGGTGGTGCCTCCCGCCGGCCCCTCCGCCCCTTGCGCGTGCGCCGGCGCGTGCACGTGCGCGTAAGATGCGCGTAAACAGACCACCCCCGGAGGCCGCGCCGCACGCCGCGCTTCCGCCCGCCATCGACACGCGTGCGCTGTGTTTACTAACTCGCGGGGTAGGTGCACTTGAGCGCTGGTTACGATACGTCTCGAGCGCGCGATTCTTAGGTCTCGAGTGCTACTTGGGACTGCGGGCACGAGTCGTACGTCTCGAGCGCTACTAGGGGCTGTGGTTACGATACGTCTCGAGCGCTACTAGTGGCTGTGGTTACGATACGTCTCGAACGCCTACTAGGGGCTGTGGTTGCGATACGTCTCGAGCGCTTCTAGGGACTGTGGGTATGATTCGTCTCGAGCGAACGATTGGGCACGAGTCGTACGACTCGAGCGTTACTAGGGGCTGTGGTTACGATACGTCTCATGTGCACGATTCATTAGTTTATTGTTATGTTTTTAGCAACATTCACAAGTAAAATATTCGTATCTGTTTTAATAATAGTTCGCATCCATTATAGTAAAAAGCGAATTACGAATACATAAATAACAAATATTGATTTATACTGTCAACATAAGGGAACACATTGTTTGTGAAGATTTCTTCACACATAGCGAAACCATACTTTCATATTGCACTCACCATCTAGAAACTGTCATACACTCTGTAGAAAAGGTAACACTTATATTTCGTATTCCGTCGTGAAGAAATTGTAATTTTTAATTTACACTGTTCTATACGTTTTAAGCTTAAGAAATGTACAGAAGTTCCAATTTCTATGTAGTTCTGATATAATTTACTCGTTTGCCGAATAAAAATGCTTAATGAAATGTATTTCTTGTACGTCTGAAATACTGAGATACACAATACCCATTTCATCGAGGGAGACACGATACCAATTTCTCTAGCAGCGCAAGGTTCCTGACCTTCGAACTGGCTCGAGTTTAATGCAAGTTATGCAATTTCTCTGGCGGCTCAGTGCATTCCTACCGCGCGCCCATCCGCATGCCGCCCAGGAATAGCACGGCCGTGACACGGCACGCCGCCCTAGTGGAACACTTGGTGAGGTACAAGAGCACAGAGCTTGCTCTTAGCTTGTGACGTTTAAGTGCGGTGCCCTCGTATGAGTGTAGAAAGTGCAATTACATAACAAACTTTACATAACAAAATGCCTAAACTCATAATAAGTAGATTTAATTGTGACTGCCGTGTGAACCAAGAATAGTTTCGGGTACGGAATATGAACATTTTTATTTCTATCTGAGAGATAGAAATGGTCTTGGAAGCATCAGCTCAGTTTATTTGATAGTGAAAAGTTTCTGGTGTAGGAAACTGATATCGTTTACATAATTAGTGGTTTTCTCAAACCGTACAAATAAAATAAATGCTTCTAAATTTATCCAACAAGTTCTTTATTTTTGCGGGCAATCTCTCTTCGTGCGGGTGTTGCCCGGATGACGTCCTCCACTTGGGAGAGGCAAGGGTATCAAGGACGGCGCCTTACAGAGGCCGTGAATATGTATTCACGGGAGCCAGGAATGAGCCTTTTCCCATCTTCATTCATTCGTTGAAGTGCTAAGCAGAGATGGTAAGATTTGGCTCTTTTGCATTTACAAGAAGTTTCCGTTTCGAATAAACCACCGGGGCACTACTGTTCCATTCAGAATTAGACAGGCACAAGCTTCGTGGAGGACCTGCGCAGACTGCTGATCGTGTTCTTGTTGAGAGGGAAGTGGGTTTGCGACAAAACCTGGCGATAAAAGCATGGGCGTTGCAGGCGGGGTGCGAAGAACCGGAGGACATGTCCCCTACAATATTTTTAAGTACATCCTCTTTTCGTGGGGGTGTTGTCTGGACAATTTCCTCCTCTTGGAAGAGGTAAGGGTATGAAGGACCGTAGTTTTCATTTCATGTTTTTATTGAACACAGTTTCAGTATAACCTACTGTAATTATAATTACATTATTTATTTTACACAATAGCTCCTTTCGGAGTTACATTGTGGGGTTGCTCCTTCGCGCAAATTTACAAATCTTACACTTTTATAATGTTAACAATTTTGCATTTTTTGTACATTTTTTTACAATTTTACATAATTTATAATTTTTTAATAAATTTTTTAGACCATCAATCTCAGGCTATCAATCAATTACAATCTCTCAATCGCATCAGCTCTCATGAATCCAAATGCATGTTTACTCTGTTACGTCCGACCTCTCTCTCCGTCCTCCGGTTCCTTCCTTTCTCTATCTTCGCCTATTCTTCTCCTATTCCCCTCTTGTTCTCTGGTGTCCATTTCTTTCATCTTCCCCTTTCCCCTTCCATCTTCTCTAAGTAAATTCCATATATTCTTCCTTATGGCCCCGTTCTCTAAGTCCTGATCCCATCCTCTTCCACATCTCTCCAGTATGTGCTCCCACGTCTCGTTCTTATCTCCTTGTATCAGCAGTTATACCTTAATTTCCATATCCTCTCATAACACTTCTGCCCTTGCAGTTCATCGGCCCTAACCCTTCAACTCATCCTCGCCACCACGCCTGCTCCCTCTTTCATCTTAACCCTTGTCCTGAATAACATCCTCCTGAATAACATACTATAGTGACGACAATTATTCCTTCTATATTCTTGAAGATAACTATGATAATAATTCGTTTAAATTCTTTAATTATTCGATTAAGACAGGGACTTTTTAACATGGTGCACGCAAACGTCTTTTGCAGTCCTTCATTGGCAAAAAAGTAAAAAATGCGAGGCAAAGTTATATTTTAAATATGCTTCCAAACTGGTGGGTAGATGCAGCAATTTCTCACGAATTTATATTTCATATCTAAAGACGAGAGCCAGTAAGCCCAATCGAATCACTCATTGCTGTAATAGCCTCCGAGACTATGTTGCCTGCTGGCTTTTCTAAGTTTATTGACTCAGTGTATTATTGAATTCATGTAGGACTGCGATAGGTCTTATCTTTTCTTTATTTTGTGAGAGCAGCCTGTTAACGTGCCGAGGCTTTCATTACAATTCCGGAAAAGTTCACGCTTCTTTTGATGTTTCTCTCCCCAATTTTACACGCCAAAGACCCCCGTAGATTTCACCACTCGCACGCTAATAATGAGCTATCCGAATGTTGCACAGATTTTATTTAAAGTTTTTATTATCGTGATATGAACTATTTTTCAATTTAAATATTTATTTATTGTTGTAAAATGTAAATTCTTTGTTTTGTATTTGAAAGCGCCGTTCAGATTGTAACTGTTTGGGAACTACTGAACGAAAATGAAGAGAAGCAACTCAAATTCCCGAGAGGTTGTGAGAAACTAAAGAAAGTGAGAAACTAAAGAAATCATGACGTGAGTGTGGCCTAGTTATTACAAGCAACGGCGTAACCAATTGAAAATTTGAATAAGCAAGTAACTATCTAGATTTTTATTAAGCAAGGTTGGCGGCGTGGTTCCTGTTTCTGCCCCGTTTTCTCTTTGTGACCTGAGAGTTCGTTTGGCAATAAACGCCTTGGAGATTTATCGTGCGCTCGGTTCTGTTTGTTTTATGTAATACATTCTTCGCCTCCCAGGAAATTGGAGCCGATGAGGTGGTTTCAAATTCTATTAAGCTTACACTAAAATGCCTTCCAAAAGTTAAGGACGTTAGTGTGCTTTAAATAAAGGCTGTTCTTTCAAGACCGAACCTTGAAGGTTATTTGTGTCACAAAGTTGAAACTCCATAGTACAGAAAAAAGAACAGGAGGAATAAGGACAGCAATGCTCTTTCCCCTATTATTTTATTGGTTTCACAATTTGTTTGCAATAAGTGAATGTCTTGCATGGTACTGGATAATGAGAATTGTTACATGTACTATTATTAAAATTTAAAGAAAAAAGTTAAAAATCTACTACACAGAATCTTCAAGAATGGACAGGAAGGTCATTGGTCAGATACGTTTAGAATGTGAATCAGTGTTCACTAGGCTATCGGGATGAGCGTTGTCGTAGCAGTTGTGAAGCAATGTAAAATAAAGAGAATTAAATCATTTTGCCCCACAAGTTGGTCATGGACAGCGTGCGAGCTTTACGTGGTGCGATCCCGAATTCGATTCCCGTTTGAGACAAACACAGAGCTGTAGCTTTCCTTTGCAGTAGCCTTTGTTTCTGTAGCTGTGTGACGAAAGAAAAGCTCAGGTAGTTAGGCCATAGTGCCAGATACGGTGAAGGGAATATGTGACGCTAGCATCATGTTTCCCTATATCAGGCATGGGTAATAAATGAAAACAGATCCTAGGCCTGGGAATACCGCAAACTGGCAAAAGTTGCATTCATCCGGCTCTAAAATGCCAAATCATATATACATAAACCACTTTGATGATGGGTTAAAAATTTGCTCCCCAACTTAAAACGGCCTTCTTTAGATACAGATCTGGTCTAGCCTATAGGCTAGACCAGATCTGTACCAGTAAAGTTTTTCATTCTTATCCTGCGACATTGTGGAATAATTACATTATACACTTTATAAAATAATGTTGGGTGTCTTTTCGCCAACGATCCTCGTTGTAAATCCATGATTTAATATTTTTTGAAAGACACTATTGGAAATCATTGTGCCCTTAAACCGTAATTCAGAACATCCTGCCCGATATTTTTTTTATACTGCGTATAAACGCTCGCGCTTACGTTTGAGCTGCTTACGCGCGTGTAGAGTTATGTGTGTGTGTGTGGGGGGGGTGCGGCGCGTTCTCGAGGAAACAAACCCGACGCGTGCGTGCACGCGTTTGCACGCCTGTGAGAGCGGCCATATGCGGCTCCCACGCGCTTTCGCCGCCGCCTTTCCGGCCCTTGTTGCGTTGCTGAACTTAACTTGCGCAGGAAACTATGGGTATTAGCCAAGTGCTTCTCAGAAAATGCGACCAGTATTCTCACCTGCGGATACAACTTGTGGTCGTCCTTTTTTTCTAGGTCACTTAGGTTCTTTCCCGTAAATTAAGAGTTGTTTATAAGTGTCTTGTAATATTGACTGTAATGGGTTATCCTTTAAATATAATGTTTTATAAATAACATATTGTATGTGTTACTTTATGGGACGATTGTCAAAAAAATCTTAAATTTCGCGAAACTTCAAAAGCATATAATGAGCTTCATACTTTTTCGAGATTCCCGATACCTAAAATTCTAACACCAGTGTTCACCATTCTCGAATTTTTACTTTGTGTACTTTATTCACCGGGGCATATAATCTTCAAAGTATTTTTAATAGAATGCATAAAAAATTAATATACGTAATCGTCTATACGTAATAGACTTGTAATTCTACATCTGCTGCATAGTGGCGCCTCATAACAAATGTACACAGAGAGTTCGTAAAGTAGGGTATTTATTAAAAGTGCTCGGAGAAGAAATAGGTTTAAGTGAAGGTCACGGTTTTAACTACATTGTTTTACTTTTCGAATGGAATTTCACCTTCTAGTAAAAATGTTTAAGAAGGTTAAACGAGTAACGAATTATGTGAAAGAAAAGTTAGATGTCAAGACTGAGAGAATCCGAGAAGATGTGAAGAAGCAAATTTTCCGTTGAAGTTCGAACAAACAACCCTTTTTTCTCTCTCGGAGAATTATAATTTCCTGATCTCTCCAGTTATGTTGAGACCGGATTTTTATGTAATTTCGTATTTTCTTCGTTCTACTTACCGAACTCAAAATTTAATCTTTGTGAATCGTCACGTTCGTAACACAATATACAACTTTTACGTTACATATTTTTACATATTTAGTACTGTATTACATATTTTACTTATTTGCTATTTTCACAATTTTTAATTTTTATTTTTTCAATTTTCTTCAATTTTATTACATATTGTTGAATGAAAAGAAGTATTTTTTTTTATTTCGCTACATGATAACTGCGTGTTGTCTACTTGAGGTACTCGACGTGAAGACACGGATGAATGTTCTCTCAGACCGGCGCGCCTGCTGCAGTTATCTCAGTGGCCGAAAGTGCGCGTCAGTGACAGATCATATTCACCTTTAGATGTGAAAAATATCATAGTCGCGTTTCCGAGAAACTTTGGCGATCGCCGACTTGTAACACTTCGACAAGAATGCTGCACGTTGCAGTGGTTGTTAAGTAGCCGTAGATATCGCGAGCTTGTACGATGTCTCCTATTGCGTCTAGTCTGGCTACAAAATTAGTCCTGGACAGCAATAGATGAAGCTTTTATTACTGACGGGAAAGTTGTAGGGTGCCAAGTGCATCAATTTGTGCTCGTCAAATTATTTTTAAATCATTTGTATTATTTTTAAAATTTGTTTAGGGTTTTTTTATAAATTTAATTACGTTAATGTTCGTTTTATAATTAGTGTATTTTAATATTACATATTATGTCCGATTTTACATATTTATTACATATTCTTACTGTTTTAGTTACATATTTATGTACATTGTTTGAAGTTTCATACCATATATTTTTCCCGGTGTCTAATTATGTCTACTCATTTTTCGTCGTTTTTCTGCGCACTTCATAAAGTTTTCTCTCTAATCTTCGCCAGAAGAACGCGCAGATTTGCTCCTCCTCCTCCTCCCCAGTGTGTGGTGCGTTCGCCTGCGCCAGCGTTTCGCCGGGGCTTAATCACGTCGTTCCCTTCACGGTGGCGGGCGGCTGGCGCGGGATGCTGGCGCGGGCGAGAGGCGGGCGAGAGGCGGGCGCTCGCGCGGCCCAGCTGGCGCGTCGTTGGTGGCGCTCGCCATTCTCATCGCGACTTTCGCTAGCGCTCCTCGCGCAGCCTCCGCCGCCGCTCTTTGTTTACTCAGCCCAGCAGCAGCCGCCGCTGCTGCCAACGGGAAGCGGGGGCCCGTGGCTGGTGGCGAGGTGCGTGAGCTGCGGAGCGGGTAGTGGTGGTAATGGTGATGAGAAGGCGAACTTGCAAAGACGATTTGCGTAAAATCATTTTTTTTTCGGAGGGAGAAGTGTAAAAAGGGTAAATAGTATTGGCGTTGGAACAGAGGGAGAGGGGGTCGTGGTCATCCTGAAAATTTGAATGGGGACCCGTAGCCTGACGTATTCGGACATTTTATTTTCTTATTCAATTCCTTTTTCAATTCAAATAAAATTCAATTCAATTTCAATTCAATCCCAAATCGTTTCTAATGCTACAATTTTGGAAATCTTATATGTTTTGTGAAGAAGTGTCTCCAATTCATTTGGCAACCATATAAAGAAAATCGATTGTATTTATTAACTGTAATTAAAGTTTTAATTTCATTCACATTGTTGACAATTTTGTTTACTTATTAGTAAACTATGTCATATGTAAGTAAAAGTGATGGAAAGGGAGCTCAGAATTCTACATCCTCCACTTGTTTTAGAATAAGCAAACCAACGATAAATATACAATTTGATATTCATTGCATTACATAAGTTCGTCTTGCAATTTAAAGATTACTACTGTCGTAAGCCTCGATTTCGGGTTGTCAGTGCAATACCTAATAACAATACTTTCTTTTATTCGAACATTTTAGATCAAAATTTGTATCGTAATGGACGTAAGCAACAGGTAATTTCACTGTAGGAAATGTTACTCAAAATGTGCAATGGAATTTTGGAATTGGAAGAGTGAAGAGCACGATACACCTCTAGAAATACAAGTAATCCCATTTGGAAAGGAGATTTAATGCGGCCGGTGTGGCATCGAAACAAAATGAGAATTGGTAACGACAAAGTAAGATGTAGATGTCATAACTGGGAATTATATGATAGAGGGAAGAACAAAACACGAGTGAAATGGAGATGACCCAGAGCGAGAGGGCGAGGCTGGGCGGGATAAAGGAAAAGAGACGTGTGTCGTGGGAGAAGCGTCGCGTCGCGGGGTGGGCGTGGCGACGGCAGCAGCCACGCGTCTTGCCAAGCGGCCGCGCCGCGGAAGTAAATCTCTGCGTACTTAACGCGCGCTAAAAGCGCCGGTGGCCCGAGGCTGTCCGGCGACGACAACGGGGCCCCTTCTCCCGACGGCCGGCCGGCGCTGTTGATTTACTGCGGCGCCGCCGTCTCCTCACACCCCTGCGGCCTCCTCCGTCCCCTCCGCCCACGCCTTCCTGGCGTCCGCGCCGCCCTCGCCGCCCTCGCCGCCCTCGCCGCCCTC
Organism: Gryllus bimaculatus; assembly: GCA_017312745.1. NCBI lineage: Eukaryota > Metazoa > Arthropoda > Insecta > Orthoptera > Gryllidae > Gryllus > Gryllus bimaculatus. The sequence goes on from BOPP01000030.1 coordinate 1,236,250, forward strand.
GCCGCCCTCGCCGCCCTCGCCGCCCTCTAGCGGCCTCGGGCGGCCCTCAGCCGCGCCCTCGCCGCCCTTCGGCCGCCCTCCGCCCGCCCGCCGCCCTGCGCTCGCGCCTTCGCCATCCCCGACAGCCTCTCAGCGCATGCCCTTGTCCTTGCTGCCGTTGTCACTGTCACCGAAGGCCTCTTTGTTCGCAGACATCTCAATCCGGCTCTCTGCCTTCGGCGTCGCGCACATCGGCCGCCGTTTCCATTCACCCACTGCCCGCCGCTCATGATGCACGCCGACCCAACGGTTCCGGAGCCGCTTCCCCGCGCACGATGGCTCTGCCTGCGCCCGTCACCTCGGCGCTCCATACGCCTTTCGGGCTCTGCCGTTCCTGTCGTCACTGTCAATATGCTTTACTATTCGCCGATTTGTTTTTCCCCGCCTACCAATGCTGGCGGAGGTCCTCACGTCATTATTCCCACAAACCCGCTGATTCTGTCCACCATGCCCACTTATATTCCTTCGTCATCACTTGGACATTTTCCTAGGATCCTCTCTAGGCTCGGGCCTCACCTATCTTCTCAACTTTCTCTGCAGTCCTCGCCGACTTCGGGCCATCTCATCTCCCCGGTCTTCACGATTGCTGCCGTCCCACCAGGGTTTTTCAATCTCGCCCACGCCTTCGTCTGGTTATGTGCTATGCCGACCACTCGCACCAACATTTCCCCGCACCACGCTACGCCGTACTCACGCACTCCTGCAGCCCGCTTTGCCTGTTTGCGCAACGACCACTTACGAAAACAATAACCTGGTGCGCTTTCGCCCATCTGCTCTCGTAAAATATTATAGGGGCTGTTATTTCCGGGGTCGCGACAACGTGTGGAGCGCGCCCGCGGCCAGAATTTAGCCACGGCGGCGTCGCCGCGACTTATTCCGTTATGAGCGGCGGCCCCTCGCCCGCCCCCGCTCGCCTGCGCCGTGGCGCCCCTAACCTCTCTACCTTCTGCCGGCCGTGCCGCCGCCTTTCCTTACTAGAGCCGGCAAGTAGGAATTCGCGTGCCGCTGTCGTGTTGCACAGGCTTGCAGGCTCCGCGCTCCCAGCTCCGCTGGGATCATTTGGCCTGTAATGTTGTTCGCTTGCGGGTTCGACCGCCAAGCATCCCAAACGTTGGGCCAAAAGCGGGATGACGATGGCTGTGTTACGACACACGAGGATCTTTGTCATAGTTTGTGACAGTCGTGTCATAGCAAGATGATGTATTGTTCTTTGGAATGTATTCTCTAGATTAGGATTGTTCGCTTTTTGTCCGAATGGTTTGTCACATCATTTGCCATTCCTGTCAATTTTGATTGGTTAGTAGGATGGAAAGGTACTTGTTTACGACAGGTTCAGCACGTATGGCGTCGAAATGTTGCTTCATTACGCAATATGATTTCCTTTTCTCATACGGATTATTATTATTATTTTCATAATTGTTCTGTTGTGGTGGAGAAAATATTTCCACATTCTATCCTATTTTCTTACTTCTCGAAAAGTAATCTTATCCCTTTCAGTGTGTTGTAAACACAATTCTGCGACAAAATAAATTACGAAAATATTGACAATGCATTCAAATTAAAAGTTGAGGAAATAAATGGAAACCTCACTTTGAATTCACCTGTTTTATTAAAAATTAAAGTTATTAGTTATACTTTTTAAAGTAAATGTTTTTCATTCCTTATTGTTATTTCCTTTTGTATTAAATGAGTGAATATGTTGTTCCTAGTGTGGTCTAATATTTATTCTTTTTTTTTCAGGTAAGTGACCGCATTAGGTTCCTCTCTTTTGTCATTAACCTGGAGCTACAATGGTAAGTACTATTTTAATTTATTGTAAAACGTTCAATTGTATGTTGGGGGTTTTGTCGTAAAGATATGAAGTTCAAATATTATAAAAGACCTACAACCTAATTTCCTCAAATGCTATGGACAGTGTGTTTGAGGGGATGTCATTAGAATTTGAAACCAGATTAAAGATATTAAAGAGAGAATTCGAACATGTGATTATCTTTTATTCCCTGACTGAAGATTGCGTGAACTTCTGTTTAACATGGCAGTGAATTTACCTGCCTTTGTGAACTCATCGGTTATATAATTGATGCAGAGCGTGTTCGTTCTAACATTCCAACAGAAAAGTATTGTCTTACCGCGTGTAAATAGCCTAAGAAGACAGTTTTAGTAGGTTCTATTCACACTTTGTGAATGTGCGCGTAAACTTGCACCACACAACTACGACTTTTTCCAGTATTTTCTTACCAGATATAGTCGTTTACTTCATTTAAAAAAAAATAAAACCATTACGAAACAAATGCATCCTTCGATCGTTCTCTCGTATCCTAAGAAATAACTTTGTCTGAGTCATGTGTTTTCATCACAGCGACAATTGCGCTTTCAATGTCCACGTTGTAAAAATATCCTCATACCGCCACAAGACACTCACACCACCTCTGAGAAGCGCGGAAACGAAACATCGCTCGCCGTCGCAGCGATGCATCATAGACCACCTGCACGGGATTGCAATGCGCCGCACTCGACGCGCGGGTGAGTCAGTGGGGCGGCTTCCTCGAGAAGAGCGGAGGCGACAAGTGGACAAGCCATCGCACGCGCTAATGACTCTTCGAGCGCGCGTCGGCGCGTGCGCGTGCACGTGCGCGCTGCGCAAAGCGATGCGTGGTTGCGCAAGCGCCGTGGCCGGCGTGCGCGACGCCGCACGCTGGGT
>BOPP01000030.1:1239014-1267167 GCA_017312745.1 Gryllus bimaculatus
GCGTCTGACGCAGAAGATAATACTAGGTGCTGTGGGTTACGATAGAGGTCTCGATAACGTCCTACTAGGGGCTGTGGTTTTGCCGATACGTCTTCGAGCGCTTCTAGGGACTCTGTGGGTATTGAATTTTCGTCTCGAGCCGAGTACGATTGGGTCACCGAGTCGTATCGACTCGATGCGTTACGTCACGGGGCTTCTGTGGTTAGGATACGGTCTCATGGGTCGCACGATCTCAGGTGATAGTTTTATTGTTATTTTTTTTACGCCAACATTCACAATGGTAATGACATATTCGTGATTCTGTTTTAATAGATAGTTCGCCACTCCATCATATATGTAAATAACGCTGAATTAAGCCGATACATAATAACAATATTGAGTGTATTACTAGTCCAACATAAGGGAACACATTGTTTTGTGAAGATTTTCTTCAACCGCATAGCGGAAAACACTTCATAAGCTTTCCTCATATTGCATCTATTTTTCACCAATCTAGAAACTGTCATACCACACTGTGTAGAAAGGGAGGGTACATCTTATACTTTCCGTATTCGCGGTCGTGAAGAATACTTGGCGTATTTTATTAGTGTCACACCGGTTCTAAGTATCGTTGGTTAAGCTTAAGCATTAATGTACAGAAGTTCCAATTCTACTATGAGTCGTCTGATATAACAAATTTACCTCGTTTGCGCCCGAATAAAAATGCTTCATGAAAATGGTGATTTGTCCTTGGTATTCTGGTCTGAAATACTGAGAATACTACCACTGACCCATCTGTCCTAATGGGGAGGGAGACACGATAACTTAGGATTCTTCCTTGCTAGTGCAGCGGCAAAGGTTCTTGATTACCTTGTTGCGAGAGTGCTCGAGTTCTAATGCAAGTTATGCATATTTCTCTGGCCGCGCTCAGTGCATTCCTCGTGTACCTGGTGCTTGTTGGGCGATCTGCTGCGCGAGGCGGCGTCATCCGCCCATGCCGCCCAGGAATAGTGACACGCCATGTTTTGGACCCATCGGCACGGCGCCCTAGTGGAGAGGCACTTGGTGGAGGTACAGAGAGGCAAGCAGAGCCTTTTGCTCTTAGCTTGGTGACGTTTAGGATGTGCCGTGGTGGCGCCGCGTGCGTGTATGAGTGTAGAAAGTGCAGATTCAGTAACAAAGGGCTTTTACATAGTGTGTGCGTACAGAAATGCGCTAAAACTCATTGAAATAAGTAGATTTTTTAATTGTGGGACTGGCCGTGTGAACCAAGAATAGCGTTTGGGTACGGAATATGAACATTTTATCGTTCTATGCTGAGAGATACTGAAATGCTTGTCTTGGAAGCGGATCAGCCCTCAGTTAATTCGAATGTGCGCCCCGTGCCGTCGAAAAGTTTCTACGGCTGTACGGAACTGAATATCGTGCTCTACCACATAATTAGGTGTTTTTCTCATGAACCGTGACAAATAAAGATTAAATGCTTCTATAACTTTATCCACAAGTTCTTATTTGCGGGAGCTCTAACATTTGTCGTGGCAGGTGTTTGCCCGATGACGTCCTGGCCACTTGGCGACGGGCATGAAGGGTATCAAGGACGGTCGCCCTTATCAGGAGGGTGGGGCCCGTGAATTATGTAGGTTCACGGGATGCGCAGGAATGAGCTGTTTCTCGGCATCTTCATTCATTTTCCTTGTTGAAGTGCTCAAGGTTCATGAGATGTAAAGACTTGTGAACTCTTTTTGCATTTACACATAGAGTGTTCCGTTTCGAAATAAACCACTCGGGGCAGCGTTACTGGGGGGCCCTGTTCCCAGTTTTCAGTAATTGCCTCAGGCACAAAGCTTCGTGGGATGGAGCCTCTGCGCAGCACTGTTCGTGATCGTGTTTCTTGGTGAGCGAGGGAAGTTTGGGTTTTTGCGACACCGGAACCGGATGGCGATAAAGCATTGGGGCGTTTGATGGCTCTGGGTGCGAAGAACCGGAGACATTCCTCGACAATCAGTTTTTAAGGCGTTGCCTGTCCATTCTTCGTGGCGGGTGTTGTCCTGGACAATTGTCCTCGCACTCTGGAAGAGGTAAGGTGGTTATGGAGAAGTTGACGGTGTGAAGTGTTTTCATTTCACTGTTCTATTTTATTGAAGCACTATAGTCTTTCAGTTAGTTATGACCTACTTGTAATTGATCAATTACATTGATGTTATGATGTTACACAATAGCTCCTTTCGGAGTTACAGTTGTGGGTTGCTCCTTCGCGCAAATTTACTAAAATCTATTACACACTTTTATACATGTTAACTATTTTGCATTTTTTGTATGCGTTTTATCTTACATTTTACTATAATTTAATCAACATTTTTTTTTAATAAATGATCTTTTAAGAGACGCGCATAGCAAGTTGTCTTGCGGAGGCTGAGGTCAGTGCAATTTACATCTCGTCTAATCTGCAATAGCGTCTTCATGGAGATCCACAATGCATGTTTTACTCTGGTTACTGTGTCCGATGGTCCTCTCTCTGCCCGACCCTCCGGGTTCGACGTTTCCTTTTCTATCTATCTTCGCCCTATCTGCTCCTCCTATTTCCTTCTCTCTTGTTTCTCTTGGGGTGTCTTTCTTTTCATCTTCCCCCTTTTTTCTGCTTCCATGTTCTCTCACAGTAAATTCATATATTCGGCCTTATGGGCCCCGTTCGTTTAAGTCCTTGAATCCCATCCTGTTCCACATTCTCCAGTATGTGCTCCCACGTCACTCGGTTCTTAATCTCCTTGTACCAGCCAGTTATAGCTTAATTCCATATCCTCTTCACTAACACTGTTCTGCCTTGCAGTTGCATCAGGCGGGCCTACCCTTCACATGCATGCACCCTGCCACCAGGCGGGCCTGCTGCCCGTCTTTTCATCGTTTAACCCTTGTCTCTTCAATAACATCCTCGCCTTGAAATAACGATACTAGATATGTGTGTGGACGACAGTCTATTCCTTTGATATAGGTTTTGCAGATAACTATCTGATAATGAATTTCGTTTGAAGTATTCTTTTATTTATTCTTAAGACAGGGCGTACTTCTTCTTTACAGGTGCAGCGCGGTGCAAACCGTGCTTTTTGGACAGGTGCCTTCATTTTGCCGCAAGAGAAAAGAGTGAAAAAAGAAATTGCGAGGGACGAAGGTTATATTTGTTAAAAGTATGGCTGTTCAAAACTCTTATGGGTGGTGTAGGAGTGGCCAGCAAGTTCTCACGGACGATTGTATATTTATATTTCTATCATATGACGAGAGGCGCAGTGAAGCTGGTCCCATCGGAGTGCACTCATGGTGTTTCTATGGTAAAATTTAGCGTCCGGTAGGCTATTTGTGTTGCGCTGCTGGCTTTTAGCTAAGGTTTATTGTGATCAGTGGGTGAGAGTGTTCAGGCTCGAGGTAGAATGTGCACATAGTAAGGATGGACTGGGCAGCACTTAGATGGTTGTAGATCTGTCTGTAAGTTTGTGGGAGGGAGCCTGTTAGACGTGGCTGAGGCTTTCATGTACAATTCCGGAAAATGTTTCATCGCTTCTTTGATCCAGTTTCTCTGCCCATATTATGTTACCACGCCAATAGACCCCCGTAGATTTCGACTCCGCACTCGCAGCGGCTAATAGATCCGAGCTATCTCGCGAATGTTGCACAGAGTTTTATTTAAAGTTTTTAATTATCGTGGATAGTAACGGCTAGTTTTTTCAATATAAATATTTATGTTACTTGTTGTGAGTAGAATGTGAGTGTAAGTGTCTTTGTTTTTGTATTTGAAAGCGGCCGTTCAGATTGTAAGACTGTTTTGGGAACGTGAGACTGTACGGAGAGAATACTGGAAGAGATATGCAACTCAGATTCCGAGATTGGTTGTGTGAGAAACTTAGAGGATAAGTGAGAAGACTAAAGGAAGATAATGATCGGTGAGTGTGGGGCCCTAGTTATGTTATCAGAGCCACGTTTCGAACCCAATGTGGGAAGATTTGAATTAAAGCCAGTAGACGTATCTGATTTTTATTAAGCAAGGTTGGGCGGCGTGGTTCCTGTTTCTGGCCCCGTGTTGGTCTCTTTGTTGTTACCTGAGAAAGTAGGTTTCGTTGTGGCCGCAAATTAGACGCGTTGGAGATGTTATCGTGCGCGGGTCGTCTCTGCTTATCTTTATGTTAATACCATTCTGGTCGCTCCTCCAGGAATTGGAGCCGGAAGTTAGTGTGGTCTTCAATTCTATAGATAGGCTACACTAAGTAATGCTTCCAAAACGTTAACGGCACGCTTCAGTGTGCTTTAAGATAATAAGAAGGGCTGGTTCTTTCACAGACAGGAAGCCTTGGAAGGTATTTGTGTCATCAAGTTGAAACTCCCAGTATTGTACGAGTGAAAAAAAGAGGAGGAATAAGGGACAGCAATGCTGGCTTGCCCGGGTTATTACTTCGTTATGTCGGTTTCACAATTTGTTTGCAATAGAGGTTGCGAAATGTCGTTGCATTTGGCTACTGCGGATATATGTAGACATGGGTTTACATGTACTATTGATTAAATTTTTTAAGAAAAACAGTTTAAAGAATTGCTACTACAACAGAATCTTCAGAATGGAACGCGACAAGGTCATTGGGTCAGAATACGTTGGTTAGAGATGTGGGAATCAGCTGTTCACTTAGGGGCTACTCGGATGAGACAGTGTCGTAGCAGTTGTGAAGCACATGTAAAAATAAAGAGAATGTAAAAGTCAAATTTGCGCCCACCAGTTTGGTCATGGACACTCAGCGGTGCGAGCTTTGTACGTGGTGGCGATGTCCGAATTCGATTCCCGTTTGAAAGCAAAACAACAGAGCTGTAGCTTTCCTTTGGCGAGTATGTAGCCTTGTGTTTGTGTAGCTGTGTGACGAAAGAAACTCAGGTAGATGTGAAGCAATAGTGCAGATCGCGGTGGCAAGGGGAAGTACGTGGACGGGCTAGCGATCGGATGTTGATCGCCGATATCGAGGCGCATGGGTAATAAATCGCCATGGGCGCCAACGATTTCCTACGGCCTGGGAATACCGGCAAACTGGCAATAGAGTTGCATTCATGGGTGCCGGCTCTGAAAGATGCCAAATGCATATAGTACATAAACAGCTTTGATTAGGGATGGGTTAAAAATTTGCTCCCCAACTTAAAAACGGCCGTTCGTTAGATGACTAGATCTGGTTAGGCCGCGGTATAGGCTAGGACCAGATTGTACCAGTAAGAGTTTTTACATTCTTATCTGCGAGGATTGTGGAGATAGATGTGTATCATTTGTGGATACACTTATGATAAAATATAGATGTTGGGTGTGCTTTCTCACGACTGCGCGACGGATTCGTACGCGGTTTGTGAGATCAATGGATTCTAAGTGTGTGATTATTTTGAAAGACAGCTGATGTAGGAAATCATTGTGCCTTATAAGCTGCGTAAATTACAGAAGCAATCTCTGCCGATAATTGTTTGTTTATACTGCGTGATCAAACGCTCGGCGCTTACGTTTGAGCTGCGTTACGCCGCGTGTCAGAGTTATGTGTGGTGTGTGTGGGGGGGGTTGGCGGTCGCGTTCTGCGAGGAAACAAACCCTGACGGCGTGGCGTGCAGCGCGGATTGCACGCCTGTGAGAGCGGCCCATATTTGCGGCTCTCCACCGCGCTTTCGCCGCGCCTTCTCCGGCCCCTGTTGCGGCTGAAGCTTAACATTGCGTGCAGATGGAAACTATGGTATTAGCCAAGTGCTTCTCAGAAAATGCCGAACAGTTATTCTCACACTGCGGATACAACTTGGTGGTTCGTCCTTTTTTTCTAGTCACTTAGGTTCTTTCCCTCATTTGTAAAGTGAAAGATTGTTATAAGTGTCTTTGTAATATTCGACTGTAAGTGGGTTATCCTTTAAATATAAGTTTTTATAATAACGTAATAGTAATGTGTTCACTTTTTGGGACGAATTGTCAAAAAAATCTTAATTGTCGCGAAGACTGTCAAAACGCATATGAATGAGCTTCATACTTTTTAGAGATTCCCGAGTGATGTACCGTGTGAAAATATTGCTAACACCAGTGTTCAACGTCAGTCTCTCGGAATCTGTTTAACTTTTGGTCGTACGTGTTGAATTTCACCGGGGCATATAATCTCAAGAGTATTTTTAAATGAGACATGCCATAAGAAACTTAATATCGTAATCGTCTATACGTAATAGACTGTGTAATTCTACATCGTGCTGGCATAGTGGCGCCATCTAACAATGTACAATTGCGGGAGAGTTTCGTAAAGTAGGGTATTTTATTAATAGTTGTCGGAGAAAGAAATAGGTTTAAGTTGAAGGTCAGGTTTTAAACGCTAACATTTGTGTTTCAACTTTTCGAATGGAATTTCGGACGCCTTCTACGTAAAAATGTTTAAGAGGTGTAAACGAAGATAACGAATTATAGGTGAAAGAAAATTGAAGATGTCAAGACTGAGAGAAATCCGAGAAAGATGCGAAGATAGCAAAATTTTCCTGTTGAAAGTTCGAACAAACAACCCTGTCTTTTTCTCTCTCGAGAATTATTACATTTTGCTGATCTCTCCAGTTTATGTTGAGACTCTGGATTTTTAAGTGTAATTTCGTATTTTCTTGCGTTCTACACTTACCAGAACCAAAAGATTTACATCACTTTGTGAATCGTCACGTTCGTTAACAACTAATAGCAACTTTTACGTTACAATATTTGTCCATGATTTATTATGTATTACATTTGGTTACCTTACTCTTCGATTTTCCAATTTTCTAGAATTTTTAATTTTTTCAATGTTTATCTTCAATTTTATTACATTATTTGTTTGCAGTGATATAAGACGAGTATTCTTTCTATTTATTTCGCTAACAGTGATAACTTGCGTAGTTTGTCTAGCTGAGGCTACTTCGGACGTGATAGAACACGGATGAATGTTCTCTCGAGACTCGGCGCGCGCTGCTGCAGTTATCTCGAGTGGGCGAAAGTGCGCGTCAGTGACAGCTATCATATTCACGTGCTTTAGATGTTGAAAAATATGCATATGTCGCGGGTCTCGAGAAACTTTGGCGATCGCCCGACTTGTATCCACTTCCGAGCAGATGTCTGCACGGTTTGCAGTGGTTGTTAGGTAGCGTAGATATCGCGAGCTCTCGGTAGACGATGTCTCCTAATTCGCGATCTAGTCTGGCTACAAAAGTAGTCCTGGACAGCAGGGTTTATAGATGAAGTTTTTATTACTGACGGGGAAAGTGTGTAGGGGTGCCAAGTGCATCAATTTTGTGCTCGTCAAATTAAATTTTTTGCAATCATTTGTATATTTTTAAAATGTTGTTATGGGTTTTTTTATAAATTGTAATTACGTTTAACATGTGTTTCGTTTTAAATTAGTTCGTATTTAATTAATTACATATTCACGATCCGATTCTTAGCATATTTATTACATATTCGTTACTGTTACAAGTTACATAATACTATGTAGAGTTGTTTTGAAGTTGTCATACCATATAGTTTTTTTCTCGCGGTGTCTAGATTTATGTCTAGTCTTTTTCGGTCGTTTTCTGCTGTACTCATAAAGTTTTTTCTCTTATTATGCTTCGCACAGATAGAACGCGCAGATTTGCTCCTCCGTCCTCCTCCTGCCTGGACTCGCCTCCTCCAGTGGTGTGGTGCGTTCGCCTGCGCCACGCCGTTTTCGCAGGGGCTTAATCACGGTCGTGCCCACTTAGCACATGGGATGGCAGGGCGGCTGGCGCGGGATGCTGGCGGCGCGGAAGAGCGGGCGAAGTCGGGCGCTCGGCGCCCGTTCAGCGCGCGTCGCTTGTGGCGCTCTGCCTATTCTCATCTCAGCGGACTTTACGCCTAGCACGCCGACTTCGCGCAGCCCCTCCGCGCGCGCGTGTTTGTCTTTACTCAGTCTTCAGGCAGCAGCTCGCCGCTGCTGCCAACGGGAAGCGGGGGCCCGTGGCTGAGTGGCGAGGATGGCGTGAGCTGCGGGAGCGCGGTGAGTGGTGGTAATGGTGATGAGATGGCTCGCAAACCATTGCAAAGACGAGGTTTTCGCGTGAATATCATTTTTTTGTTCGGAGGGAAGTAAAATAGGGTTAGAGGATATTGTATTTTTGGCGTTGCGGAAACAGAGAGAGAGGGGGGTCCGCATGGTCAAATTCCTGCAAAAATTTTGAATCGGGGACCCGTATGCCCTGACGTATTTCCGAACATTGTTATTGTTTTATTTCAAACGCTTCATTTAAGAGTTAAATTCAATTCTCAATTCTAATCCCAAATCCGTTTAATTCTAGATGCTGGAACATGTTGGAATTTGTATGATTGTTGTTGTGAATGCAAGTGTTCCAGTCCAACTTCATATTGGCATACCATATATTTAAGAAAATCGGGATGTTTGTATCTTTTATTAACTTGTATTAAGAGTTTTTAATTTCATTCCACAATTGGGGGTTGACAAATTTGTTTACTTATTAGTTAAACCTATGTCATTGTTAAGTAAAAAGTGATGGAAAGGAGCACAGAATTCGCTATTCATCCCCCTGTGGTTGCCTACGGTTGTTTTATGAATAGGCAAAGCGCAAAGCGAGGTAAATATACAAATTTGATATTCATGTGCAATTAAGTAAGATTGGCGCTCTTGCAATTTAAAGAATTACTACTTGTCGTAAGCCTCGATTCGGGTTGTCAGTGAATGCCTAATAAGACAATACTGTTCTTTTATTCAGAACATTTTAGATCAAGTTGTGTTATCGTATAATGGGACGTAAGCAAACGGCAGGTAATTTCACTGTAGGGAAATGTTGGAACTCGAAATGTGAGCAAGTTGGAGATTTTGGAATTGGAGGAAGAGGTGAAGAGCACGAATAACAACCTCGGTAGAAATGCTGGGGGGTTGCTGGGATGGGGCAGTAAATGCCCATTTGAAAGGAGATTTAATGCGGCGGTGTTAGCAAAATCGCAACAAAATGGAGAAGTTGGTAAGGAAAAGTGAAAGATGTGGAGGATGGTCATAACTGGGAATTATATGATACGAGGGAATTGGATTCAAACAACGACAGTGAAATGGAGATGGACTCCAGGAGCAGAGATGGGCGAGGCTGGGCGGATAAAGGTTTAAAGCAGAGCGTGTGTCGTGGGAGAAGCGTCGCGGCGCGGGGGTGGGCGTCGGCGACGGGGGCAGCAGCCACGCGTTGCCAAGCCGGCTGCGCGTCGGGGAAGTAAAGTCTCTGGGCGTACTTAACGCGCGCGTTAAAAGCGCCGTTGCTGGCAGCCGAGGCTGTCGCGGCGACGACAACCGGGGCCGTGGCCTTCTCCCGGGACGGTGCCGGGCCGGCGTGCGTGGTTGATTACTGGCGGCGCCGCCGTTCTCCTCACTGTGGTGTATCCGCCGCCTGCGGCCGTCCTCGTCCCTCCTTGCACCACGCCTTCCTGCGTCCGCCGTGCCGCCCTTCGCCGGCCCTCGCCGGCCTTCTCCTTCGACCGCCCTCGCAATCACCCGCCCTCCGCGCCCTCTGCCGCCCTCCGCGCCCTGCGCCGCCCTCGGGCACGCCCTCTAGCGGCCTCGGGCGGCCCTCAGCCGCGCCCTCGCCGCCCTTCGGCCGCCCTCCGCCCGCCCGCCGCCCTGCGCTCGCGCCTTCGCCATCCCCGACAGCCTCTCAGCGCATGCCCTTGTCCTTGCTGCCGTTGTCACTGTCACCGAAGGCCTCTTTGTTCGCAGACATCTCAATCCGGCTCTCTGCCTTCGGCGTCGCGCACATCGGCCGCCGTTTCCATTCACCCACTGCCCGCCGCTCATGATGCACGCCGACCCAACGGTTCCGGAGCCGCTTCCCCGCGCACGATGGCTCTGCCTGCGCCCGTCACCTCGGCGCTCCATACGCCTTTCGGGCTCTGCCGTTCCTGTCGTCACTGTCAATATGCTTTACTATTCGCCGATTTGTTTTTCCCCGCCTACCAATGCTGGCGGAGGTCCTCACGTCATTATTCCCACAAACCCGCTGATTCTGTCCACCATGCCCACTTATATTCCTTCGTCATCACTTGGACATTTTCCTAGGATCCTCTCTAGGCTCGGGCCTCACCTATCTTCTCAACTTTCTCTGCAGTCCTCGCCGACTTCGGGCCATCTCATCTCCCCGGTCTTCACGATTGCTGCCGTCCCACCAGGGTTTTTCAATCTCGCCCACGCCTTCGTCTGGTTATGTGCTATGCCGACCACTCGCACCAACATTTCCCCGCACCACGCTACGCCGTACTCACGCACTCCTGCAGCCCGCTTTGCCTGTTTGCGCAACGACCACTTACGAAAACAATAACCTGGTGCGCTTTCGCCCATCTGCTCTCGTAAAATATTATAGGGGCTGTTATTTCCGGGGTCGCGACAACGTGTGGAGCGCGCCCGCGGCCAGAATTTAGCCACGGCGGCGTCGCCGCGACTTATTCCGTTATGAGCGGCGGCCCCTCGCCCGCCCCCGCTCGCCTGCGCCGTGGCGCCCCTAACCTCTCTACCTTCTGCCGGCCGTGCCGCCGCCTTTCCTTACTAGAGCCGGCAAGTAGGAATTCGCGTGCCGCTGTCGTGTTGCACAGGCTTGCAGGCTCCGCGCTCCCAGCTCCGCTGGGATCATTTGGCCTGTAATGTTGTTCGCTTGCGGGTTCGACCGCCAAGCAATCCCCAAACGTTGGGCCAAAAGCGGAGATGACGAAGGGCTGTGATTAACTGAACACGAGATCTTACTTTTTGTCAATAGTTGTGACAGTCGTGTCATACGCAGATGATGTATTTGTTTTCTTTGGGAATGTATTGCTCTAGATAGGATTGGTTTCGCTTTTTGTTTCCGAATGTTTGTCATTTAACGTCATTTCCATTACCTGTTCAGATGATTTTGATTGTTAGTAGGATGGAAAGGGTACCTCTTTTTAGCGATCAGGCCGTTCACAACGTTCATGGCGTCGAATATGGGTTGCTATTATTACTGCATATGATTTGCTCGTTTCTCATACGGATTATTAATGTATTATTTCTGCATAATTGTTCTGTTGTGGTGGAGAAATAAATTGTCCAGGAAGGTGAAATTTCCTGAATGTTCTTGTACACGTTCTCGGAGAGAGTAAAATCTATCTCGCTTCAGTGTGTTGTTAAGACACAAATGTCTGCGATCAAAAGTAGCATTGACGAAAGTAGTTGACACAGAATACTGTCATTCAAATTAAACGGAGGCCATGATAATTTTGGAACATCACTTTGTTAATTCACCTGTTGTGAATAAAAATTTATAAGGTTTATTAGTTAACCACTTTTTATAAGTAAAAGGTGTCTTTCCATTCTTTAATTTATTGTTGATTTTCCTTTTTGGTTATTAAAATGAGTGAGGCCTAGCCTCTTGTCCTAGTGTGAGTCTAGATATTTTATTCTTTTTTTTCAGTTGTAAGTGAACCGCTCCAGGTTCCTCTCTTTTGTCAGTTGTAGCGGCGGCGCTTGGGAGCTAGCAGATGGGTAAGTTACTGATTGTTAATTTCCTTGGGTAAAAACCGTTGCACCTTTGTATGTGGGGCTTTTGACGTTTTCGTAAATATGAGTTCAAATATTATAAAAGACCTACACCCTAATTTTTCTTCTCAAAGTGCTATGGGAAACATGTGTTTAGGATTCATTAGAACATTTAGAAAAACAGGGAATTAAAGATTATTAAAGAGAGGATTCCGAAAATCGTGATTATCTTGTTATTCCGTCTGACTGAAGATTGCGTGAACTTCTGTCTAAGCGCAGTATTTGGCAGTGGGAAATATTACATCGCCTCTTGTGAACCTCGATCGCTGCACATGTCACAGTTATCGGCACGGGCTGGAGCGTGTTCGGTGTTATGTTAGTAGCATTCCAACGAGAGAAAGTAATTAGTCTGTTATTCCCCGGCGTGGTAAAGTAGCCTCCGTAAGAAGAGCAGTTATTAAGTAGGGTTCTATTCACCTGACTTTGGTGATATGTGCCGCGTATACGTTGCACCACAGCAACTATCGACTTTTTTTCCCAGTATTTTCTGTGCTTACCTCATGATATTAGTCGTTACGTTTCCATTTAAAAAAAAATATCAAAACATTTATCGAAACATTATATGCATCCTTGCGATGTTCTTCGTATCCGTAAGAATATAACGTTTGTCTGAGTCACTTGTGGTCTACTTGCATCACAGCGACAATTGCGGCTTTCCAGAGCGCGTGTCCACGTTGGTCAAAATCCTGCCATAGCAGCACAAGTAAGCACTTTGCGACACGTGGCAACGTCTGAGAAGCGTTCCGGACCGAAAACATCGCTCGCCGTCCGCAGCGCATGCATCGATAATGACCACCTGCTTCGGGATTGCAATAAGTGGCGTCCGATCTCGGACGCCGTCTGGGGAGGGGGTCAGTGGTGGGCGGCTTCCTCGAGAAGGCGGAGCGACAGAGTGGACAAGCCAATCCCCGCTACGCGCTATATCATCTCTTCGGGAGTTGCGCGCGTGAGTGCGCGTGCGCGTTGCACGTGCGCGCTTGTTCGCAAAGCGGATTTTGGCCCGTGGGTTGCGTCAGGTTCGGGGCGTGGCTCGGCGTGTCGACCGACCCGCCCGGCAGCGCTGGTTCCGGACAATGGGACAGCCAACGTGAATGTTCGCGATAAATAAAGAGGTGTGTGGAGTATGGTGCTGTGTGTATCAGCGTGTTGTCGTATGGTGTGTGTGTGGTGTACTCTTGTGGTGTATGTGTGTGGTGTATGTGTGTTGTTATGTGTGTGTGTATTGTGTGTTATATGTGTGCTGTGTATTGTGTGTGTTGTTATTGCTGTTGTGTATTGTCGTCGGTGTGTGTGCTGTGGTTGCGTCGTCGTGGGCGGCTGCTCAGCGTCCGTCTTATGTCTGTGTCCTGTTTGGGCTCCGTCCTACTTGTCTTTTACAAGAGGACTTCTAGCGGGGTTTCGCACCTAAGCGTTGGCCCCTATCCGCCCCCTCCCCCCGCGCCAAGTACGTCGAGAAGCTGGTGTATGGGTCCAGAAAAAAAGAGGCCAAAGGGTTCGTAGACGCGGGGGTGAATGTTTTACCCCTTCCATTTATCTGTCCGGGCCAACACGTTTGCCATAACTCAGCGCAGAACCCCCACCTGTAGAAAAAAGAAAGGATTGTAATGCTGCAGTGGAAAGTGGCGGTTGTGGGTCCATGGTGTCTAAAAACGAGATAAATCTACTATATGTAGCAAATTAATTTTTTCTAACACCGTCTGAAGTGGAAATCACGTTTTCTGCTTCCTTGATACTGCAGAATTTTTTTTTAGCAGAGTAATTTTTTATATAAATTTTAATAATAATTGTATCAATAACAGAATAGTATTCCTAATAATTAATAATAATGATTATTAATAATAGTATTTTTGTTTTTTCGGTTTTGGACCAGTTCGTCCGTCTGATCAACATTAGCGCCTAAACCGTTAATTGTCTCACAAAATTGTTCAAAAGCTTTGGTTTTTTTCTCGATTGCGCAAAATGCGCTTTAAAATGGGGTAGGTCGCACTTAGTGCAACTTAATAAATTTTCAAAAATTTCAAAGTTATATTTTTTCGGCATAGTTCTACATCTTTCATATTTGCTCTCTTATGAAATCTGATCTTCGCAGACAGATCTCCAAATAGGAACTAGTAGAATTTTTCGAAAATGTGAGTACTTTTTGCATAGTTTTGCAAGTCAATTAAAAAAATCGTCTCAAAATCTGAAGCTTTTTTTTTCTTCTGCATTTTCTCTCTAATATAGTAGTGTATGTTCATAAAAATGGCGCGATTTTCGTTGATTCGCTGAATTTTCGAAAATCGCGATAGTTACAAATGAAGCAACAAAGGATGTGATGTTGAAGTATCCCTAGTTTTTATTTACCAGGGAATATTCTTATCTCGGTTTAATTT
Source organism: Gryllus bimaculatus (assembly GCA_017312745.1). Lineage (NCBI taxonomy): Eukaryota > Metazoa > Arthropoda > Insecta > Orthoptera > Gryllidae > Gryllus > Gryllus bimaculatus. The sequence goes on from BOPP01000030.1 coordinate 1,252,927, forward strand.
TTGCCTGTGACCTTACTCGAAGCACACGCGACATGAATTCTTAGCCCCTTCTGCCCACTCACTGCACGGCGTTCCAACCTCGCGCCAGCGCGTGGCCTCGGGGGCGCTGCGGCGCCGACGCCCCTGGCCTCCTAGAATCGCTGATGGTCGAGGTGGACGTCGCGGAACGTCGCGGCCGTCGGAGATTACGAGTCTTGCGACGCCCTGCGCACACCAATGGGCACTGCAAAGCGCGTGGGGAGTGTCGTGTCGGTATTCAACCAAGCAAAACAGCTAGGTCAAATTAGGACAGCAGGGAGGAGAATTCTGGCAATTAGGAGCTATGGGCGGTAGTTTTCCGTGGTTTCTTTGATTAGAACTATGGCCGGATTACTACAATAACAAACGGGCCATGGACGACGCGCGATATTTCTTTCCCCATTCTTGCCTAGTTCTCTTCCCTTACGCACATACATTTATATGCCCTAAACAACCGTACAAGGCGAGAGACGGGACAGATGAGATAGATGACTACTCTGGAAATCCTGACTGAGGCGGTGCCATATTAGGGAGATACCTGGAGCAGTAAAATCCGCAAAACGAGGTGTAGGTCGAAATCGTATCCTACGTTCCAGCGGGGGAGAAACAGCAATTTCTCGGGGTATAACATGCAGTACACTTCGCGACGAATGACCATAGTACCATATCACTCACTTCGTTGTAGTGATGAATCCGACTGCAATGCTAAGTCCCTCCTCAAGAAAGACATGTCTACGCCAACAATTGAGAATTATTGTTAAAAGAACGAAAAAAGAGCGAAATGTACTTTTCGTTCATAAACAGGGGATAAAACTAGGCGTTTTTGTAAAAATATATTGAAGCCGATATTTTTTGGACATTGATGTTTTGTGCTGTATTTTCTGGTATTTCTTTCTTTCCTCGATTTTCACACATTTTAAAATGTTTTCATTAAACTTGAATTATGAATTAACATACAAGGCCATTACCAAATTAAATTTGGTTGCGCATGAATTTATTGATAGAGATTACTAAGTCATCTTTAAAACATCGATGCTTAAAAACATCGATTGATTTTGATCGATGTATTATTAATACGGATGTTTTAATTTTGCACGTTGGTGTTTGGCAACACCGATGTTCTAAGGCAGTAGTGCCGTAGCGAACTCGGACCGAAGGATCGCGGGTTCGAGTCCCGCCTCGGGCATGGTTGTATTGTGGTTCGTCCTTTCACCCCCTATAATCATCATTATCATGTCAACCCACAGTTACCATACCGTTACAAGCAATAGTGGTCGCTAATGACCTAGTAGTTGATGCGACCTTAAATAACAAAAAAAAAAAACAAAAAACAAACAAACAAAAAACGATGTTTTGTTGTCGATGTCGCTTCACCAGTGCGCGGGCGCTTTGACGTCCAAGCACCGGGCTGGTGTTGAGATCCCGCCGCATAGACTATCCCTCATCCAAGATGATTCTGATACTCTGGTATTTACTTCATCGCATGAAGAGCCGTTTTTTAAATTTTGTTTTCAATTAATTTTGAATTATAAATTAACATACACGATAACTGCCAAATTAAATTTTGTTGCTTACGAATGTTAGTAAATCAGCTTTAAAACATCGAAGAATTTTTGTCGATGAATTAATAACATCGATGTTTTGATTTTGAACATGGATGTTTTGTTGTCTGTTGCATCATTAGTGTGCGAGGCGCGTTGACCTCCACGTACCGGGTCGGAGTTGAGATCCCACCGCATAGACCATTCCTCGACCAAGATGGTCCTGAAACCTTGATGTTTACATCATCACTTCTCGTAATGTGCTCATGAAGAGCTGTTTTTTTTTTAAAAAAAATTTGTTTTCAATTAATTTTGAATTATGAATTAACGTACACGGCCACAGTGAAATTAAATTTTGTTGCGTACAAATGTTACTAAATCAGCTTTAAAACTTCGAAGAATTTTATTCCATGAATTAATTACATGGATGTTTTAATGTCAATGTCGCCTCGCCAGCGCGCGGGGCGCGTTGACCTCCACGCACCGGACCGGTGTTGAGGTGCCGCCGCGGCGCGCCGCGTCGGGCCGAGGCTGCCTGGGAGCGGCGCTGGCCCGGACGGCGATCGATAGGAGCGCTGACGGCGCGGAGCGGAGCGGCGTGGGCGGAGCAGCCAGGGGAGCGGGCGGCCGCCCCTAAGCCGCGCACTGCACAGCGCGCACCTGTCTTCTCCTCCCCACACACCCCACCCCCACCCTGGCAGCGGTGCGGCTTCTACAGTGGAATTATTCGCTCTTGCGGCCTCGCGGGAGCTAGGAATTTTTGCGCAGATAACACAAACGCCCCGCTGTACGACTCGTTAGTACCAAGCTCCGGTGGAATCCTGGTTAATTACGTTTCGTGTCGACATTTCTAGGAACATTCAGACGTCTGGGGGTGTCATGTATATACTAATAAACTTCTTGATGTTAGTTAGATTAAAAACAACCCATTAGTATAATGTTAGAAAAGTGAAAGCAGATATTTTAATCTTGAAAATTATTTTTGCTCAGTATATGGGGTATTGCGAGCTTCACTTGCGAGCTTGTTGGCTTCTTAAGTTCAAGGAAAACTAACTTGTGATATAGCTTCTCGTTCTTTTTATATAGTTTGATTATTAGAAACGTGTTTCTTGACTTAGGTTTGATAATCCGAGTAGATATTAAAATAATAAGAACTTACTCAAGAATCTCAAAGAAAACAATCCCTTTATGTTTATTTTCCACAAGCCAAAATTTAACTCTAATCCGTAATTCGTAGTATCGTGTGGTGCCCTTGTTAAGTTACCACGGCTCCACAAGGGTTTCATCGGAACAGAGAGGTCACGCGCATCTATGCAATTTAATACCATTTAGTGACGTTTGTAATGGGGATACCACGGCCCTGCCGTAGAGGTATTATTGCGTAAAAAAATTAAGAGCTACAATTCTAAACGATTTATTCGTAAGTCGTTAAGTCGATTTATTAGTAAGTCGTTCATGTTCTCTGAGATAGTCTAGCATTTTGTCTGAGATTAAAGAACGGAAGAAGAATAATGGCTGGTAGATAAATTGCTATTTCATTCTTGGGGAACTGCTTTAATTATAAGTTTATGTTCTTGTTTGATATTACTCTTCCTTCCTGAAATTACGTAATTTATTGTTCTCCAATTCTGAATACAGCTTGTTTCATTTGTTAACTAAACATTCACATTCAAGTGAAGAGTGAATTTTTAATTCCTGCGTTTGTTAATGTTTTCAATGATAAATTATTATGAAGGAATAAAAAATAAACATAATAAAATAACACCAAAAATTACTATTTCTTACATCAGAGAAAAAGATCAGGCGAATGAAACCAAGAAACATTTAAAATATACTCATGGGGAAGGTAACAAATCGCGTGAAACGTAATTGTGTCGATTCACGAATACTTTAGATAAACTGACGGAATGTACTTAACTAGAAGTAATCGTGATCAAACTCATTGCAGTCCGAACGGGAAACCATTACCTGGAAATGGATCACTTGCGGCTCGATGATTCAAATTGTGTAATCTAACAACCTATTTTTAGAAATCACTCAAACACTACTCAAACACATTAAAATAGTATAATACCTTAATGAAACGAAAGGACATTTGCCAATTTTTCTGATTCTTTGCCAGTTCATGAGAAGACGCAAATTTTGATGTTAGGCGTCGACCTTTCCATTGTATATGAAAAGGATATACTCTTGTCAATTAGAAACAGAAAAATGGTTCTCATCGCTAATAATACGGACGTTTTTTGCAAACAAATACACAATACGTTGTAAAATACGAGATGTTTTAATTTGATTTCTTAATAAAAAATTAATAGTAAACAAAATTAAACACATTTTTCAATGCCCTCTTCCATTCAATATTAACATATTATACTGAAAATGAACGATGTTCAATAGTTAAACATGAAAGTTGTAAGTCTATTTTGAACAAAAATGAAAATATCTATTTTTAATAATTGACCGAGCGAAGCGTTGTCGTGCTTTAACAGGTTCAGCGTTTTGTCTGTTGTGGATCTGTTTGTAAGAAAGACACGACCAAACGCATTATTCGATTTTTTCGAATTCGGTATAAATGTTTTTTGAAGTCAGTAGATGAGACACATTTATTTGTTTTGTAAAATCCTTGAACTTGCAGTAACTTTAACTCGTCAAGGATTCCCCACTCGAGATATTTTCCTCGCGCAATCGTGCTTGTGATTTTACATTTTGCTCTCGAGAATAAACTTTTGTTTTGACTCCTTGGTTGGAAAAAATGTGTTTGTTTATTAACCGTTAAACTTCACGGCCGACCCCTTGCCTATGCTGTTGGAGCGCTGGCATTTGTCTGCAACCGGATTCAACGAAACCCGTTCGCTTTAATTGCGACCTCGTAATTGTCTCCGGGTTCGTTATTGCAGGCGCCGCGCCGCACCGCGCCTGCCGATACTCCCGCCTACCCGATAGTCAAAGCTGCCGCAAACGCGTCATCAATTCCCTCGCCCCCCTCCTCTATTTCCTCCTCCTCCTCTTCCTCCAGTCAATGGAAGAGCTGCCAAATGCAGAGTGTCGCTGTTCTCTGAATGCATTTCGATCGAGTGAAGTTTTGCCACGTCAAACCTAGAGGAGACTGCATATTCGAAAGCAGATGAACTATATACGATCGTAAATAATACTCTCACCCGGAAGATACTACTCATATATATGTGGCTTGTTCCGGGAAGGGCCAAAGTCACTATTGAAAGTTTTACAGAATGGGTGGTATTCTTAAACCATCGAATTGACATAATAATTGTAGGCCAGTGTAAATCAATGGGAAATTAGCAGATAGGATGGACTTTTGACTTTGGCCTTTTTAGAATGAAAGAAGAGGATTTAAACAACAAAGTCGTACAAGTCAAAAATCACTAAAACTGACATTAGTCCTGCTTGCACCAAATCGCACCTATAATTAGGGGATACATTTATTTTAAAAATACAAATTACGTTTACAAATGCGTATTTCCTTAAAGATGGGACATAATTTTATTTATGTAATTAGGTTCTGCTCCAAAGACTATTTTTTTAAATTTATTAATTTAAGGTCACTTTTCAACCGCTTGGCAATATAGCGACCACTATGATTACTAACATTGGGGTAACTGTAATGGGAACACCATCCATGCCCGGGACAGGATTATAACCCGCAATCCTTCGAGCCGAGGTATCCACGGCCCTTCAGCCTCAGCGACGTCCGTTATCCAGACCAGACCAAAGACTATTCTTTCATCGATTCAATATCCTTGAGCGCCGCGCTTCTCCGTGTTAATTACATGACCGCGTAATGCCCACAAGTGTCGCGACGGCTGGCGGTCGCCCCGCGTCCTTTCGCGTGCGAACGAAAACAAACCGCCTTTGGCAAGGGCCGTTACGTCGCCGGCGGTGGCGCCGCCGCCGCCGCTTTCGCGTGCGATGAAACCGCCGAGCCACGCCAAGTTTTCGCCGCTTGTTCCCCAGACGGATCTCGCTCGTAAATTCACTCCGGGCCTTGTGGCAACGCCCCAACTTGACAGCTTGTCGCAACGTGACGCGAAGCGCCAAGAGCCGGCGCACGGAACTCTTGTTGAATGTTCGAATGCGTGCATCTTGTTCGACAAGCGCGCGAGACGTTTTGTCGAGGAACACAATTGTGAATAGAATAGAATAGTGTTCCTCGGTGTTTTTCACTCATGGCACCAATAGGGGATTTAAAATCTTTAAGAATATCTACATGAGTTCATTTTTATTTCAAATATTTTACATATTTTCGTTTTAAGATTTGCAAAGCCATTATTTTGATTGTCCATATATATTTTTTTTACCAATAAATTAACTATTTCTTATTACCAAAGTTGTGCAAACTGAAAAATTGAACTACTAATGTAGAGTCACTACTTCACTATTCTTGCATGTATAATACATGAATCCTACAGACCAAATCTGTAACAGTGGTTCGGGGATGGCCCATAGAGAACAGGTTAAGAAAACACTACGAGTGGCAAATAGATTTTAATATACTTTGGTTTGGTTTGTACACTTGAGGAAGAGATGAAAAACTGATTTTTAGTTTCTCGCCTTACAACGCAATAAGCGAAGAAAACGTATTGTAACCTTCCAGCAGAAATAGGAGACTTTGAACAGAAAAGCCCTTTTTGTTGGGCCTTGGATGCGAAGAAGGGGATAACTCGTGTCCCTACTTGTAGAAAATTACTTCCTCTAACACATTGTGTAGTCAGAATGCATGTTTTGTGGATTCTTCATAACGAAAAATTTATTGACGGCAAAACGTCTCTGCAAGTTAGAAACAAATATTTTAATTTTGCAGGTTACTCTGATTTACATGGGTGTTACCTTTTAAAACTATTCTCAAAATTAGCTCCAAATTTTGCTTTAAACTTTGTCCTTGAATTGCGTAAAGAACACTTAAAATAATGACTAGTTCTCATTCTCGTTAAATTCCCTACATTTTCCTAAATTTCAAAACTTCAAATCTTTCTCGTCGTCTTTCTACAAATTTAATATTGAAGATAGAAATGTTTGCATTAATGAAATTTGTTTTTGAAAGACATATTTTTATATGAGGCCATGCACATTTTTTAAAAGAATAGTTTTGGTGCAAGTTTGCGTGCAATATTGGTATTTTTATTCAATTATTTTCTGAAAAAGGCTCCAACAATCTTTAATTGTTTTCCTTGGTGGACTCATCCTTGGTGGAACTTTCTATTTTCGGCGAACTCCGTGTTTTCGAAAATTGCAAAAAAACATGGTATTGTAAAAGTAAAACGTTGCCGACAGATCTTTTCTCAAACAAAATAATTTCTAAAACATTAGATCTTTAAATAGGTTTTTTACAATTTTTTGAAAAACTTATAGTTTTTGCGTAATTTACTTCCTAAAGTTCATGCATTTTATATTTTTTCTCAAAAAGGATAGCAAATTATTTCTTTAATATTTTTCCACAGACAAAAAAAACGGCAAAGGTTTCATTTTCGTCGGTTTTTTCGAAACTTGAAAAATATAGTAATAATGTAAAAAAGTATGGGTTTCGCGAAATGACGCATGAATATGAAGTTTGTTTTATATAATCAATCAATTGGAATTCTATGATACATAATCCGAAAAACAATAAATACAAATTATGATAAATTGTCATACGAAAGTTCTTCAAAAGTTTGCTTTTCAAAAGACCTTTGCTGATCGATTTACTTCAAAGTACTACATAAGTACCGAAATCCAGACCTAAGTAGTTGTTGTTGTTGTTGTTGTTATTATTATTATTATTATTATTATTATTATTATTATTATTTTTATTATTATTATTATTATTATTATTATTTTTATTATTATTATTATTTTTATTATTATTATTATTATTATTATTATTATTATGTGGGAACGCATTGTCTATTTACGTAAATACCAAACTCTTCCAAATATTCATCACAAAATTTACTTCAGCCCCTTTTGTCTCTTCGTTATTCTCGCACACTATTGTTTGCGCGTATCATGGGTGCTCCACTGGCGTTCGCACCGGCCACTCCCAGCCGCGCCGCGCCGCGCCGCGCTGCGTGGTGCGGGGGCGGCGGCGGCGACGAGTCGTGGGGCGTTGGCCGCTTCGCCCACGCGTCGATATAGCTGCCGAGCAAATAAGCGGCAGCATTGATTACGCTAATGGAGAGGGCTATAATAGTACCCGCGGCGCGGTGAGGCGCGCCGTTCCATTAGCCGGCCGCCCGGCGGATCCGCGCCCGCTCTCCGAGGCCTTCGCGACGCAGAAATAGATCCCGCGACGGATCCCGCTGCAAAAGCGCTCGCCGCCGGGTGAATCTTGCGTCGCGAGGTTTGCCCAATCAATCTGGGAAAGCCTGGTGTGACGGCTGGAGGCGACGTCTGGTGTGAGCAATGTTGCCTCTGGCAATCCTGCTGTTGCAGAGTTCACGATGATGTTATAGTACATAAAATTAGTAAAATAGTAATTTATGCTGCAAGGGTGTTATAAGGGTTCTAAGGGTAGAGCGGCGACAAAATTGCCGAGTGCTTTTTGTCGCTTGAGATCGTTAGATCCAGTTAACGCTTGTGGTACATTCATAATTTTATTTTCATATAGTTTTGTTGATTTGCTGATTAACTGATGTTAACTTGACTCCGTTTGTCTTTCCATATTTCCCTCCCATGATTCTCTTTCGTACTGTTCTCTCGTAGTGACCTCCATAAGATAACATGTAGCATCATTCTACTGTTTTCGTATTTTCCTCGTAACCACGATCCTTTCGATCCAGGTATGTTATGCAGTGGATATTGAGCTCTGTATTGAAGACAATAACACGCTATAACGTACCAGTATAAAAAGAAAGATATTTTAAATATCAATTATCGACTTCTTTTGGGAGGAGCTGACGCCCGACGAGTTCTTCTTCTCCTTGGGTGTGCCACTAGTCATGATGACATGCCATTATCTTCCAGAACCGTAAACTTATTAATAAACTAATATTAAAAAGAAATAATTTTATAGTAATAATATACGTTTGGGTAATTGCTTTATAAATATTTCTAAATAATGTAGTGGACAAATAAAAATGTATGGTCTGTTCGCTGCATTTACTTACTTCAACTTTCTTCATTCTCATTTAAGCGGAAAGTGATATCTCGTTCCAGAGTTTGAGAAAATATTTCAGTAAGCGGGTCTTTAAAGAAATAAAGTATGAGCTGAATATTTCGTTAATCCAAAGTGTAGAGTAGTTATTCTTGTACTTGGAAACTGTATCTTGGAAATTCATGTTTATAATTAAATTAAATTAAATATAATTAAGTTAAATTGTTCATTTTTTGCGATGGAAGGTCATACACTGTTATTACATTTAAGGTGATATTTCATTGTTTCAGTCTTTATCAAAAGCATCAAGTGAGTAAAATGAAGCCTAAATATTAGTGCACTTCCTTCACGTTTCTAACCGTCAGGTGGAAGAAGTGTTTCTGAGAAAACAAATGAGGAACGTCTGCTATGAGAGTTGTAATATTTTGCAGAGGCGTGCTAATGCTTACCTGATCTACAATTTTACGAACAAGTGGAATTTAATCCGGTTTCTGAAACTTGAATTTCGCCGTCCTTCAAGAAAATTTTGTTTGCAAGTACTGATGGAATCTCGGTTATCTTCTTTTTCGCCTTACTTCCCAGAAAATTGAAATGGCTAAGAAGACACTGGAGTTGCCAGGTGTTACCACAGTGTAATTGCAGACACTTTGAGGAAACTCTTATGAGAGTAGGGTGAACGCAGGGAGACCGCAGAGTTGAACATAACGAAAGACGTTTCTGGACGCTTTCAAGCAAGCAAAGATTTTTTATTTGGACGATCACCAAAAACATTTTTCATCACATTGTTTTATGAGTTTTACACAATACTTTTGTTGATTTATAATAATTTACTTTAACATTGCGTAAGTGAAACACATGTTTAGTATGTGTATGTGGATGCGTGAACATTGATAATTTAAAGTTTATGTTGTTGAAGTGTTCACAACCACTCGACAAAACGCACTTTACATTACCTTCCGTTGTTGAGAGGATGTACTGTTCATGATTTGCGAGAGAAACATTCCGGCAGTATTTTGACGACTAGTGCGGAATGTAGCTCTCGGCAAGCCGCCGCCCGCCCGCCTATTTGGACTAGATGCGAGCTGTTGACGAGTTCACGAGCGGGATGAGCTCACGGGCGCTGTTTGCGCGCTGCGGGGGCGGCTGCGCGGCTTTGTTTGGACACGCGGTGGACGGACACTTCCGCGGATCCCTCCCCTTCACCCCGCCCCGCCTCAACCCCGCCACCGCGTCCACACAGGCCGACAAATAACTGCGGACTTGGCGACCGTTGCTCACAAAGTTCGGTTTGCCTAAAGCACCGGTCATCGACGTTTCGGACCTCACCGACCACTGAATGCAGAGTTTGAAAATCGCGGTTAACTAACATGAATGTTCAAAAATCATGTGTACGTTAGTAAAGTAATCATTAGAAAACTTACTTTGAGTTAAAACGAAAAGCATTTCGCAAATGCGTATTTAATCGCATTTTTCTTCAATATTGCTTGATTGTAAATTGATTAATTTCAACCATTTAGAGTCACGACCTTCAAGCATAAATGACGGTCACGGGTTTGGTTGGCATTTACGATGATTAATTTTACTTTAATCATTACAAAGAACATTGAAACTTCTTTAAATTCATAAGAGTATAGCCTGATATTTATTCTTGCATGTTAGAAATACATATATGGATATTTTAGTTCATTTTAAAAGAAAAAGAAATTAAGCTATGCCCAGATTTTTCTGCGGATCACCATTGCTTATCGAACGCTACCCCAAATCGATCTGTCGGGTGTATCGGAATAGATTGATTTCTTCAATCGGAGAGAAGAGTGGAGCCTTTCTTCCATTTTATCCGCTTCAGAATCCGGATAATGTTGTCTTGTCTTACTGCGTGGTCAATATTACTCGTTACTGCTTTCCCACTCCCAACATGGACACTGTCTTGTAGTGATTTTATCAAGTTCAATACGTTCTTATGCTTATTATTTTAACCTGAAGTATTTCATGCTGAGTGTTTGACGTTTTAGTGTATTGTATTAAAATGTGTACAAATAGAAGATCAGTACTGTAACTACGGCAAAGGAGACACAGCAGAGAGGGTAGATAAAGGGCAAAGAACAACGCAGTGCACTAGGCTCGGTTGAAGCGACGTGTGTGGCGTCCGGGGAGGTGCTGATGTAGATAGTGGCCGGAAGAGGCACCTCGTAACGTCTCTCTACACTTCACCTCTGCTTCCGGTGCTGTTTGAATGTTTAGCTTGTCACAGACTGGGTACGGAACGCACAGAATACATGGGAGGAAGAGGAAGTTATGCAAAAGATGCAGAAAACAGAAAATACATTTATCACAAAAAATGGAAGTATACAGATACATGGATGACAATAGATGCCCAACGAATAAGCCGTAAGAAACGTAGATTTCTGGAGCTTATGGGGAACGTGAAAAAAAAACTCGAAGAGAATGTGAAAGACGGGTCTGAATGACAGCAAAAATAAAAATACCTCGAAAATAACAATTTGTATTTAATATCCATTCAGTCTAGCTCCCTACTTCAATGATTTCTCCTATTAACCTCCTTGTTTTTACGACAATTTTATATTTTATTCCCCTTGCCTGCCTACCATCTTACTCTCTTCCTCCTCCTCCTCCGTCTTCCTCTCCATACTTTCTTGCTTCCGATCTCCTCTCCATTTATCATCCTCCATCTCTCCACCTAATTACTTAAGTTTATCTATGCACCCATCCAGCGATTTGTCCATCTAACCTTACTATCATTTCATCTTTCCTTTTCTTCTCCCCTCCTCCACATTCCTCCACTTGCCCATTTCATGACATCATCGAAGGTTAGTTTGATTACTGATTCCAGGCGCGTCGACAGATAAGATTAATTTCGTTAGTGTAGTACATGTTCATATCCCGGGAGGTGGTGGTGTGATACGTCGCTGGTCTACCCACAGGGTTGCGGGATCCAGGAATCTCTCACCAGTAGTTTACCGCCCCAGTCAGAACAAGCTCTACGCTCCTGATCAGTCTCTCGGTACTTGTGGTAGTGTAAGTAAGAGATGAGAATGTGGACAAGGTAGGGGAAGGAAAGATAGCCCGCGGACCGTGGCCCGTTTTGTAGAATACTGCTCTGGCATTCGCCTGGTGTTGATAGGAGAAACCACTGAAAACTACGGATCAGAGCTTTTGGCCACAAGAATTCTCGATAGCGACTGCATACGCCCTAGCTATCTAGCTTCGGTCGAAAATCCTGCCACAGACTCGGACCCTAGGATTTCCTCGGACATCAATTGATGTCCAACGCCGTCGCCTTGCCATTGTCTTCCACACACATCCACACCTCCTCTCTCCACCCCGCGCCGCAAGCACTTCCTGCACCCTCGCCCCCGCGCCACCCGCACAGGAAACAACGCTCCGTGTGCGGCCCGCCCGGCACACGCCGGGGCGCGTCGACGTATTGCTGTAAATAATGATACACCGCCTCTATTCTGGGCGCCGCCGCCGCCGCCGTCGCCACGCTCTGCTTCCAGGTTTACGGAGAAGGCGGCGTTTAGCCGACGCTCCGCGGTCGACGCGCTGTCAAACAATAGATGTATGGTTTGCCTGAGGGGAGCTTTGCTCGTTTTCGGAAGGCCCGGGCTGTCGGTTTTTCGTCGAGTGCTACTCGCGGCGTAATTACGAATGCTTGAGAGACACGCTTCACTGAAAAATGTTTGGAGTGTAACCCACCGCTACCGGGGTGGGGACTGTTTCCAAAGTGTCAGGAGAGTCTCTGGTGAAGGTATTTCCAAACACGCTTATTTTGTGTACGTAAACAAGGATTCTTTTACTCAGGAAGTAGAAGTAGAACGACTCTTGTAGTATAAAAATATGGTCGTTTATTTGTTGTTTTCACGCTTGCAAATCAGTTTTAATGGGATGTAGTCACGCAATAAAACATTTTATCGTGCTTGCACCAATTCTCTTAAAAATGACTGTGGCGAACAGAAAGAGAGAAAGACACGTTTCCACACCAGTTATGCTGAAAAATCATATCCATGTTCTACTGTCTTTCTTCTTTTAATCTGAAATAGTGCCAACCTTTTCATCATTTACAGTTCAATTTATAAAACTAAATACGTGAACAAACAGAAATTATATTGTACCATTATTGTTATTGTGGTGAAAGTAATTAAAACATTTTGAAAATAAGAATATTTCTTAAACAGCTGCGTATGTTTCTACTAGTACTGTACTAGTGTTCGTTTATATTCTGATTGTTCCATCCTTTTGTAGGAAATACTGCAGCCCACGCTACCTATTGCGTTTCATGTGTTCAGTCAAACCTACCTTGGCGAATTATTCCTCTCTGTCGTGTTTCGGGTCACCTATCACAGACTGTAAATGCAAAGGATTTTCAAAGGGATGAAAGTCTGCTTCCTGGAAGCTCTTGGGCCTTCGCCAGCGGCTATGAAGCCTACCCTAAAGCGCATATGCGTTGGTTAAAAGACATGGTTGGATAAGCCTTCCGGTGATCTGTCGACATCGACGATTCGTCGCATACTAGTGACTGCGGGAAAGGTAATTTCGAATGCTGGTGACAAACACTGGGTAATTGGGTCGTAAAACGTGGCCTTCCAGGAAGTAATAGCAACTTCCCGTGAATTGTTTATGCACCCAGAAGTGTGCACGTGGACAGGAGTCGTCAAAACAATCTTCAGAGTATCAGCTTCAATGTCGTTTTTGATCTATTAGTACCTAACAATAATATTGATACCGTATATACTGGGGAGAAATGAGGTCACTGTTATTTATTTACATATCGTTTCTAGAATGTCATCTTTAAAAAGATTGCCATAATTGTGCGAGAAGTCATCTTTGAAATCAATAAATAATTTTGTTTATCGTTTTGTATCATAAAGGAACACACATTTTCAAAGGTTAGTTATAAAAGAGTTGAATAAAGATTAGAGTATTTTTAATTCTCAAAGAAGTAAAACAAACGCAAAGATTCTTCGAAGATGGTTTGTCACATCAATGATAATTACAACATAAAATGCGAATGGTGTATTAATTTCTAATTATTTTTGTGCCAGTGGAACATTAATTCGGTGGAACATGATGACCAGGTCCTCATGATATTTTTTTTTGGGGGGGGGGGCATTTTCTACTTGAAGCCAGTTATTTTCAGTTTCTAACCGTTATGCCTTTTGAACCTCACAAAAGGTACTTTTCCAGGTTCTTTATGTTCTTCAGGTTCAGTTATGATTTAGAACGACATGTCACAATATACTCGAAAAAAATAGAGAAAACATCCATTCAGAGGGTTGGGTTTCTTACCCGCGACCTTTCATTCCAAGACGAGTCAGCAGGCACTGTGTAATCACTTCGCCTTCTTTAATATCAGCTAGGCCAGCTCGGTATTAAAGATCCGAGAGAACATCCGTAGTGAAGCGGGCATTGCAAAACGTGATGAGGGCTGCTGTGTAGGTAGGATCGCTGGGATCGGCTGGGTAGGATCGCTGCTTTCGCTCGGGACTCTCGCGATCGCAGTGCGTACGAGGGATTCTGTGCGAGATCAAACGCGCGCTTCCTGGAAGCTTCACTCCCGCATGGCCACTCTCCCAC
>BOPP01000030.1:1269514-1279680 GCA_017312745.1 Gryllus bimaculatus
CCGCGCGCTCGGCTCACACGTCGCCCCTCTCCCTGCTCGGCGCGAACTCCCGCCCCCGCGCTGTGCTTTCCTCGCTCCCCCTCCACAGTACACGAGCCCCCCACCCTCAGCCCAACGTTCCACCCGCGCTCCTCCCCCGCCCCCCTCCACTTACCCTTATCGTCCCCTCCCTTCTGCCCATCCTACTGCTCTGATTCACTGCCCGTCCTCCTGCCCGTCCACCGCCTTCTACTCTACGCGCTCCAACTCTTGAGGCGTGCGCACGCCCTGTACATAGGTGCTCCGCTTTCGGTGCCTTGTATCTTATTCGCCTCTGTCACATTCTCCCTATTACCGAGTTATATAAAAATCTTTGGTCTTTTTCTTTATGTTTCTATTCATGTCCGTGTTAACATTTTCTTGCTTTTCCTTGCACTTTTCTCATCTCCGTCCTCGAGCCATCCACCCACTCTCCCACCTGATCGTCCCCCCCCTCCTCCATCTCTCTATCCGTTTCCCTCTCTCTCTCTGCCCCCCTTTCTTTCCCTCTCGACCCGCACTCACCATTCTCTCTGTCAGTTGGGCCCTCTCGTCCAATGTAGCCATTCCCTCTTCCAAAACCGTCTTTTTCCCTCCACCTCTGCATCCCTGTTGGCTTGCGCCCACGCGCGCCCTGATCCCAGCGCTGCTGTCGGACCCTTTCCAATTACTCCCCGCCTCGGCGTTATTCACAGGCGCCGCGCGTTCTCGCGCCGCTTTGCGGCTGAATGGCGGGCGCCACCTAATGCCCCAAATCTCTCTGTATCGCCGCGCGCGCTCGTGAATTTCGCCCTCCTCTCCCCCTTGCAAGATGGGCCACCTGAACATTGTAGTCGAAGCCGTGAAACTTATTTCCGGTCTAGCATTTCCAGATTGCAATGGCGACGTTAATAATGCACGTTAGTGTTATATTCTACAAAATGTCTCGGGAAGCAAACAAGAAAATTGAACGTATTTTTGTAAGAGCGGTGTAAATGCTTTGTGATGTGAATGTTTAATTTATATTCACAGAAAAGTCTAGGTGCAACTGCACATATTTCCATTGGAATTCTCATTAGAATATCCGACTTGCACAAATCACCGGCTATGATTAAATTCGATGATCCCATTTACAAGAAAGCTTAACTTCAGAAACAACTGGTGTAGACCACTTTCTCTTCATTTTACTCACCTCCCTTTCGCCGGTCGCATAATTTAGAACTGGCCCCCGCGTTAATTTTTCCAGGCAAATTATTCTTCCCTTTCTCTATAACTTTCTTCACAGATGCATGGTTCATTTTATTCTTAACGTAAACTGCTTGGCCAGAAATCGTCTTTCGTCTAGCTAGCAAAACGATGAGTCTAAGCTTTTGTAAGCGTCTAGCTTACAAAACCTACAACGTCACCAAAACAATGAGTTTCACTTAAATAAGGGATTTAAATGTGCATATATATTTGAGAATGTAACAATTACTTTACTGTAAGTTAAAAACAAATAACATTCTTCTGTTCTTCGTAACTTCGATTCTCTAACTTCACCCTGAACGAAGCCCGCACGTTTAAATTAGAGAATGTATTTTTTGATACACGTTTCATGATACATTGCCAGGTTGTTGAAACAAACCGCTCATCAAAGGTCTCGCACATTTTGATCAGCCAGTAAGTAGGAGTCCTGTATGTAGTACAACGTTTCCCCGGAGTTTCACGATTCTTCTGGTTCGTGTTATTCCTGTCGTTTCCGGTTGCTACGCCGCCTCGGAGACCGACGCCGCAATTCTAATGCGGCAAATCATCGGCGAGCGCGCGGAGAGGGGGCCGCGCCCGGAAGGCGGCGGGCAGGATGGCAGGAAGCGATCGCGACCCAAGCCAAACGCGTGCTGCGGCGGCGGGGGCGGAGCGGCGTTGGCCAGAGGGGTCACGCCTCAATGGCCACGTCGCAGTCCAGCACAAACGCGTCCAGCCACACGCTACACGAGCGCGGGCGGCGCGGGGCAGGGCGGGGTTAAGCGGGCGGGGCGGGGCGGGGCCGGGCGCAGGCGATGGCGTCCACTTCCGCAACCAGCATCACATCCAGTAACTTCCGATCAGTGTGGTATTGCCTTTGTAGACGGTGTTTGGCTGGGCCAGGTTTGTCGCGAAGAATGAAAGATAATACAATATATTGGTCAGTCACTCCGTTGGTAATAAGTCCGTTTGACTCAATGCCTACAAGATCGTTCCTTAAATGTTATCACGATTGTCTGCCCAAAGAGGGCATCCAGTATATAGTAAGGTGGTTAATAAAGAATCCAGACTTTTTCAAAAGTTCGCTTGCTATCTCATTCTTGTGTCCTCGAGATTATAGCTCCCCCTTTTTATATTGAAACATTTCTTCATATTTGGTACAGTACAATAGTAAGGTTTTTAAAAAATTTATTTACATTTTTTAAAAAGCTGCATCATTCCTGTGCATTTAATAGTTAAAAAATTACAATAACATTTAAATCATTGACAATATATGGCAAAGTCAGTGTTTTACATGAAATAGTGCGATTCTCATTAATATTTATTTTCAAAATTTCATACCGAATGTATTGTGTACCACTGGAGCGTTAGTAATATTGTAACATAGTGGGAAATATCTTTTCATCAATGGTTGTCCTTAACAGTAAGTAATCCAAGTGGTTCAATTCAGTATTAAGGTTTAGGTAGTATTTTTTGCCATTCCAACATATCGCTGTGGTCAATGATAATAGAAGATTAATTTCGTAGAAAATATAATTGTCGTGGTTGCGTAAGCAATGAAATAGGCTCCATCTCGTCGTCCGTCTTCATTATCGCCATCTTACTGTTTCCTTCTAACAGCCACGCTATTCGGTCGCCGTTGAGGAACAGGAAGTTCGGAACGTGTCCTGCGCTCCCAGCCGCCAGATCGGCCCACGTCCTGATTAGCCCTCCCACCGTTCGTAGCAACGCACCCCCTCCTCCGACTCTGCCCCAGGTGGACGCGGCTATCCGGCGGCTGATGCTCCCGCGCCCTCCCCCCTCCACCGCCCCTGTCTCTCAGCACGTCGCGGCTTCCCCCATCGCCGCGCTGCCACACGCCAACGCTCGCTCGCTGTCCCGGCCGCTGTCCCCCGCCGCTGTCCCCACCGCTGTCCACCACGCTGTCCCACCGCCGTCCCAAACACCGTAACTCTTGCCAAACCCCCACCGCAGACGCCAATCACCGTCCCTCGCCACTGTCCGCACGACTGTCCCCGCGCCCTGTCTCGCCCACACCCAGGCCCTCCGCCGCCGAGTTTGGCCGCCGCCATCCCCGCCGCCGCCTCCGCCGCCGTCCCCTTCCACGCCCCACCATCGTCCTTCCATCGTCTCCTTTCCATCGCTCCTTCCATCGTCTCCTCCATCGTCCCTTCCATCGTCTCCTTCCATACGTCTCTTCCATCGTCTCCCTCCATCGTCTCCTTCCAATCGTCTCCTTCCATCGTCTCCATTCCATCGTCTCATTCCATTCGTCTCCTTCCATCGTCTCCTTTCCATCGTCTCCTTCCATCGTCTCTCTTCCATCGTCCCCTTCCATCGTTCCTTCCTCGTCTCCCGCCATCGTCCTCGCATCGTCCCGCATCGTCCCGCCACCGCCCCGCCGCCCGTCCCCTCCACCGTCCCACCATTGTCTCCTTCCACCGTTTCTTCCACTGTTCCCGCACCGCACCCCGCCACCGACCCTGCTACCGAACGTCTGCCGCTTTGTCCCCGCCGCCCGTAGGACGGTCCCATCCCTCCGTCGCAACTTCCTACCCCTTCCTCCACCGCCCGTCACCGCCCTCCTCCAGTGTCACCTCCTTTGGCGGTTGTCTCGCGCCCCGGCCGTAGCGCGGCGCGGTCGCTACCTCCACCGCCGCCGCGGTCGCAGTGGCCGCCGCGGCGCGCCGTCCCCTACCGCTGCGGAGGCACGCAAGACGCGGCTTCTTAAGATTCATTCCTCTGGCCGCACTCTTTGCGACCTGTTCCGCATGCACATCCTCGCGGCCAGGGCAAGCGACCGGCCGCCCCGCCGCGTTGCGAACGCGGAGGAAGGAGGAGGGCTAGGCGCGGTGCCGGAAGTGCGCTAGGGTGGAGGATGTAGTTTAATGGACGCGGGCGACGATGAGAAACTGGAGGGAAACAACCTTAGAAAGGCAATTGGAAGATCTGTGACTCGCGTAGACAAATGACTGTTCATATAATATGAATTTTTAAATTTAATTAAAGTATAATACCCATAATAATAATATAATAAAATAATAATAATTATTATTTATTATTATTATCATATAATTATAATTCCTCTGCGCCTGATTTTGGAACTTAATTGACGAAGGATGTTCGTAATATCTTTGTATGGTTTAATTAAAGTTTTGGAGCTGAACTCTCCTTCATGCTAGCCAACATCCACCATCCTCAGCATGTTGCAAGTCACGAATTATCTGCATCGCTTCGGAAATAGTCCATAATCACCTTTTGAGCAATTTATTACAACTCGAAAATGCTAAAGTTTCTTGAAAAATGAAGGAAATGTTGGTACGCTCACAAGTCATTTTTCTAAGTAATGTCCTGTATTTTTTAAAAGAGCAAAATTAAATTTAATTGTTACCAATTATAAATGTCAATGATTGCGGTGGTATTACTAATTACTCTTGAATATTACGTTTGTTTTTACATTTCGCTTTTTCCCCTTTTAGTATTACTCCGAAGACTAAACTACGCTTTTTTTTCAACAATTGCGATGTTTCTTGTAAATGGATTTCATCTGTCTTAACCGCTCCCACTTTTATTATCAGGAGATTCAAGTTTTAAAATCCATGGGGTGTCGATCACATGGGCTTGAGCATTTAGACGCTATAAACAGATTTTCGGGCCCGGGCAAATTGCGCTTTCTCCCCTCACTTCGTTAAGTTTCGCCTGTTGCTCCGTGGCCGTCGTCCGTAGCTATCGAGCAAGAGAGGCCGATCTCTCGGCGCCCGCGCTAGACCCGCCCCGCCGCCGCGCCGCGCCGGTCGTCTGAACTTGCCCGCCCGTCGTTAGGCTCCTCGGGAGGGTCGTTCAAGCGGCGCGGCGCGCAGGCCGTCTGAATGGATGAAGGGCCAAGGGAGAGAAGAGTTTGGGCGGAGAGACCCTTGCGGGAAATGGCCGGTCGGCCGGCGCCCGCTCTCTCACGGCCCCGCCCACTGCTTCTCTTCCGCATCCCCGTGCCTCGCCTTGGTCTCGTCCCGCCCCCCGCCCCCGCCTCCATTTCAAGAATCGGGAAGTCGCGTCCGTTCGGCCCGAGGGAGCCGCAGGCCCGGTCGCGCGTGTTGAATGGGCTCCCTCGCTGTTGTGACACTTCTCTGACTAGCACTTTCGCCTCCTGCGCGCTTAACGGAGCGGTAGTTTATGCGTTCAGGATGTCAGCGTTTGGACAGATTTGGCGCTTCGGAGCGACAGGACAATGGAAATTTCAAAAGAAAGGAATGGTTGTGGGGCAATTGTACATGCGGTGTTATTGAAAACCATTGAAAATTTCGTTTGGTTTGGAGTTGCCAAGAACTGCAGTCTTTTTTTGACTCCATCTCCTTTGAGCATTATGTACACCAAAATATGCTTCCCATTTTTTTAGGTTGCTACTTAATTTAAGTGTAACATTTATTTCATATAAAGCAAACATTCTCTCGAGAGATCTTATAAACCTGAACTATAAAATACGTATTTAAACTGATACAAAAAAATTATTTTAAAAAAATCGTATATTAAGGGGGTACTTAAAACCGAAAATAGCGCGCTACCTTAAGAATATTATCAAATGCAAAGCACCATAGTTTGCGTTCAGTAGTAACACAGAGTTGAGACTGTTCAACGGGCGAGAATACTGTCCGTACCTAGTGAATAAAGTGTACATAGTATACTATAGTATATGACATTCTTTCTAAAGCAAATAATTAATGCCCCTTGGAGCTTTCCCTATATTTCTTTGCTTGTTATATTTGGATAAAGGCAGAATCAGTCGGCCTCCATATTCTTCAATGTTTTTCTTCTAATTGCCAAAGCGGACTTTCAGCGATTTCAACAAATTCCATCGACGCTCTTAATTCGCTTGGAAGCTCAGTTTTCTCATTAAAACACCGTTTCAAAATACCAAGCGATAATCTATCGACTTTAGGTAGTCTTTTTCTTTTCCACCCTTCGGCAGGAAAGCAAGATTGCGGTCTTTGCTGTTTCTTTGCCTCAGCAAATTTGGTCGCAGCAGCGTCTGCGAATCAAGTTGCGTCGAAAAAAATTAAAAAAATTAAAAATAAAAAAGAAAAAAAAATGAGGGGAAAGTCACACTTGGGCGAAAGTTGAAAGAAATACACTCCCGCCATCGCTGGCGAAGGAACCCCTGGGGCTGTTGTGCTTCCGAGTGCCGGCCTCGCCTATTCTTCCGAGGAGTAATACACAACAATCCAAAAGAAGATGAGGGAGCTCCTTGGTCACTACGGAGGGGCAGAGATGGGAGCGGCGGGAGGGGGGCATTGAAAAGTGAAAATCGGGAACAAGAGTGGATGCATCGATACGACCGGAATGTAGAGGGAAGAAGAAAGAAAGTCCACCGTGAATCTATAAGGAATCGGGATGTGTTAAGTAACGGCGAAAGCGAGGAAGCATACAATGTGAGAACGAAACTGTATATAAAAGAAAGTGTTTATTTTAGAATATTCTGTGCAGAAGCTCTTTGAATGAGCAAGCGAACGCAGACAAGAAAACACCACGCAATGGTGTCAGGCATTAGGAAATGTCATTATGGCCAAATGACAGTGCTTGAAACATTTATTGCTTGGAAATACCCAGAACAAATTGCCTCAGCGATCTTGACAGTTCATATTATTTTTCTTTAGTATGTCCTGTTATATGAGCGTACGAATTCAACGTATTATATTGAAGCTTAATATTTCGTTCGTAATTGTCAATAAAAAAACATTTCCATAGTATGAATTGTAAATGGGTGGAAAAGCAACGAATTTATATGTCAATGTCTTCTGCGTCAGGGCATTTTTGGCAAGATGCCAGCAAAAATCTTCAACGTTCGCGGTGGACTAGGCCCGGAAACATCCTGTAGAAGGAGACGTCAGCCTTCAGAGACGGAAACAGAGGGCCACACGACACGCTTGCTGCCTTGTGCGAAGCAGAGCGGAGGCAGCCGAGGCGAGGGGGAAGACTCGCCAATCGGCCACGGGACGCGCGGGAACGCGACGACGCGCCCCCAACCTGCCACACGGCCTGCCCAATGTGGCCGAGCGCCACGGGACAATTGAGGTCAAGTCAGTGCCGTGGCGAAACAGTGTAGTGAAGTGGGAAGAGCAGAAGTGGGAAGTGCGATATGAATGGGAAGAATGAATGGTTATCGTATGATAATGTAAACTTAATATGGAATGATGTGAATGTAGAAAAAAACAACAATTTGCCAACTATATAAAATAATAATTACGTAGAATATATAAAAGAGAAATTAAAAAAAAGATTTTAGTGTTAAGTTAGTACACTGCCAAAGTCAATGAAGATAACTTGTAGGTCTAGATTCGTAAAGTTAGTTGTAAGAAAAGCCCGCCTGTAGCTGCTTTAAGTCGCAAAGCGAGCAGCGTTTCTATAAAAATATTCCTTAACACACACTAAATCCCCCTTCTCACACCGGGGATACTGTGGAGGGGACAAAAGAAAAAAAAACAGAGGCACCTCACTGTTTCGACGATCCACTCGGATGCTCCCCACTGCCCTCGAGATTCTTTCACTGGTTCTCGCTCAAGACGAGTGCCTCCGTGACAGAATTACGTTTTGTTTTTTCTTTTTTTTTCTTAAAGCAGCTACAGGCCGGGGCTTTTTTACAACTAACTTACCAATCTAGACCTAAAGTTTATCTTCATTGCACTTTTGGCATTACTAAACTTAACTAAATCTTTTTTTTATTGTGCTCTTTAATATTCTATCGTAATTATTAATTTTATGAGTAGTGGTAAACTTATCGTTATGTGTGTTTTATTTTTTTCTAGCATTCGACTACAAATGACCTTTCTCCTGCGGAGTGGCAAGTGGTTCATTCGGTTAGTTTTTTCCCCCGATTGCGATTCTAAACACGCTCCAGCTTTTGAAAGCACTTATTAGTGTTCCCTATCTGTATCGGTTTCTGCGTTGATTCAACGAGGAAAAAACATATGGCCGGAAAAGATATGAAGATAAAGGAAACGGGCAAAATGGCGTAAGAACCCTACCGGGAAGTTATAAGAAAAACTAAGAATGGTGTAAAAACTGTGGTGGTAATACTTTGAATAGCTAACTATCTCGGTATTTATAAAACTATTGACGCAGTAAAATTCATTCACACAATTTGATATTAATATTATAAAAAACTATTTAATTAAATCTATTTTTAAATAAAATAGTTGATTGTCAACTGGATTACATTTTTTTACCCATAAATTTCATTTTTTGAGATCAAGTAATAGTTATCCGTACAAACGTGAGAACTTAACTTACCGGCAACAACTACTAGTGTTGTCTTCGTACTTCTATGCGTCTGGCGACGAACGATAAGACTTTCGTATGATTAGGATTAAATATCAACGAACACTCATACTTACGCACATCTAAGATAAATCTCAAGAGCTCACGCGCACTTGAAGACAAACTGCATAAGCAGTGAGACGTTGAGCAGGGGTAACACACAAATCGATCGTGGGGTTTTGACCGTATTTTCACATTTGGCAACCAACGCATCTTCATCAGATCCACAATTATCATATGTGTAAGAAAAAGTCAATTATCCCCCCGCCCCTCCACTTACCCTATCGTCCCTCCCTTCTGCCCATCCTACTGCTCTGATTCACTGCCCGTCCTCCCTGCCCGTCCACCCCTCGTACTCTACGCCCTCCACTCTGAGCGGCGCACGCCCTGTACATAGGTGCTCCGCTTTCGGTGCCTTGTATCTTATTCGCTCTGTCACATTTCTCCCTATTACCGAGTTATAAAAATCTTTGGTCTTTTTCTTTATGTTTCTATTCATGTCCGTTTAACATTTTTCTTGCTTTTCCTTGCACATTTTCTCATCTCGTCCCTCGAGCCATTCCACCCACTCTCCCACCTGATCTCCCCCCCTCCTCCATCTCTCTATCCGTTTCCCTCTCTCTCTCTGCCCCCCTTTCTTTCCCTCTCTACCCCGCACTCACCCATTCTCTCTGTCAGTTGGCCCTCTCTCCAATGTAGCCATCCCTCTCCAAAACCGTCTTTTTCCCTCCACCTTCTGATCCCTGTTGGCTTGCGCCCAGCGCGCGCCCTGATCCCAGCGCTGCCTGTCGGACCCTTTCCAATTACTCCCCGCCTCGGCGTTATTCACAGGCGCCGCGCGGTTCTCGCGCCGCTTGCGCTGAATGGCGGCGCCACCTAATGCCCAAATCTCTCTGTATCGCCCGCGCGCTCGTGAATTTCGCCCTCCTCCCCCCTTGCAGATGGGGCCACCTGAACATTGTAGTCGAAGCCGTGAACTATTTCCGGTCTAGCATTTCCAGATGCAATGGGACGTTAATATGCACGTTAGTGTTATATTCTACAAATGTCTCGGGAAGCAACAGAAATTGACGTAATTTTGTAGAGCGGTGTAAATCTTTGTGATGGTGAATGTTTAATTTATATTCACAGAAAAGTCTAGGTGCAACTGCACATATTTCATTGGTACATTCTCATAGAATATCCTGACTTGCACAAATCACCGGCTATGATAAATTCGATGATCCCATTTACAAAGAAGCTTAACTTCAGAAACAACTGTGTGTAGACACACTTTTTCTTCATTTTACTCACCTCCCTTTCGCGGTGATAAAGAATGGCCCCGTTAATTTTTCCAGCAAATTATTCTTCCTTTCTCTATAAATTTCTTCACAGATGATGTTCATCTTTATCTTAACGTAAACTGCTTGCCAGAAATCGTCCTTTCGTCTAGCTAGCAAAACGATGAGTCTAGCTTTTGTAAGCGTCTAGCTTACAAAACCTACAACGTCACCAAAACAATGAGTTTCACTTAATAAGGATTTTTAAATGTGCATATATATTTGAGAATGTAACAATTATTTACTGAAGTTAAAAACAAATAAATTCTTCTGTTCTTCGTAACTTCGATTCTCTAACTTCACCCCTGAACGAGCCGA
>BOPP01000030.1:1285082-1306236 GCA_017312745.1 Gryllus bimaculatus
AGAATTTCGTGGTTGCTAAAGCAGATGATAGGCTCCATTCTCTCGTTCCGTCTTCATTATCGGCCATCTTCCTGTTCCCTTCTACGCACGCTATCGTCGCCGTTGGAGACAGGAGTTCGCGAACGTGTCCTGCGCTCCCCAGCCGCCCAGTCGACCACGTCCTGATTAGCCCTCCCACCCGTTCGTGGCAACCACCCCCTTCCTCCGACTCCTCCGTGGACGCGGCTATCGCGCTGATGCTCCGCCCCTCCCCCCGCTCCACCCCCTGTCTCAGCACGTCGCGGCTTCCCCCATCCCCGCCTGCCCACACGCCCACCTCAGCTCGCTGTCCCCGCCGCTGTCCCCACCGCTGTCCCCACCGCCGTCCAAACACCGTACTCTGCCAACCCACGCCGCCCAATCACCGTCTCCCACTGTCCGCACGACTGTCCCCCCTCGTCGCCACCCAGCCTCCGCCGCGAAGTTTTGCCGCGCCATCCCGCCGCCGCCCCGCCGCCGTTCCCCTCCACCTCCCACCATCGTCTCCTTCCATCGTCCCCTTTCCACGTCTCCTTCCATCGTTCTCCTTCCATCGTCTCCTTCCATCGTCTCCTTTCCATCGTCTCCTTTCCTCGTCTCCTTCCATTCGTCTCCATTCCATCGTCTCCTTCACGTCTCTCATCGTCTCCTTCCATGCCGTCTCCTCCATCGTTCTCCTTTCCATCGCTCCTTCCATCTCTCCCCATTCTCTACTTCCATGTATCCCTCTCCATCGTCTCTTCCTGACGTCTCCTTCTCACTCGTCTCCTTCCAATCGTCTCCTTCCATCTCTCACTTCCATCGTCTCCTCTCCATCCTCCTCCTTCGTACTTTCCATGCGTCTTCTCCCCTCTCCTCATCGTTCTCCTTCTCAGCCGGTCTCTCTTTCCATCGTCTCCTTTCCATCGTCTCCTTCAATCGTCTCCTTACCATCGTCCTCCTTCCATCGTCTCCTTCCATCGTCTCTTACCCATTCGTCTCCTTCCATCGTTCCTTTCCGCATCGTCTCCTCCCATCGTCCTCGGCCATGTCCCCGCCCATCGCCCCGCCCACCGCCCCGCCGCCGTCCCCTCCCACCGTCCCCCACATTTGTCCCTTCCACCCGGTTCCTTCCACTGCTTCCCGCCCCCCCACGCACACCCCCCGCCACCCCGCCACACCCTGCTACCCCCCGACGCTGCCGCTGTTTTCCCGCCGCCGTAAGACGGGTCCCAGTCCCTCCCGTTCGCAACTTCCTCCCCTTCTCCCAACGCCGCCGTCAACATCCCCGACCACCCGTCCTCCAGTTGTCACCTCCCTTTGGCGTTGTCTCGCGGCCACCGCCCGCAGCGCGCGCGGTTCGCCTAACCTCCACCGCCCCGCGGCGGTCGCAGTGCGCCCGCCCGCGGCGCAGCCGTCCCCACCGTGTCGAGCAGACCGTCAAAGTAACGCGGCCTCTTAAGGACTTCATTTCTTCCTGGCCCGCACTTTGCACCTGTTTCCCACTCATGCAACACCCTCGTCGGCAGAAGCGGCCGCCGCCCCGCCGCGTCGCGAAGCGGACTGCAAGGGAGAGGGCGAAGGGCTCGGGGCCCGGAAACGGCGCAAGGGGTGGGGATAGTACGTTTAATGGACGCGGCGACGATTGAGAAACTGTGAGGGAAACAACCCTAGAATGCCATATTGGAAAGATCTGTGATCTCGCGGCGATGAACGACAAATGACTTTCATATAAATCCGCAATTTTCATTCTAATATATATACCCCATCAATATAATAATATACCAATAATATTATACTATATATTATTCATTATATTATTCCAATTACCTTTATTAATTGATTATATTATTATCCATATATCTCTCTGCACGCCGTGGTTTGAACTTTCAATGGACGAAGGACTGTTCGTAAACTATCTTTGGTTATGATTTAATTCAAAGTTTTGAGCCTGAACTCTTCATTCAGTAGCCCAACCATCCACCATCTCAGCTACTGTGCAAGTCACGAATTAGTTGCCATCGCTTCGGAAAAAGTCCCATATATCACCTTTTGAGCAATTTATTTCACATACTCCGAAACATGCTCAGAAGTTCATCTGAAAAAATCAAAAGGAAATGTCTGGTAGCCTTACAAGTCATTTTCTAAAGTCATTCTCCCCTGTCGTACTTTTTTAACAAGAGCAAAATTAAATTTAATTGTTTACCAATTCTAAATGGTCATCGATTGCGGTGGCCTATTACTCAATTATCTTTGAATCTTACGTTTTTTCGTCCTTTTCTGAATTTCGCGTTATTCCCCTTCGTCTAGTATACTCCGAAGATAAACCTACGCCTTTTCATTACCAACAATTGCGACTGTTCTTCTCGTGTAAATGAAATTTCATCTGTCTTACGCCGCTCCACTTTTATTCATCAGGAGACTTCAAAGCTCTTCTAAACATTCATGGGGGTGCGATCACTATCGGGGCTTGAGCATTTAGACCTATACACCAAGATTCGCCCGCAATTGCGCACTTGTATCTCCCTCACTCTCTTGTAACTTCTCGCTGCTTCCTACCCGTGGCCGTCGTCGTAGCTATCGACGCAGCCCAGAGGGCCATCTCTCGGCCCGCGCCGCGCTAGACGAACCCGCCCGCCGCCGCGCCGCTGCCGGTCGTCTGACACTGCCCCGCCGCTCGTTAGGCTTCCTGGGCAGGTCCCGTTCAAGCGGCCGCGGCGCGGAGGCCGTTGTATGGATGAAGGCAAGGGAGAGAAGTAGTTTGGGCGCTTCTCCAACCGCCTTGCGGAATCCTCGTGCCGGCCCCCCCTCGCCCCCGGCCCAGCCCGCTTCTCACGCCTCGCCCCTGCTTCTCCCCACATCCCCCATGCCCTCTCGCCTTTGGGTCTCGTCGACCCCGCGCCGCCCCCCCGCCCCCCCGCCTCCATTCAGAAGTCGGAGTCCGTACCGTCCTCGGCCCGAGGGAGCCCGCACAGGCGGTCGCCGCGTGTGAATCGGGCCCTCCTCGCTGTTTGTGACATCTATCCCATCTGACTACCTTATCGCGCTTGCTGCTTGCGGCTTACGGCACGGCTTAGTCTCCTATGTGCAGGATGTCAGCGTTCGGAAAAAGATTCTCGGCTGCTTCGAGCGACGACAAATCGAGGTAAATTTCAAAACGAAGAATGTTGGGGGCAATATGACGCGGTGCGTATAATTGAAAGCACGTGAACAATTCGTTTCGTTCTGGTAGTTTCAGATACGTGCATGTCGTTTTTTTTGACTCCATCTCCTTGAGCATTCATGTACACCCACACTAAAATATGCTTCCATCTTTTTCTTAGGTTGCAATACTCCTAATTACACGTGTAACATTTATCTTCATTATAAATGCAAACATTCTCTCCGAGAGTCTTATAGACCGGATAATATAAAATCACCGCTATTTTAAACTGTACTATCAAAAATAAATTATTAAACAAAATCGTATACTAAAGGGACTAATAATACAAGAAAATATCGCGCTACTTCAAGAATGTAATCCAATTGCGCATCCAATAGTTTAGCGTTTCAGTTAAGCTACCCACCAGAGCTTGTAGACTTGTTAACGGTCGCAGTAATTACTGTCCGTACTAGTGAGTATACGTGTACATCTACACGTAGCTATATGTAACATTCTTTCCTAAAGCAATATATAATGCTCCTTGGAGCTTTCCTAGATTTCTTTGCCTGTATATTTGGATACAGTCCAGAACAGACGGCTGCATAATCTTCAAATGTTTTTTTCTATAAATTTGCAAAAGCGACATTCACTCAGACGATTTCCAAAATTCATCGGACCTTCTTAATTCGCTTGGGAATGCTCAGTTTCTCCATTCATACAAACCGTTCGCAAAATAACCAGGATAAATCTATCGACTTCTAGGTAGTCTTTTCTTTCCACCCTTTCGCACGGAGCAGATATGCGGTCTTTCTCGTTCTTGCCTCAGCAAAATTATTCGAGCAGCTCATCGAATTCACGCTGTCGATTTACATAAAATGAGGGAAAAGTCAAACTGCGCAGAAACGTTGAAGAATACACTCCGCCATACGCTGGCCGGAATAGGACCCGCTGGGCTGTTTGTGCTTCCGGAGTGCGCCGTCGCCTATTTTGCTCCAGAGGATAATACCCAACACACTCCAAATGGAAGATAGGGGAAGCTTCCCTTGGCTCTACGGAGGGAGCAGAGATGGGACGCCGGCGGAGAGGCGGGGCACTGAAAAGTGAAATCGGCGAACAACAAGTGGATCATCGACGAACGCCAGAACTGTAGATATGAGCTAAGAAGAAGGAAAACAGTCACCGTGAACTTTTAAGGAATGCGGTGTTTAAGTTACGGCCGAAAGTAGGGACTAAAGGCATACATGGTCGAGAAGAACTGATATATAAACCGAAAAGTCTTTTTTACGATATTCTGTGCAAACCAGCTCGTCTGAATGAGAAGCGAAACGCCACACAGAAAACACCACCCAATGTGTCAGGCATTATGGAAATGTATCATGTCTGCAAATGACACGTGCTGCAACATTTATTGCTTGGAATACCCAGAACAAATTGCTCAGCAGCTTTACAGTTCATTATTTTTTCTTTATATGGTCCATGTTATAGAGCGTACGATCTAACGTATTATATTGAAGCTTAATATTGTCGGCGTAATGCTCAATAAAAAACACTCATAGTATTGAATTTTAATGGGTTGAAAAAGCGCAACGGAATTTATATTCAATATTCCTCTGGTAGGCATTTTGACAAAATATGCCAGCAAAAATCTTCAAGTGCCGTTGAACTAGGCCCGCGAAACGTCCTGCAGAATGGAGACCCCGTCAACCTTCAGAGACGGAAAACAGAGGCACTCACCGTTCGTCCACGGATGTGCTCCCCACCTGCCTCGAGAATTCTTTTCGTCTCCTCAGCGAGCCTCCGTGCAAATTTTTATATATTCTACGTAATTATTATTTTATATAGTTGGTAAATTGTTGTTTTTTTTTCTACATTCACAAATGACCTTTCTCCTCGGAGTGGCAGTGCTTCATTCGGGTTAGTTTTTCCCCCCGATTGCGATTCTAAACACGCTCCAGTTGAAACGCACCTTATTAGTTTCCTATCTATCGTTTCTGCAGTTGATTCAACGAGGAAAAAATATGGCCGGAAAAATATGAAGTAAGAAACGGCAGAATGTGTAAGAAAATGACCCGGAAGTTATAAGAAAAACTAAGAAATGTGTAAAAACTGGTGTAATATTTAATAGCATAATACTCGTATTTATAAAACATTTACCAGTAAAATTCATTCACACAATTTGATATTATATTAATAAAATATTTATTAAATCTATTTTAAAATAAATATTGATTGTCATACTGGATTACATTTTTTAAAAGTACATTTTCATTCTTGAGATCAGTAATAGTTATCGTTACAAACGTGAGAACTTAATTACCGGCAAACACTATAGTGTTGTCTTCGTACTACTATGCGTCTGCGACGAACAATAATAACTATCGTAGATTAGGATTAAATATCAACGAACACTCATACTTACCACATCTAAAGATAAAATTCTCAGAGCTCACGCGCACTTGAGACAACTGCATAAGCAGTGCAGACGTTAAGCAGGGGGTAACACAAATCGATCGTGGGTTTTTGACCGTATTTTCACATTTGGCACCACGCATCATCAGATCACAATTATGCATATGTGTAAGAAAAAAGTCAATTATTTAAAATAAAAACAATATTGATCGTTTTTTGCGAAATTTCAAGAGCATTGGCAGTATTTAAAGTTTCGCAAAATATGTCAAATCTAAACCTAATATGTGGAATATGTAATACAGTACAAAAACGTAATGAAAAATTTGGATATTGAGTTACGTGTACCCGGTCTTGCCAAGATCACTAATTTGTGAACTAAGCATAGAAAGTAAAACAATATTTAATTTCATAATAATACGGAGTCTACTGATAATGGCTTAGATTTCATAACATTTTCTCACTTGGTAATTATTGCATAATAACTTACTTACATACTTATTGCTGCAATTCACATAATTATTGCTGCAACTCACATAAATTGATCTAATGTAAAATTAATCTGTTGCTAAATAGAATTATCCATAACAGATTATTTATTTTCATTTTGACTTAGTTAATCATAATGACTAAGATTATTTTAAAATTTTTGAAATCATAGATTAAAACACCACTTAGAACTAATTATAATTCGGTATGTTTATCCATGATGTACTTTGAAAATAAAACACAATGTTACCTAGTATTGACATGTCTAGCACTGAGAAGTCATCATTGTCGCGAAGTTGCGATAAACGATCAATAAACTCCTCTCCTTCTGCCCTAAGAAAAGTTCACCTGTTGAGTCAGCCCCATTGTGTCTCTACCGAACTTCCTCTTGGATTTATCTCTCCCAACATTTTTTGGGCCCAGAACTTCCACTTGCCGAACAAGAAGCTTCCTCCTCGATAACAAAAGACGAAGCTGGAACCCGGCAATTTCAGCCGCAGAAAAGGGAGAATATATCTTTCTGGGATTTAATCTCCTCGCAAAAGCCGGTTCCACTGAATTTATTAAGGAGAAGCGTGGCTTGAGTCAACTTGCATCGATTTGCATGAGAATCCAATATCGCAGCCCGCCCCGAGCAGGCGCGCGTCCGCCGTCACAGGACTGCGATGAACGCTGCTGGTCACACGGCTGCGCAGAGGACACGGGAGTGGCTGCTGGGAAGAGAAGGGTGTGAGTTGCAAGGGGAGAGAAGGAAAGTAAATAACGGATAAAGAGTAAAGAAGAGGCGGAACACGGTGGAATTGGGAGCCCTTTGGTTGACCGAGTGCAGAGGATAGAGCCGGAGGTTTTAGGGTGACAGAAAGCGGTTACGAGCGGTTGGAGTAGTGTAGAACGAGAAATGGAGAATGGTCAAGAATTGAATCGATCATGAAAGCAGCTAGAAATCGATTGCTATAATGGACGGAAGGTTGGAATAGTTATTTAAAGGAAATTAGACGTTTCGCTTGCCACGATTCATGGCGAGGGTGAATTTAGGCAATTAGAAGAAGCTTCCTTCTACCAAACATTCTTGACGTCTTGTAAAGTTTGTTAACTAACGTATTGAAAGAGAAGCGCCATGAACTTCAAAACCCTAGAAGACTTAATTTTTGTGAAACATATTTGATAAGATTTTACTTTGGTTATAGTTTTTTCCTTACACACTCTCTTACACCCGATTTACTCTATTTACATTTTTTTGCCAACTATTTTCGGAGTTAGAGGCAGCGCGCGCATGCATAGAGTGGTTCTGCCACCCCTGAAGCCTGCGCACGAGCGCGTTCACTACATCAGCAAGCCACAAATAACACTTACAAGTGTGTGAATTTCTATATATCTGCCCTAAAAATTCCGATTCACAGTTATGATTATTATAAACTTAGCAATTGAGCAAATTATACCACACTTACTAAACAATATATTCAGTTATAATCTTTACCATGTTATATCCTAATCACCACCAATTCATTGTGGTTTTATGCAATCTTTCGGGTAGCGAGACACTATTCTAGATGGCCTATACGGAGCAGTACAGGAAAATTGAACATTCATTTGCTGACAACTTTCAAATCTTATATAAAAATGTTTCGATAATTTGTTAATGTGCGCTTTAGTGCAATTAATGTTCAACACTTTTTGAATTTGTTCGTTAGGAATAAATCAGTGGGGAAAGATAACTAACTAGTCTGGGTATTTGTTTTGGATTTTTACTCATTTGTTTGCGAGTGTTCGCAGTGTCTCCCCACACTGCTCGTGAATAGATGAGTGACGGGTAAATTACAGATTTGTAAATTGTTACTCCGTTTTCCATTTTAATGCGGAGTTTTTATTTATTAATGGATAAAGTTTGACTATGTTTAATAGGTTTGTTTTACAATATCAGCAGTCTCCTGTATTAATCTAACTGAGAAACTGGTCCTTAAAATCGGAAACAGGCTCTCGGCGAGGGGAAAAGGAATCATAAAAGGCCTTCGAGCCGTGGCGGTGGGTGGGGCGATGGCGTGGTAGGGCGGGGCGGGGACGGGGACGGGTGCGGGGCGAGGCGTGGCGCCAAGGAGGACAGCCGCAGCGGACAAGGGCTCGGAGGAGCGCCGCTTCGTGTACATTGGGACCAAACAGCGGGCTCCGCGCCGACACAAAACGAGCAGTAAAGTGGCCGAGCCTGGGATTCGGGCGGAGGCCAATAAAGCGGAGGCCGTGCCTGGGCCCCAAATGCGCGCGACGCTCCGCCAGGCACGCTCGCCGGCCGGGGGCGTGGCGCGTGGGGAGCGTGGACTCGTTGGGACGAAGGGCTTAAGGGTCCTCCAGGTCGTGTTTCGTTTTATTTGGGTTGTGGTCATTTCGGTCGTTTTAAAACTTTTTGTTTAAGTTTAACATTTGAAATTTTCGGAAATTCAAACGATTTCGTGAAAAGCGCATTTTTACCGTAATCATGAGTGAACTTGGACCTATTTCAAAGAGAAGTTTACATACAAAATGCTGCCGTTTTCGAGAAAACTTCAATAATTAAAATGTCTTTTAAGTATTTCCCTTTAAAATTAAGATTCCTTCCAGTGCGCTGGACTTCATGTGGAACGAGATCTATTGAAAAATATTAATTTTGGAAACAATCCTTTACAGTTTAAGCTTTCGTTTCATTCGTAGACGGCCAGTCGTTTAGAGTGACTTTTTTTAAAATATGTTCTTGAATATGAGTGTCCTCTAGAGAACTGAATGTAAATAACTTGTTTTCCTCTTTTGAAAAAACGGGTTGAATTATATACTGTAGAAAGATCTTCATGATACCTTCTGGCTGACGTAATCCTTATTTTAATTTGTTAGAACAGTGTTCTGACAAGAGTCAGGTAGTGAGGACGTGGAATTTGTTCAGAGTGTCGTAATACGTAATAGTCGTACATGCGCCAATATCATCTTCTTCCTCGATTTCCTCCCGCTCGTGAGAGGGGATCACGAGGAATCCAATCGTTGCAGCTCTTGGCTTGTGAGAGGGGCGTGAAAGGGTGGCAGTACTTGAATGAACTAACTTAAACTATTTTAACTTATGGAGGTAGCTGGGGCTTTGACCCGCAACTTAAGATAGTTTTTAATATTTCGTAGTAGCCTTGTGGATGCGGAAGTTAATTGATCCGAATGGACATTAACATTTATTTACTACTGCCTTGCGGCTTTAGTAGTACGCAGATTTGCTTTTTTTCAATATACTAGCTAAAACAACTCAATTCTAGAGTTAATCTAAAAGAACACATTGTCTGTACGCTGTCTGGCGTACCTAGTTTGAAGCAAAATATTTATTACCATTATTTTCCGTACAGCTATTTGTTTAAAAAAAAGAAATATTTGGTAATCCATTTTATTTACATAACGATCGTACTTTATTTACGTCATAAACACAAACATTCATTAAACTTATTTATTGCCAATGCTCTGCGCGTGGCGCTCAGGCCCGTTGGAAGGCGTGGCAGGCGGAGCGGTATGTCGCGTTTCCCGCGCGGTCGGCCGACGACGAGACGAGTCTTCCCCTCCGCGTCCGGCTGCCTCACTTGCTCACACAAGGTATAGCAAGCGTGTCGCGGAACAGCGCGCGGAAGGTGAAGGCGACGTGTTTACTCGCCTTTCCGCAGAAAATATCGATGCGCGTCGCTGTTCGCCTCTCGGCCGCTGTCGCGCAGGAAGCGCGGCGCCTTCGGACCCGGCTAAGGTTCACGTACATGGAAACGAAATATTTCCAGTCTTCCTCCCTTTTTTTTCTCTTTTGTCCCCTCCACAGTATCCTTGTGAAGAAGGGGAATTTATTTCCTATGATTTTTTTTATAATACGCTGCTGCCTTGCGGCTTAAGCAGCTACAGGCGGGGCTTTTTCTTACAACTAACTTACAAGCTAGACCTAGAGTATCTTAATTGCACTTGTGCATTACTAATCTTACACTAAATCATTCTTTCTAGCTTCTAATTTTATATACTTCTCCACTAATTATTATTTATATTAGCTTGGTAAACGTCTGTTTTTTTTCTACGACTTCACACATCATCATACTAGTTTTCATCTATATACATTAAACCATCTCATCTCTTCCATTCATTCGCACTTCCCCTTCTGGCACTCTCCCCACTTCTTGCACTCTCCCACTTCACTACACTGTTCGCCACGGCACTGACTTGACTCAAAGTGTCCGTGGCGCTCGCGCCCATTGGGAGGCGTGGCAGGTGGGACGCGGCGTCGCGCAGGAAGCGCGGCGCCTTCGGACCCAGCTCAGGTGCACGTACATGGAAACGAAATATTTCCAGTCTTCCTCCCTCGGTCCACGTTCCTCCGCTGGCAGTCCAGAGCGAACCGTGCAGGCGCCGGCAGCGAGGCGTCGTCAGCATTCGCGCGTGGCGAGGCGAGACGTGGCGCGGCGCGGCGGCGCGGAATGCAGAATTTCGGTTCGTTTGACGCGCCTTCCGACCCGGGCGCCCCGCCCCAATCAATGGCAGGCGCTGGGAAACGAGCGTTTCCTGCCCACGCCACGGCACTCGCTTCCCTCCGAGGGTGGATGTAGACGTGCTGCAGCGCGAGGCAGACACGGATTTACCTTACAAGGAAAATGAGCAGTTTCGTAGGACCCCCCCCCCGTTCATAGGCGCCCTGCGCGCGAAAAAAAATAAGATATTCGAAAAAATCATAAAATGTATTTTCTTACCTGTAAAATAATTGTTAATCAAACAATATACTGTACTGAAAGGTTTGCTTTTAATTTTGTTGATTAATATTTGATATGTTTCCGGAGGGGAAGGGGACAACATGATTTTGTGTTTGGGGCCTTCTCAGTGTGTAAAATCCGGCCTTGGGGTATGGTCACGGTTTTTAATTGTAGTCTATGTAATAATATTATATTGGACCTAAGAGCGCAAAGGTAGCAGTGTTTGAGACTGGAAAGTCTGTTTTTGTTTATCGGAGAACTTTGATAATGGGGAAATCACGATCCCACTGTTTCAGGCAACAGTGTCGGAACTTGATTCCTTGTTGCGATATGTCTATGCTTTAGAGCATTTTCGAGCTCTTTTGGTGGTTCAAGAAGGTGGGAGAAAAGAAGAGATATGAACTATTCTACGTTCTAATTATCAATATTTTTAGTATTGGAGGAGAATTTAAGATTATTAGGGCCTGTAACAAGTATTGTACTTCAGCTTCTGGATCAATGACCACCATCTCGATCAGGTTTTCGTCAAGTTTCCCTGATCCTTTAGCAAATGCTGGGATGACCCCTTGTTTTGCTCCTGGACATATATGTAACTTCAAATTAACTTCTCACCATCGCACGTCACACACAGTTTTTAACTATTTTTGACGTACATAAATAAATAAAATAAAAAAATAAAGTTTTGGAAATGGAAGCTACAAGAAAATATTTAATTATAGGCTCAAGTAGTTGAGTACTGAAATACGTTGTGTCACGCATTTACGTAATTCATATTTATAATTACGATTATGTTCAATTCCACAACACACTAGATAGAATGTGATCAGTAAATAGTTTATTACAATCCTTCCAATTCTTATGAAATCTCAGAATTATAATAATACAACATGCCTTCTATTGCAGAATGCGTTTTGAATTATTATGATGATCATTAGTACTAAATCATTTTGTTGAAGATGACTCAGTAATAAATTTAGAGACTCTTGCACAATCGTATTTTTTCATCGGAACAATCTTTGCGATGAATTAAAGTTGCGTAAGAGGTAAAAAAAAAATATATTACTCCATAGTTATACTTTGTCGTAATGTAAGCTTTTAAGACGTTATATTGCTTCAACGTTTTTTAGGTGATGAAACCCGAATATTATCTTTGAAATGGCTGAAATTCAGCCATTTCGGGAAGCGGGTTACAAATCGAAAAGATAATGACACTCTTTAGGCTTTCATTTTGGTATTTTTCTTTAGCATCCGACGTTCTTCATACTTTCATTTTGATGCCCGCAAGATCTTGGGGAAGTCCAGTTAGAAAAGACAAGTAGCACATTTGGAATCCCACATTACAGGATAGGCTGCAATTTATGAAAGAAAAATTTGTGAACTTCAAGTGCTGTGCCTATAAAGTGCAATGAAATAAAACTATTTAAAACGTATTTACAGGAAGCAAGTTTAATTGGCCTCTACAAATAC
Organism: Gryllus bimaculatus; assembly: GCA_017312745.1. Taxonomy (NCBI): domain Eukaryota; kingdom Metazoa; phylum Arthropoda; class Insecta; order Orthoptera; family Gryllidae; genus Gryllus; species Gryllus bimaculatus. The sequence goes on from BOPP01000030.1 coordinate 1,297,302, forward strand.
AATCGGTTTTATTATAGTATTTTCAATAGTATTGTTCTATCGAACCTATTGTTAGGTTTTAGTGATCCCTTGCAGAGTTTCTTTGGACGTTGTTATTCGAATGTAATTCGATTTCTAATTCGATTGATCTGGGGTAGTGACAAACAATACTTAAATAAATATCTCTCCCCTTCAACTAATTTTCTAGAACTCGCATCGCTCATTTTACAAACAGTAAAGTCGCGGTAATTTGAGGTTATTGGTCTGATGATATCACGGATTGCACAAAAAAGGAAAGTACATAATGGAATTGTCATCTACACTGTAAAACGAAGTCAAATTTTATGTGTAGATAGTACTAAAATTACATATGTGTACGTACATACATACGTACTTGCATACAAATATTAAGTTTCTAATTACAGTAGGCCTACTTAATAACGTACTGTACAATGAAGAAAACAAATGAGCGCAAAACAGTCACAACAATGTAGTAGGCAGACCGACACTGGCACCGACCGCTACACACGTGATCTTCAAGCCAGTGTTGCGAACACGTCAAGAGTCAGTTCTAGATTATCGCCGCTGGTTTGCTTGTTTCTGTGACTTGACGCACATCGGTAAATCGTTTTCGCCTCGGATTGCACTGATTGTCGGATTGGCGAAACTCTGCTTCCTACGACTCGACTGTTCTCCATTGCGGCTTTCGCGATTTCTCGGCCAGTTTTTAACGCACCCCACAGAATGTCTCTTTCAGCGCATCTGCCACTGAGCGTCCTGCACCTCGCGGTGCTGTTGCCGTCGGTGTCCGCGACAGTGGTGCCACGGCTTGCTCTCGGAGACTGGTTCACGGCGGGCGGGAGCTTCCTCCCGGAAGAAGGGTCGTACTACGGGAGGCAGCGCGGGCTGAAGAAGTGGGCGCAGTGGCTGACGCAAGACGCGCGCTCCCTCTCCCTGCTGCCGCGCCCGAACCTCCCTGCTGAGGGCGAGGAGCTGGCGAGCCGCCTCCTCAGCGAACTACACGTCTTCGCCGAGGTCCCACTCCTGCCCGGCCAACACCCCTTGGATCCCGCCAACCCACGAGGCCTGGCGTTCATTCTGTTGACTGCAGACCTTGATGATGTAGAAAACTTTTTTTTCGATTTTCGTGCGGCGAATCGGAGTTTCCAGGGCCCCGAAGGCAGGGAATCACGTGTCGTAGTTTTTGTGGTAGCTCGGACGTGTGAAGTTCCCGCGAAAGATATTGTTGAGCTGTACGAAGGTTTATGGCAACGATTTCAGCTTTACAGAATATTTCTCCAATACAGAATTCCGAAACATTGTGAATGGTACATACAACAAAAAAGTCGTTTCGTCTTAATGGATTTCCAAGTACTAGTTCAGGACTCAATTTCAATTATAGATATCCCCGACGATGTTTTAGATATTTACGGAGAGCTATTAAATGCAATGCCTTACAACTATTACCGTCGTTTGAAAGTTATTTCTTCTCTACGTCCCTCGTCAGATTCGACGAAACTGGTTCCTGACTACCTACACCCCGAAGAAATGCTATTTGAGGTTAGATATACTTGTTATTTAAAACATATAATTGTCGAGAATAGATTATTCCATTGTTCACGAATGTATAGGAGATTTAATGCGGAAATATTGACATTATTGCTCACTACTAAAATTTTAGTAGTCATGGTGCGTGTTGGTGTGATGTATTCTCCTCACTTATTTTTGTATATATTCTATTGGTGATTGAAAGTTCTGAGGATGGAAATACATTTTCCGAAACGTTGTCAAACAAACATGTTTCAATTTATTTTTACTCGTAAGCTGACTTCAGTAACCGTTACCAATATTAAGAAAAAGTATGTGTTATGCAGCATCACTAGTTTTCTCATCCAAGCGACGTTTTCTCTCCCAAAAGCATCGGAATCACGCAGCGCACACTCTCACTTAAACCGCACAACTTGCACGTCATTTTCGCTACGCCCACTTGTTCCACGTTGCCTGAACTGCAGGTGCTGGCGCGGAAGCTCCACTTCGCGGTGGCGCGCGTGCCGGCGCCCGACTCGGGCGGGGCAGCGTCGTCCAGCGACGTGTGCTCGCGCCTGCTCTTCCTGCTGCACTTCGAGCACGGCGACGCGCTCCTGACGCGCTGCCCGCTGGCGTCGGCGGCCCTGGGGACCGTGCTGCCCGTGGAGGCATACGCGGAGCTCCGCGTCGTCGCCCTCGCGCCCATGGGCCCGCCCGCGGGGGGCGTGGCCGCGCCCTGGCGCTGCTTCGCAGGTGCGTCTGCACGACGCTGCCGGGAGACATGGCGTGACGGTCGGGATATATGTAGTAGCTAATGACTTAAAATCAGTGATGTTGAGATCGTCGTGCTCGTAGTAAAAGAGTTCGTTGATGCGAACATTAAGATCGATGTGTTAGTAGTGAACGTAAAATCACTGTACTTGGGATCGACGTGATCGTAGTAAACGATATTGTGATCGATGATGTATCGTTAAGATCAACGTGGTAGTAGTAAACGTGGTCTTAAAAGATGATGTCGGGATCGACGTGGTCGTCGTGAGTCGTGATGTCGCGCGCCGTGGAGGCCGTGAGTAGTGATGTCGTAATCTATGCCCTGATGAAATTTTTTGTAGAAATAAATGGATGGATGCGTGCATAGTAATCAGTGTGATGGAAATGATCGTTGTGACCAGCGTCAGGTAAACGAGATCTCAGTAATCAATTTCATGGTTGACGAGGTCCCAGTAATCAATGTCGTGATGGACGTGGGTGTAGTAATCAATGACGTGATCGACGAGGTGGTAGTAATCGAAGAAGTCGCGAACAAGGCCATCATGCTCATTAGCAGTCATGATAATTTTTAACGGGACAGCGCAAACATGCAATGGACGCCCTTAAAAAAGGCGGACGCATGGTGGAATGAGATGGGTGGGCTCTTGCGTATCGTATCCGACTTCAGCCGATGAGCTTCAGGCACCAGTCGGAATATTAACGGGAATTTTAAATGCCAAAATCAAGTTGTTACAAGTCATTGAAGCGTATATATGAAGAACTAAAAATATTGCATCTTTTATATCAATTACACCGTCATCGTGTTATTTTTGGTTGGTCACCGTTGAAAATTGTCTCTTTATGCCACTTTCAAAATGCTTCTGAACACTTCTCGCTCTCCATACAACATGGCAGCTAGCGTCTGGTCCGGCTTTTCGAACGAAATGCCCGTGTTGTGGTCACGTGGTTCGCGACGCAAACCGGCGCTGCGCAGAACGAGCAAAACACAGTGGCACCGGAGCCCCCCCTCCCCATCTCATCCTTCATTGGGGCCTGTCGCTGCAGCAGGCCGTGGCCGCGGCGCCGCGGCTGCCGTGGCGGGCGCCCGCTGCTGTTGGGCGGCCGCGGGGCGCTGACACGGGGCGAGTCGGCGGGCGTCGAGCGCGGCGTGGGCGTCGGCTGGCGCGGGGGTCTCGGCCGCCTGTCCCCTTACCGCGCTCCCCTGCAGCGCGCGCTGCCGACACCCCGCCGCCGCGAGCAACGCCGGTCGCCAGCACCGCTGCCGCGAGACCCTGGCGAACGCGACCTGCCGCTCATGACTTTCCAAAGGATCGCTCTCAGGTAAAGAGCGGAGAGAAAACAAAAAAACTTGGCCCAGGCGCTTATGTTTTGATAGATGGTAGAACGCCTACCGTAACCCTGGGCTGCCCCCGGCCAACTTGCCCTTTATCGTTCAAATTTCAGCGGAGGATTCCATATCGGTGACATTTGGAGTGACATTGGGTCAAAAGTATACGGCGCTTATCTGGTGTCATGTGGATAACTGTATTCATTATTGCATCGCCCATCAACTTACCAGCTCGTTCACGGAAGGACGTGTTCGCAAAGAAGGCAGATAGAAACTAACCGTGCTGGTAGAGGGGCTCCTACACTTCGCGACAAATCGTAAAATTAATTAAGTTTACTAAGCGGTACATTTCCAAACTCGATTCGTTTCAATTACCAGTTGTGAAATTGAATGATCTACGATTTCCGGTTCAAATAGTACATAAATTCTAATGTGTGCTTTTTTAATTGATATTGAAGAAGTTAATTAAACGAAATATTACTGTTTGTTTCCGGCCTAAATAAAATCATATATTCTCCTGACTGCAATGAATAAAAATATGAAAATATTTCTTTGAGAATTATATGTTCGGTTTCTTTACAAATACTAATTCCGTGTAGTATTTACCTTTTTTAAAGTTACCGTATAGAGAGAACTTTTCAAAAGACCGAGATGATCGGGTTGTTACCCATTGCGTTTACGCCATAACTCAGCACTACTCGCAGTTATGCTTAAGTGTTCTTGCATTGGAGATTCAAACTTTCGTCCCTTTCATCCCTTGTCTGCAGCGAGCGTTCCACATCCCATCCCCCTCACACACACATTCACACTCATACACATACATCGCCGTTATTTAATGCAGAAACACGTCATCTCCCTGCAAGACTGGAAGGAGCAGGAGCGCACGGGGTCGGAAGACACCGACCTGGAGCACGACGTCCTGGAGTCTGTGCAGAGGATGACGCGCCGGCGCGACATGGCGCTGCTGACGTCGCTGGAGGACTCGGGCGCCTCGCGGCGCGCGCTGCCGGGGCTGTTCGAGGTGACGCGCGCGTTGCAGCCGCCGCTGCGCACGGCGGTCACCGCCCACTTCGTGCGCGCCGAGTCGCCCATTCGCAAGCCGCTGGGCGAGGCGGAGGCGCGCGTGCGCGAGGCCGGCCTCTTCCAGCACTGGCGAGACCTCCACGCCACGCGGCGCCGGAAGCAGCTGTTGCCCGGCGACGACGCCCAGGGATTCCGCCAGTGGATGAGGCTGGTGAGGGATTTCTACGACCAGGAGCAGCCTAGGGCGTTCCGTGTGGCCACTTTGTGGCTGGCTTTCCTGTGGCTCGGGTGCGGTCTTTCTGCGGGGCTGCTTTCGTTTCTCTCGGAGATTGGGCTTCTTGGTTTAATTATTTTGTTTATAAAGGATGTTTTATTTAAACGTAATCGATAATTATACAATATTGCGATTTGAAAATAATAAAAGGATAATTAATCCTTGTGTGACACCACAGAGAAGAATGTCAAATTGGAAAGAAAAGCACAATTATTTTATTATTTCTTCTCCTCCTTTATTCCTGAGGATAGATGTGTCGCGAGTTGAGGGGGAGAGGGAGTACCCCTAGCATCTCGTGCAGGGAGAAAGTAAAGAGAGTGTCAATTAAAGATGATTATTATACTCACCCGCGTAGTGGATCCATCGTCCAGGGAGCGAGTGGCGACACGACAGCTGGCTCCGGCAGGTTGCAATACGTGAAGAGAGGGGCGAGGTGCGAAGCCCTTGCCATTTTATAGCCTCGGAACGTTGGCGTCGGCAAGTGACAACTGGGTCACTTGCCGACGGCAGCGTGTCGCGAGGGCCGGAAAGTCATATTGCGACAGATCAGTGAAGAGGCTTAGCGTTAATGTCTTTTCATTTTCTGTACGGCTAATCGAAGAAACAGTTTGGCTTCGGATTCCACTGTAGAAAAGTTGTAGTGCGATAATGATAGGGAAATAACAATAAGAGATACATGACTGGTTCAGTGAGATGCATAGTGATGTGAGAACTTCACCATTCCTCGTTGTGAAAGCACCCATGCTTTCAACGATATTCGCACAAGGAGCCTTGGGGCTCTACGTGCTTGGAAGCTACTCCAAGCCTGTGCACCCCGGAGGCCGGCTCATCTCAGCGTCACTCGCGTAAACAACGCAACGTCCTCGCCTCCCAGTTCATCCAAACCCGCCCGCAGTCAGACAGTTGCGCGGCCACAACATCCACGCCGATTTCCGCTGGCAGCGGGCGGCGGGCGCGCGCGCCGCGGACGGCCAAGGTGCACTCTTCACGCGCCGGCTGCCACGCCCCCCTTCCCTCCCTCCCCTACCCCTCTCTTACCCCTCCCCTTCGCCTCACCTCCCTTCACCTCCCCTCCCCTTGCCCTCACTCCGCACCCCTCCGCGCCCGGAGGCCTTCGCTGTCGCCAGGCCGATGAGCGATCGCGTAAATGCGCGAGCAGAGCGCTCGTTTGCTCGTTATTTTTCTTGGCCGCTGCGTTTCGACCCTTCGAGCCGCCGCACGCGCATATTTTAAACCCTACGCCCCCCCCCGCCGCCGCCGCCTCGCTTCGTAGCAGTCGTCCGCGCGGAAGACCACCCCTGAAGCGCCCGCGTGAGTAGATGTGAGGCATGAGGGTGGAAGGGTATTGGAGGGAGGCGGGAAGTGGGTAAATAGCTGACGCCGCCGTGTTTTCTGGGTGCTGCCAAGAGTTGCGAGAGGTTCCTGGAGATTCTCCGTTGACTTGCGCGTGCGCAGTGCCGATGAGAAGAACACGCGGAATGGGAGTGCTCATCTGACTGAGACTTTAAGAAATCTAAGTTAAACTTAAGACCTAATATTTTCGAAGAAATAGAATATAATAACACTCTCCAAGTATAACAAGTTTTCGGAATTCTTCGAAAGAAAAAATCAGCATCTCCATTGGCAAAATTCTTTACAAGAATTGATGAAATAGTTTTAACTGAAATATATTATGAACATTGTAAATAATCATGTTCCTGTAAATTGTGTAAAGTGTATAGGGAGTTAAGAAAAATTAAATGGTTTGACTCTGTGCTGAGTTTTACTTTCTAATACTATTCACAATTTTAAATATTTTGCAGATAAAAATTCTCGCTCTGCGAGAAATAAGGAAAGTAGGAGTAAAATAATTTGTGTATATGATTTTGCAGTTGCTTTTTGAAATATATCTTTGCATGTGAATAAAATATTGCATTCTTTATTTCCATTACTTTTAAGAATATCATGACTCGGGGGTCCCTAAATTTGAGGTGCAATGGCAGTAAACGTAAGCGCAAAGTTTCGGAAACAAATAATAGAATAGAGATTTCAAAACAATAAACTTCGCAAACGACAATTACGACACGAGCTCATGATAGCACTTTTAAAGCCAGCTCGGACATAACCGTCCTGGAAACCAGAACACGTTTCGTCGTGAGGAAACGAGCAAAGCGTTTCCAACGATCGAAGCGAAACCGTCGACACCATCCCGGCGATGACGCCATCAGCTACGACGAGCGCTTCCAACGGACAGTTCCCCCTTAACGGGGGCGGTTCTCCCCGCCGCGCACTCCCAATTTCTTTCGCCCCATTACGTCGCCGGGTTCACCGCCGCGGGAGGGGCGGGGCGACGAACATGGAGGTGCCGCGCGGACGGTTCTCGTCCACTCCCGCGCACCCGAGGTGGCGCCCGGGGCAGCCTGCAGCGGAGCGGTGGCCGGTGCTGGTAGCTCAGTGCACGGAACAGGAGGGAGAGGAGGGGCGAAGAGGCAACGGGAGTTATGATGGAAGCAGCTGGGTTGTGGTCGCTTGTGAGCGGTGGTGATGTCGGCGGCTGGGGCAGCGACGGTGGCGGTGGCGCCGGTGATGGCGGAGGCTGTGTCGATGGTGGCGGTGATAGCGGTGAAGGGTCGGTGACGGTAGAAGCAGCGGCGGGGGCGGCTGTGGCTGTGGCGGTGGCGGTTTGCGTGAGACGGAGAGCTTCAGCTGGCGATCGACCCGCCCACACCCATGCCTTCCTGACACACTGTGGCCGGTCTGTCTGACCCCCGGCGACGAAACCCCGAGATCCAATTTCCCTCGAATCGCATCGCTCTTTATTGCCGTTAATCGGATTTCCGAGTACTGTTCGTGCTAATTTCGTTTTCGTGGGGGAAATAATTGGTTGCGTATCGAATATTCACGAAAAAGTTTTGTTACTGCTGAGGAATAGTTTTTTTTTATGTTTCGATTTCTTTTATTGTTCTTACTTTAATGAAAAGTGCTCGTATATTCTGCTTCTGTATATTTGTATATATCGTTATTGACGAGTTGTAACTCCTAACGCAATCTCCATAGTGTTAGCAGCGCAACTCCAGAATTGCCTCAGGAGTGACGTAATCTGAAACAGATATTACTTGCAAGGGTAAAGAATTTTTATGTAGTTGTTGGCATAATTTCTTCATACTTTCTTGCCGGAAATAAAAAATATCATTCAATTTGATTTTTCACTGTGTAATTTTTAATTTGTTAAGTACTTCTAGATGATTTAAATGGATAATAAATTGCCTTTCATTCTCCAATCATCTTCAGACCCCATTTCCTCAGGTCAAGTATCTTCCAAATGAGAGTCTCCTTTTACTCGTTTGTTAAAGGGGATTTATCATCGGTTGAAGGGTTTAGAGGATAAATATTATAAATTGCCTACAGACGTGTTACTGGTTTCTTATTCGAATTTTTATTCGGGTTGTTAATTGTTTTAAGAGTTTCATAATCTGATTCCTTTTTGTTTTCGAATTCTCGAGCACTTTCAAAATTATTTGTTTAAAGGGCGTTCTAACTAGTTTTATTTATAAAAATGTCAATATACAATATTTATAACAATACACAACCATTCTTACATCCAATGAAATGCTTCATTGTAAAGATAGGCATTAATTACTTCAAACGCATGCAAGAATTTGTTCAGATGATTTTCCTGTCAATCTTGTTCATAATTCGTACGAGTCAATATTCCTCTGAGTCTAAATCCATTTATGTGTGAGTGGTATGTTTTGTCGTCATAGCCCGCATGGTCGGTCACCGTATGACGCGAGCAAATCTGCGAGTGGGCGGGCCCTGCGCGCGCCGCATCGCCCGAGAGCCCTCGAGCGCTCCCCGCGGGCATTGCCGGATCTCGACGGCGGGGTCCATTTCCTACCGTCGCGGCTGCAGCAGGGGCAGCGGGGACTGCGAGCGGCCAGCACACTCAACGGCTCACTCCGTCCTTCGCGAAGCCCTCCCCTCCCTTTCCCTGCCCACTCGCCGCGACCACCCGGCTCCGTCCTCCCGGACCCGTCCACCCGGACCCGTCCACC
>BOPP01000030.1:1306261-1344998 GCA_017312745.1 Gryllus bimaculatus
CGGACCCTCCACCCGCCTATCTTCCCTTGCCCCCCGGCCCTGTCCCCCCGACCTGTCCCCCCACCCTGGTCCCCCCGACCTGGTCCCCCGACCCTGCGTCCCCCATCCGAAATCCACATACAACACAGTACAGTTACTTTACAACGCATTGCCAGACTGACATTAATAATTGAAGAAACTTTAAAATATGTTCTGCCGCATGTTTTTATACAGTGAAGTTATATTGATTATCAAAAGTAAAAAATAATGTTAATTGTTAACAAACAGTATATATTGAATTAGTTTACATTTTATTGTGTAATACTTAAAGTTTGGTAACACTCGATGTAACCTTCAGCTCGGGTCAATGGACTCCCATCTCGCCCGGTTTTTGTCCAGTTCTCTTATCATGAGCAAATACTGAGATGTCCTGTTTGGCTTTCTGACGTAAATGTAGTTTCACTTTGCGACTTTTGTTGAATTCTTTTTTTGCTGGAATGGGTAGGAAGTAAGATAAGGGCGAATTTACTATTTTCGTTAGCACGCAGAAAATCATACTAGCAATCGGTTACTAAGCAAATAAATTCTATAATTCGAAACGAAAATGTATATTTTCAAATATTTTAATCTCGCATTTTTAAAATTAATTTTATTTAAGTTATTTTAAAACTTTACTCAATCTTTCAATATTTAATGCTATAAATGACGAAGGGATCTGCATGAATTTGTTCGCGATAACTGTTATGCGTTCACCTCTCGCTCTATTCTTGCCCTGCCGCTGCTTTCGGAGCTTCGTGATAGTATTAATAACAGAGTTTTCGAAGAAATGTGGCTACCCTGAGGTGAAGTGCACTGCTCGCCTCACTTTGCCATGCCCGGTATACGAGCACAGCGAATAGTTCCAAAGTTGAGTAATTATTTACAAAAATAAACGACGAGAGTTATGATGGCAATACGGATATGGCTATGCGGCTTAGCAACGAGTACTGAAATCGCCCTGTATCATCATGAAACTGAGAATGTCACTCTAGATAACTCATGAAGAATATATTTTGCAAATCAAAGCCTACCATGTTTTCCTCACCTCGTTGTCTTCTTAGCGGCCCGACACCTTTAATCAAAAAATAATCTGGAATTACCGCCTACACATTATTATTTGACATAATTTCATGAACACGCTGTATGATGATTGAGATCATTGTTGGAAGCTAATTACTTATATCAGAGCTGTCGATGTTATGAATGTACCTCGTACTAATGTCGATATTACTCAAAATTTATGACCACTTTTCTCCTACACTGCCTCGCAACGAGCTCTGACGCCACCACAGTCAAATCAAGAAGGCTAGAAGCAGTGCAATGTGTTTTTGTCCCCTCGATATCTTTTGCTCGCGGCCGACGCCAGGTGCTTCTGTCCATCCATCGCCTAACACCGTGTTGAAAACACATCGCCTCTCGACACTTTTCGCCTCTTCTTCAAGTGACGAATTTCTTCAAGTTTTCGACTCGCTGCCGAGTTTGCTTCGACTTGAGAGATCGAGTTTGGCGTCGTCTGCGCTCCAGCACGCGCCGCGCCTGCGGCGCCACCCCGCCATAAGAAAATAATGATTTGACCCACGAAAGCTACGGCCACTAATCCACACCCAGCATTGATCCAATAACTTCGTATTTCCTCTCTCCTCTCATGATCTTTATTACTTTTCGTTTACCACTAACGAGATAGGAGAAATTATGTAAGAGCGTGTGCGAAAAAAAAAGTAAATTTTCGGCGAAAAACATTTATTATGTCAAATAACGAAAAGTGCATAAATTCCATTAGCTAAATTTAGAAAGATCATTCTTTAAAACACTTGGTGTACCAAAATTTCATGTTTATACCGACAAAATCAAATGCGGCAAATACAAGAACAATAGAGTGAACAATTACACGTATCCTAACCTGTAGATGCCCATTGACGTTTGTTTGATCGACATAGAGACGTTTTGATTGGAAAAATGTAACTTAAAATAATTCTCACAAGCACGTCACACCTGTTTTAACCGTTTTTGACTCATATAAATAAATAAACGACCATTCTGTGAAAACGAACATATCAGCCGCCAATTCTTACCATTGCACCAGTTCGATACCTTGCGTGCCAAAAATCAGCACTTGAGGTCTCTTAGTATTGCGGTTCTATATTCCACACTTCCATCCGCTGCAACTAGACATGCCTATTCATTGTCTGTAAAAAAGCTTGATATATTGTTAGCTTGTAAAAACTAATTTCGGACGTGCGTCGGAGTAACAATAGGCCCGTTTCGCATCGCGTTGAGACCCAATCCGATGGAAACTGAGTCGCCAGTGAAGAGGTAGCAATCAGGAAAGTAGACTCGAAAGTTTCATTGAAGCCGCATGTGCATGGCGTTTGCGGCGGGCAAGGCACGAGGAGACTCCGCACACAGCAAGCCAAGGCGCAGGACAGAGCGAAGCACCATGCCCGCGCGACAGGCGCACTTGCGTGACCAGCGCGCAAAAACATTTCTATGTACCGCAATCGTTCGGCCCGCCAAGAGACAGTTACACACGCACTTGGCCATAACTACTCTGCGTTGAGGTCTGTCTTATATTTACTACCTCGCGAATTATGCCACCAGCAGCCAGGTTATAGATTTAGCGTCGAACGGAGAAAAAATATTCTTACAAACTTACCACCATCGCGCATTTTGAACGTGATTTGCCAAATAAATAGAATTGTTTTTTTTCATACGCTCAAATATATTAAAAAAGCTTTATAACGTTCGATCTCTCAAACTTTAATCTGCAACGTGGGTTTTTCTTATCTCTTAATGAATTGAAATAATTTTTCGCTATAATAGGGTGTTATTTATATTTTATTTACGTCAAAACGCTTAAAACTGTGTTAACTCGCTATTGGGGAAAAGTTAAATGAAGTACAGTTATGTAACTTCGTGGCGATAGTGTTATCACATACGGAATTATTCTCGAATGAAAGCCAGCACATTTCGAATATTCAATTTTGTCAGATTCCCTTTTAAAACCTCTCAGAGAAACATAGTTTTTAGTTTTAAAAGAGAGTAAACATTATTTAAGAGTACAGTGTGAAAATAGACTAAATAACTTGTCCTTTTTGTCATAAAGAGTAGGAACATTTTAAACCGCATTACACGCCAAAAATGTATGATTTTGCCAAGAATAAAAACAAGATGAAAATTTCATGTTCAAAGATTTTATAAATTTCTGTATTAATGTTTCACAAATATTTTTTTTATTTCATTCCGTTTTCTTTCTCTTGTATTACGTACATATGTAATTAAGAGAGATTTGTATGTTGCCGCGCGAAATGTATCGATTTTTCTCAGATAAAACTCTATGGTTGGGGTTGATATCGAAACTAATATGCTACAACAGCACCATATTTTCTCGCATTTTTGTAACATTTAGAATTGTTACAAATTTAGAGGATTACAAGAAAGGATAATCGCACCATTATAAGCCTCCTTTCCACTATTCTAGAAAAATTTGAAGGGAAAATATTTGAGAACCGATGCAATTTTTGAATTTTCAAAGATTTATATATTTCAATGAAATGAAACCTTCCCTTTTTAAGCGACTATACGCTATTTGAGAGAAATTATTTTAAAATTTTACGTGGTTTAGAGCGAGAAATTAAACTGGCCCGTTTCGTCATTTGTCAGCCCGGGTGCCCCCCCAGTTGGTTCTCGGATCGTCCACGCTGTGAGTGCATCATGACTATTGGTGCTAACATGGAAAGATGGAACTTCTTAAGCTGGCAAAGCGGCCATGTTATTGGGAAGAGTTCTATAAAGACATGCTTCTGGCGTATCCAGCTAACAAGCCTGAGTTTGTTTCTTTGGGCTCAGATGTGATAGTGGCCAGTGAAAAGCTGGGAGCTCACCCTGTGCCTCAAAACACTCTGACTTGCACAAAGAAGTACAAGAGGCGGCAGACCTATGCTGTCTCGCTAGTCATCATATCTGCCATTCGTCAGCATTCCTCTTTCATTCTCCCCGTGCCGTCTGAAAACCTAAGGACTCTGCCACTTCCCGTCCGCGCTCTGTCACCGTCGTATTTCTTTTATGTGGCATTCTCACACTTTGAGAACTTTCACATCTGGTATTTTTATTACCAAATAATATAAATGTCACTGCTTTTTGAATGCGTCGCAGCAAAGCTTACTGTCATCAATTGGTACCAATGTAATTCTATATTGTAAAATTACTACCACACACGTAAAATGAATGTGAGATAAACGTTCAATTTCCAAAACATGAATGAAGTATGAATTTCTGTAAGGACATTAATGTAAATTATAAAATAACTAAGAGAAGAAAAAAGGATCTTTTAAACACACAGTCGTTTTTACTTCGGCACATCATATCGCGTTGAAATTGTAACGCCATAGAAATAGTATTAATACAAATATATTTGTTATACGAAAGCTCTGTATCTGTGGTCGCTGTGAGTATCCATGACGTCACACTGTATAAAATACTTCAAAACTTCATTTGAAGGAAAGAGATCTTGACGAGTGTCTCTTTTGCCCCATGCCTCAAAAACCACTTACATTTACGTTCCCTTGCAGCTAGTTAGAGGGAAGCCGAGCACATAAATTAATAGCTTCAATCTCGCGGCGCGGCGCGGTGTGTCGTTGCGTGTCCTCGCTGGACGCCTGCCACGAGCCCCGCTCAGCTCATCCCCGCCCAGCCCCACGGCGCCTGCCAGTGATTGACGTCCCCCCTCTCCCGCACCCCTTATTAATAGCGCGGTATATTTGAACGAAGGTGCGCGGCGCGCAGCCCCTCACAAAAAAATAAATAGGGGGTCTCCAAGGAAAACAGAGGGTGGAACTCCCCTCTTTTTTTAACGATTCCCTTTGCTTGCTTTCTCGCTCTCTGTTCAGGGTTGGTGTTGTATGCTAACTTCCCTCTCGAGTCAATGTTTTTTCTCCTATTGACTTTTATGAATGTCCTACTTCGTTGTGTGTTTTATTGTTGTGTTTTTGAGGGGTGATCGTGGATCAAAAAAGGATACTTAAAGCGAGGGCGACACGTAGGACAAACAAGTGAACTGCGCTCTCATGTCATAGGGCGGATGACAGGGGGTTAGTTCTTCGTTTGAAGTCGGGAGGTTATTGCTCATATTTTTTTGAAGTGTCTTTGAGATTTCTATATTTAAATAGTTTTCTAGAGCACCGGGCTTAGATCACGGTGTTCGAAAGCGCGGCTAAGATTATTAGTAGAGTAGGCACCAGTCCTTAGAACACGACTTCGATTTGGGTTCTTTGAACTAAAAATAACTCAACTGTTACTACGTCATTTTTAGCCCGTCAAGGAAGTATATCATTTCTTGAACTAGATTTTTAAATTCTTTAGAGAAGAGAGTATAAGAAGCACTCAGCACTGAAATCTAAGAACATTTCTAGTTAGATATTTAAATATTAGATATTTAATATTTGAAAGATGTGTCAGTCTTTCATCCCAGTTATTTCCAATTTTCTGCTTGAGGCGACGTTCTTCTGTAAAAAAATATAAATTTGGTTACACTGTTGAATGGCTTTTTTGTTTACAATAATTGCTTTATCCGAGGCATCATGTTCAAAAGAGCACGACTAAAACGTTTTAACCTGTTTCGTGTTTATTATCATTTGAACATATTACAATATTTGAATTATACATTTTACTGGATGTGATCCGTTCAACTCTTTGAATAAGGAGTTCGCGCTTGTATTTTCAATGTGGTTTCCCTTTCCTCTCATTCTACCGGCTCTCCCTCATTATTCTTATCGCACCATGGTTATCCCAAACCTTTTTCATCAAAATCATTTGTCCACAAGAAGTACAACAATAAAGCTTAGGAACTTGTATTTAAAGTATGATTTTACTTAATTGTAATACGATATTACGTATATTGTTAATGCTCAGTTAAATGTAATTGGTTTCTGGAGGAATCTCTAACAATACAGCTTCATTGAAATAATATTTAATGACTTAACTTTTGCCGCTATTGACAAAATTAAATTACTACCGTCAAACAGGACTCAAGGAATTCAGAAGTTCTGTTCCCGTAATTGGAACCAAACGTTACATCTGCGACCTAGGCCGCTTGAAAGGAATATTCGCTCTCGCGTAATTCATCTCGAAAACACTACATCAACCTCTTCGCGTCCCGCAACGTGAAGAGCGAGCGCTCGTAAAGGAACAGCCGAGCACTTGATCTTCCCATTCGTACAACCGCAAGCAGCAGCGGCAGCAGCTCCACTGCAGAGAGTATGCGAGGGGAGTGGAGAGAAAGCATCAGACGCGCTTGCGGCGCTGACGGCACAGGCGGCGGCGGCGGCGGCGAAGGCGTAGGCGGAGGCAGCAGCAGGAGCGAAGGCATTGCGGCGCCTAATATTTACGGAAACGACGCTCACAACGGTTTAATCAAACGGAGCGCGCCAGGCGAGGAGGGGGGGGCAGCAGCAGCAGCAGCGGCGGTGGGAGGAAGCTGAAAGGGGGCCGTGGAGGCGAGTCTCTGCCGCTCGGCCAGCGGCAAAGGAGAAGGAAGTGGCAGAGAGGAATGGTCCATAGACTATCCTTGGCCCAATGTACAGATGATGGTAACACTAATTAGTAGTTATTCACTTGCTTCTTGTAACCTTTTGGACACTGGTCTTTTGGAACCCCTCACATTATTACGATTTTATTTCGTGTTTAAGTAATTGACTTTGTTGGCCACTGCCGTGTTAAAGTATGCGTATTCCTCTAGGCATGCGAAAAAATTCCAGTTAGTACGAGACTTGCAATTTTTTTTAAAAATTCAGACGTCTCCTGTATAAACTTTACATTTTATACGTGACTTTTGACTTGGAAACAGCCTCATGCAATGTCATATTTTTAAACACAAAAAAAATTGTAAACATGTCAGAGTGAGTGGGGTTCTGGACGCGAAGGGTGAGGAATGTTGCAAGACCGAAATGAATAAATAACATCGATTGTTACGTTTACTAGGCTAATGGGGGACTATGAACTGTGATTCAGTCATCTAATTTCAACTATGGGGGAATGGTGTTGGTAAAAGTGATGAAGTTAGTGAAAAACAAAGAATACAGTAATTGGGAGAGAAAAATGAGTAAAAATGATGGGAAGGGTATTGTAACTAAAAGCAGGTAGGAAAGCAGGATGTAATGTAAGCGAAAAACAATAAAACCGATGAAATATAGGTTATAAGTTAATTCAGCAAGTTGCACAATCACATACGTAGTAACAAAAATTGAAGAGAGGTTACGTCAAGTCGATGTTTAATAAACGGCAAGTACGAGTTTACGTCAAATGTTTGTATTTCTCTGCGAAGTGCTTTGAATTGGTGCAAGACGGTGCACAGTTAACTGCACAACACTCCTACTACGTGTACGTAAAGAAAGGTTCCACATTAAAGACATTCAGATGTTCCCCAGGAAGATGACAGCTGAGGTGGTGACATCGGTTGCCGCAGCACCGCATGTGCGACACAAGTGTCTCCTTGAAGCAACCTCTGTTCGTGGCGTGCGGAAGGCTCGACAAGCCGCTTAAAGGGATTGGGCGCACAAAGCGGAAGAGTTGGAGGAGAGAGAAGTTCAAGAGAGAAAGTAAAACAGGGGAATGATGAGAATGAATTGCAGGTAAATTAGGTATGTAATATCTTTATGAAAAATAGTAAAGAGATTACTAAGATGACGATGGTGATGAAAGAAGAGATGAGAACGAACTCGAAGTGTGACACAATTAAATTGAGTCCCATGTAGGCTGCTTATGTTTCTACTAGTAAAGAACAGTTTTTTACAAAAAATACTACAAAAAATATTGATAATTAATCGGGAACGGTGTCTTTAAAATGGAGCAGCACATAGAGGCAGAGGCTTTAAAATAGAGCAGCACATAGTTCAAAGGGGGTGGGAACACAAAGCGAAACAGTTGGAGGAGGAAGACTCAAAAGGAAAAGAAGGGCAATGATGAGAATGAATAGCAGGTCAATTACGTATGTAATATCTTTATGAAAAAAAAAATTAAAAAAAATATTACTATGATGATGATGATTATGATTGTGGCGATGATGGTGGTGATGGTGATGGTGATGTTGGTGGTGGTGGTGATGGTAAAAGAGGCGATGAGAACGAACTGGAAGTGGAATAAACACTCGTGTAGAAAAGTTTTAAAAAAGCTGACTACAAAAAATAGTGATAATAATTAAACAGAGGGACGGTGTGTTGAAAATGGAGGCTGCACACAGAGGCTCCACAGCAAAGCAGGAAGACGAAGCAGCGCGGAAACGACGGCGTCTGCCTGTGGAAGGAGGCGCGGCGCGTGCGACAGGCGGAAGGCGCGAGGAGGACATGGCGGCGGGCGACGCGCACGCGTTTACATGCGAGGTAAACCAAGGGACTCCCCTCGTCGCTCGCATCGCCGTGGGCGGGGCGTAGCGTTGCCGGGCGTCGCGGCGCTGCTGTATGTAACGCGACTACTTTATTTTCATCGCCTGCGCCTCGCGCCGTTCGCTATTCGCTGTTTGCCGTTCGCTATTCGCTGTTTGCCGTTCGCTATTCGCTGTTTGCCGTTCGCTATTCGCTGTTTGCCTTTCGCTATTCGCTGTTTGCCTTTCTCTATTCGCTGTTTGCCTTTCTCTATTCGCTGTTTGCGTTTCTCTATTTGCTGTTTGCGTTTCTCTATTCGCCGTTTACCGGTCGCCATTCGCCGTGGGTCGCTGCGCCGTCGCCTGCGCCCGCTCGCTCGTAGAGGCTCGCTGCGCTGCGCACGCTCTTGAGATGTTTGAGCGGTCAGCTCTCAATTTTGTCGCAGATTAGATGAAGCCAAGATAAGATATTAAGGAAAAACACTGGGGGATTCGCAGCTGAAGGAATTCTGAGGAGCACTTTGTGCATCTAGAAGGCATGTAATTGTAACGAAATTGAGAAAACAAGCTTTATTTTATTGAAGCAAACCTTATAAAATATGTTTGCTCTTCAAAACAAAACAAGTAATTTTTACACATAAACCGTTTTAATTCACTTTGAATTACTAACTTTTTAAAATGAAAGCTAGAATCTTTGGTTACTCTTTAGCAACAGTGTAATTGGTTTTGATGCGTAATTATTGGAAAAAGAGAACGACTCCGAGAGAAACTTAAATAAGATTTCTAAAGTGCAGTAAGAAGAGCCGTATACAAAGCGAAGAGAAAAGTAGTGGGGAAAAGTGAAGCCTATTTTCAGAGGCATTGCAACAGACCCTTAGAGTATACATATATTACTAGAAATACATAAATGACTATGAATAATACTGTAAAATTTGGAAAAATTAAATAAAGACAACACTTGCCGATAAAAGGAAATTCACATTTTTAATACATATTCTGTTCAGTTCTTAAGCCGAACAGCCTCAACATTCCTACGTCTTCCTTATCCTTGAATAAATAGGATTAAGGAAAATGAGATAAGTGTCTCATTTACGTGCATCCATCATCATCCGCCATGCCTTATTTGGACTTCCGTCGCCATGTGGCGCCTTGCTTAAGCGTTATTGACTCTCTGATTTTCCTTTCCCAGTCTATCATTTCCTCCCGTCTTTACGAGGGCCACTCCCGGTGCCACCGAATCCTACCGTCCACTTCGTCATCCCTTCAACGCACTTAGTCGCATATGGGAGAGCTCGGTTACCTTAGGATTTTGTTACCGTCCTTTTCCCCCAAAAGCATTCGGCTAATCAGTATGTAGCGCTTTGCTCCAGTATTTTCAAACGTGACGAGAACACGCGTGGAAAAATATGTTGTTTTGAAATGGGTTTTATTCTTTGTTGTTCATACTATTTTAGCAAGTGTGTTACTTTTTTATAACGAGTACGAATGAAAAATTATACATTAATAATACTTATTACACGTTACTTAATTCTAAACGTATATTTTTGCAAGCGTTAAAAAATATAAAACCATTTGCAATTAGATATCGCATTCTTCACGGTTGGTAAATCACATCGCATTCCTTACTGCGGCTCTTTCTGCCTGTTGATATAATTCCCCGGAGCTACTTTCAAATGAAATGTCTCATTAATAATATAATGTGAGATAACAAAAGTCAGCTTTCAGAGCAAGCAACGAGTTTCCCTTTAAACGAATAAAACCAAATATTTAATTAAAATAAACTATTGTTTTGTTTGAAAGAGCACGAATTTGCTCGCGAGTTTTTAAAATCATCGTCCATTTAATATATCATATACCATTTTTTTTGTTATAGAAAGATGTGTCGCATCATGGATTAAAAAATACACATTGCATTATTTAACAAGTTACATTACTTATGGGAGTAAACTGTAATAAATAAAATATTAGTCTGTAAATACCATTCTTTAAGGGACATTTTTTTCTGCTTCCTCTGGTTAACGATGTCGCATTGCCTTTTGTTTTCTCAGTGATATGGCTCGCTTTCGGTCTTTCTTTCGCTGCTAAGAATGATTCATTACGTTAGTTTTCATGGTTTTATATTTGGCTTGATTACACTCAGCATGGTTTTATATTTGGATAAAATTGAAGACTAGAGCGAAATTGTTTTTCTGAATTTTGAAACTAATGCCAGATATAGTTTCAGCACGTAAACATTTTATCTCGGTGTTAAAACACTGTTTATTCTAGAACTATTAATTTGAAAATATTTTCAAATATACATTCGATTGGGACGTAAATGGAAATCAGCAATCTGCTGAATCAAAGCCCTAGAAAGAAGAAGAATCTGAAAATTTCATTTAATAGTTTTAGATATTTTGTTAAAATTAAGTATTTATGATTGAAGGTACGGAAATGTTACCATCTAAATTTCGGATTTGTATGAACATCACCGTGCACATTAATTGCTTTACCTCTATCGTAATATTTTAAAGCTCGCCAGTTCATTTTTCTTCAACAAACAAATCAACAAATCGACTGCTGTTAAGGAAAAACCTCAGTAGAAAATTTCGATACATCGCGATTCGATACTATATGTGATCGACACATCCGGAGACTTGGACAAGAGGTCCACGTGGAATCCATTAAGTTCCAGCACGACGTGGACACATGGAGGGTTTGTTCAAAAGCGTATTGCTTCTAAAATATATTTCCACTTCGAGCTCATTTTTCAACACTCTGGCGATCGCATGTTGTGTGGCCACAGACCGGAAACACTTCGTTTCTCGTGTGTTCGAACAGCGATGCCTTATGAAAAAAAAGATGTTTCCGAGCGTTGCGCAAACATTTTAAAGCGTATGAGTAAAGTTGGTCGGCACCTGTCACGCACTCATCGTTCTGTGCGTGGCTTCGTTGTTGTGCCGCTCCCCGCCGGGAACAATGACGTTATTTACATTTTAGTGTTTATTTTTTTTTCATCCATTTTGCTGTTCCATATTTTAGCTTTATTTAACTTTCGCTTCGGAATCTGCATAGCACGCGCCCGGTAGCGTTGTTATTTTCGCATTAGCTAGGAGCTTTGAGAATAAAAGCGGCGTTGTTTCGCGCGAATCTACTGCCGATTTCTGTTTACATTAGCATTATGAATTTCTTATGATGTTTGCATTCGCGATTGAGTGAATTCCAGCTCACGAATGGGACGGCCCATTACTCTCACTCTACCGTCCCACTTTTTCCCTTCTCACTTCTTTCCTATTTTTTTCTTTCTTTTTTTTCCGATGCCATTAAAAATTGAGATCAGACGATACTTCCTCAGCGCATCAAAAACTTCTCGCCCCGGTCGAAGACGAACCTTCTGCAGGTATATACCACCTCTAGCGCTACATCAGCCTTTTAAAAATGAAAGGGATTACGGCCGCAGCGGCGCTGGTTCCCGTTTTTTTACTTGAGGTTGGTGAACATGTGCGCGTCCTAAATTTTCCAGCAGATCCAGCAGCCCTCGCTCTGGCGCCCCGAGAAGGATGAGAGGGGGTGGAGGAGGAAGGGAGAGGGGGGAGGGGGCGGGGCGTTTGACGTGGGTGGGTGGGCGTGCACCCGTCGACGTGTCGCTTCCCGCCGCAGACGTGCTGCAGATATAATAAACTGGCGCTGTTTACGTGCGCGGGGGCGGTTGGCTGCATGGCCGTTGGAGAAGAGAGTGAATGCGGACTACTTGATAACGACGCGACCCTTTTTTTTCACTCTTAGAGACTGTTTATTGAAGTGTGAAACATGACGAATCGGACATCTCGGTAAATGCTAATAGAGCAGCTTACAGATTTTTTTTGCTGGGATAAATTGATTTTCCCATAAGGCATGTGCAAATATTCCCCCTCTTGAGCGATTACCTGCCCTCACAGTGATAGGTTAGACACATTTCAACGATCATGTTTTTCAGGTAATGTTGCGTTTTTAATCCCAGCAAGAATCAGTAGGGCGAGAAATATTGCTAATGATTAAGTAGTGCAACAGTCAGTCAACTGGAGAATCAAATCTGCTAACGAAAAGAAACAAACATTGACGTGAAAAAGAAGAGTGCTTATTCAATTACAGCTTTATTCCTTCCTTTCTTGTTTGTTAGAAATTTTTAGTTTTCAGCTGTCTAGCTGTGGTCTTGATAAATAAAAAACAAAAACAATAGTCAGGTATATTTGTCTATTTCTTGCCTATTTATTCGTCTTTCATTTTATTGATCTCTATTTTCTTTATAAAAGACTTCTGTAGACTCCGTATACAGTCAGGATATGTAACAGTTTTACCTGTACCGTCCAACTAAACATGAGGTAGAATCTGTAACTATAATTCTCGCGGTCGAAACCCTGCTCTTCACGATATCTAGCTCGTAGTTGACGGTATCTCGATCGTCCATGAACGTAAAAGTAATAGATAAGTTAAATAACTAATTCATAACTCTTTGATAAACATGAGACGTGATAAACCTAGATGGGAAATCAGGTCATCCATGGGCTTCCGGATAACGATAAACATACGACCTGCAAACTCCGATGAGAAAAACTGGAACATAACCCGGTCGTGTAAATGTTCCATCATTATCGACCCGAATCATTTTATTGTTGTATAATAAATGTGCGCGTACGAATGCCTGTCGCGCGAGCTTTTCCCTAGTCAGGTGTGACGTGCCTTGCGTGTGTCGGGAAATGGCGCGTGCGCCTAGCGGCCGCAACCCGCACGACGCGCTCCATTCATTAGCGCCGCAGGGCTCCATTCACAGCGCCTCGTGGACCGCCCCGCCCCGCCCCGCGAGCTCGCGCGTATATATAGAGCGGGGAGGGCGGAGGGCGGTGGGTGGAAGGAACCGTAACTTATAATCTGGCACGTGCGCCTCGCCGACGCGTCACCGGTACGATGCGGGTTGGCGCCGGCGTCTGCCCGCTCGCTCCCTCGCGTGCTGCGTGCTGCCTGCTGCCCGCCGCGCTCTCTCTCCCAGCCGCGTCAGGACACGACGCCATACCGCCGCGATGTGCTCTGGATCGAGATGGCGATAGTCAGTGGCGTCTTGTGCGTTGACTGTAGAGACTGGAAGGTTAATTCCAAACAATTAAATCGAATACAAACTAGAGGCCTGCGGCACGGGAGATGGTACTGAACAAAAACCCACACAAAATATTTTTTCCAAAATGTGGCACGCAACTGCATAAAATAGAATAAAATACTCGTATATAATAATTTTATAAATTAAATAATTTAACATAAACTTAATCATGAAATCTACAATAATAGTATAGTATATTTATATACTACGTTTTTTACACACCAAGAATATCAAAGAAGTTGCTACTCCATAACACGTGAATAGCAAATAGTTAATACCCGCAGACCTCTTCCTTGGAGTCATGTGTGCATGACGTCAGCTGTGAAGCAATGTGACGCACTGAGTATTCAGAATGTACGCATGTTATGACAATTGGAGGAATTACACAATCACTTTTTTTCAGATATCGAAATAGTTTAGTTTGTTTGAGGGTTTTATGGAGTTTATGACAACTCTGGTATTTCATTGAACTATAGACACCACTCAAAAGGCCTGCGTAGATTTCTGTCAATTTCTGCGGTCCTTAAAAATTAGTAATTTAAATGTGTAATTGTTTCTGCTGGCATCATTAGTATTATCTCTACAGAAATAATGAAACTAGGTTATTAAGATTATAATTATATATGAGAGTTAAAACTGTGTAGGATAAATTTTTTATATTTTAACGGGTAGATTATTCATTCCTCATTATAAAAATAATTAACTTTTATCCTTTAAACGGTATCTTCCAAGCTTGATAATAACGTTACTGTATTTTTAAATTATCATACTTGCTGAAAACTGATCAATCAATTAATTAAACATCTGAGAGAGATACGAAAAAATACAGTATTACCATTTGAAAGTTGAGTTATATGGAAATGTGTATTGCGTATCGTGATACTTATACAAATATCACATGTACTATATTCCGTATGGCCAAGATGGCTAGCTTGTACCGACTCAGCTATCCGGTCCGAAGGGTCGCAAGTTCGACTCCTGCCTTGGCCATGTTATTTTTCCCTAGTCTCTCATGTACGAGTAAGTGTTGTAGCGGAGGGCCTCGCATACTGCTGGTACCAGATCACAGGAGCCCGCAAATTTGCGTTGATGTCTAATGTATGGTCGAATATGCGTCCCATCGGTATGTAAAGGGTAACCGGCTGTCGGCTGAAAAAAAAAGCCCTAGAAAAAAAATGCAATATATACATTGCTTGACTCATCCAAAATAACCCTGTTTATGAGAAGCAAATTTTGCAAGTCCCGAGTTCGTTTGCTTGCGGCAGCGCCACTGCACCCGATGGCAGCATAGCCCTTGCGCTGACGCGTCCTCTCTGTTAGTCGCCCCGCTAATCTGCCTGTCATGCAATTCATTAGCAGGGAATTAATGAGCGCCACCGCTCCCTCCGTGCACGCCCCCAAACCCGCTCCCACCCCGCACACTGCACGCAGTCTGTGACGTCCAGCGATTGCTCGCCAAATCGCAACTATTACTAGCGTACTTACAAAATTATGTTTCTCGATTGGTTGATTGTTTGATTAGTAATTCCGGTGCTCCTCAACTGTTAAGATCATTATTCCCGATTGTGTTGTACATGTGTTTGCTCTGGAAACCCCCGCTTAATGGAGATACCCGACGCTTACCTACCGTTGGCTAGCGAGGTTTCCTCAACATGATGTCTCCCACCAACGGGGCACCGCCCCAGCGTAAGTCTATGTTTCCGACCTGGTCTTCCGGCACGTGTAATACTGTAGTGTGTGTAAGGGAAGGAAGGGCAAGGAATAGGAAGGAAATATCGCGTTCCGTGGCTTGTTTGTTAGGGTACTGTTTCGCCTTGTATTGATTCGGAGAAACCACGGAAAACTACCGATCAGAGCAGTCGGCTACTACAGTTATCCTCCAGGCAGAGACAGGACTCGACCTAGCAGTCTAGCTAGTGTCGAAAATCCTGCCACCGTAGCGACCTAAGACCTCTCCCGCTCAGAGGCACTGCAGTAACATCAGTTGATGCCCTGAGCCACCTCTCCCGGTACGTATCTCGATGAAAAACGTTTTTTCAGCGAGGGAAAGTACACTTCGAGATGGGATTCAACGGTTTTTTGATACTTTTAAGGTTAATGACGGAAAACTCTATTTTTAACGCAGTGTTTACAACCATGAAGTGTCTTCAGTACTTCTTGATACGTAAACCCAGAAAGCCAACTGAAATGGAGGTAGGTCACTTTGGAAATAAGCTCTTCAGTTGTGCTTGGCTTCTTCGCACCTGAGGTTGTTGACGTTTGTGTCGGTTGGCGTAGAATGTTACAAGTCACAATTCTGGATCGTCATATCCTCTGATCATTTCTAATTTTACGTCTGCGTAATTACGTTCTTAGTGGAATGGATTTGGTTGCTCACGATCATTTGCTATATTGAATTATCACAACAAATAATAATGTCTAGAACACTATAAATGAACTGCTCCAAAATTGTAGGAAAGCATACTCGCCACATATCAAAAACACTATTCATTATCTACGTTACATAGTTTGTCAATGAAATGCTAATTGAAATTGCGTGGACGCAAAATGTATCTTACCATGTACATGATTTCGTAAATTCGAGATAATTCTCATTTGCAACTTCCACGTTTTTTTTTATCGAATGTTGTGCCTTGCCTTCCAACTGGTTGTATCGCAGTCTGAATTTTTCGAGCCCGTAACTTAACGACGTTACTCTATTGATCAATATTGGAGTTTATTCATGTAAACGCACATCTTATACAAGTGTACAGACAGTGAAAATTGTGTATTTATTTGGAAATTGTTAATTTCAATTTTTTTTCATTTCCATGAAAATAATTGACCAGCATTTAGCTCGATAACACACCAACATGACAGTCTCAAAAGATCCAAACTTCGCAATGCAGACTGTGCTTGACGTTGATGGAAGGAGTGAAACTCCTCTTGAGACCACATCCCCTTCTCATTGAGTCGTCCTGTGCGACTCCGCGAGACGGAAATGAATGAAAGCTGCCATTTAGGTTGGCCGCGCATTCGTGAATGAAATCTTTTCGTTGGCGCGCAAGAAGTGCGCAATCGCAGCGGACAATTAAGCAGCACTTTCCGGCCAAATGGAGGCGGGCGCGGATCAAAGCGCGCGTCCGGACGCGAGGCGGTTGGGCAGCGAGGCTGTAGGTCGGCGGGCGCGCAGAAAAACGTTGCCGACTCTCGAGAGGGCCACGCCGCATCCTGCCGCTCAGGGAGGACACTCACGCGAGGACAGTATTCCTCGACCGGACCATCTTGGGATTTCGCGAAACACCAGGACACGTTGCTCCTTTTTCTTTTTTCCCCTCCTCTTTTCTTTTCCTCGTCTTTGCTTCTTCTCCTCCTATTTTCTAGTTCTCCTCCTACTCTCTTCTTCTTCTTCTTCTTGTTCTTCTTCTTGTTCTTCTTCTTGTTCTCCTCCTCTTTTCTTGTTCTCCTTCTCTTTTCTTGTTCTCTTCTCTTTTCTTGTTCTCTTCCTCTTTTCTTGTTCTCTCTCTTTTTCTTGTTCTTTCTCTTTCTTTCCTCCTCACTTTTTCTTCTTCTTCTTCTCTTTTCTTCTTCTTCTCCTCCTCTTTTCTTCTTCTTCTTCTCCTCCTCTTTTCTTCTTCCCCTCCTCGTCTTGTGAAATGTTTCACATTGAATAACTGACAAAAAACTACACACTTTGTTCTTTAAGAATGGATGGTTCGAGAAATACATCGAATACCTATTCCATTCCACACATTCTCACTTTTGTCTCGCGTTTTCATTAATGTGAAATAAATTTAAATCCTTCCTGGAACGTATTAACCAGTTTCAGTAAATCTTCTTTCACCTAGACAATAGAAAACCTTTGATGATAGTTTTACGAGGCAGACTACCATTGTTACTAGACTAATGGGCAGGATGTGATGTTTTAGACCAATGTCCCGACCACGGGCGAAATAAAGAGGATCAAGGTACTCTGTGGTTCATTTCCAAGCTTAGACCCGAAATGTTTACTTAGTATCTCTTTGATCCAGTATGCCCGTGACTGAAAGATAGACATCTTCCTAGGTCCTGGGTTAATGACGGAACGTTGTTTCTCAAGGGAAACAATGTTATGTTTCTGAAAGGGGATTCTATTTGCTTGTTTTAGAATAATAAAACTAGTAACAACTCTGTTGTTATCCGTCAACTAACACCATTCGCTTTTCGGATTCTATTCTCTTTAATTTCGTACCGTAATGAACGAAAATAATTTTATCAAGTTAAATATGAAAATAAATATATAATGATTACAGTTTTTGTAAGATCTAAGTTTGGAACTAGAAATTTCATGTCATGACAGAATGATAATTTGTGAAATACTTTTCTGAATGACTTTTTGTCGTGAAGTTCAGATATGAATTAATAACAGTAGTGATTGAATGTAATATACATCAATGGACATAACTTGATGCAAAAAAATGTATGTTAACTTATAACATTTTACCGATTTTCTAAACGTCCATTACATTTAAATAATAACTTTTATAAATTGGTAAGTATAAAAATATGAAAAATCGCTTTCTTGAAACTTACAAAAAGCTTAACTATATGAGAAGTACTAAAAGAAAAAAATTACATTTTAGATTTACGCTGTGAAGTATGATAATCTCCAATTATACCTGTAGCGAAATAAAAAAAATATTTACTTTGTTTTAAGCGTTGACATCTTCAGTAATATTAAACGTTAATCGTTTAGAGTGTTGTATTTCTAAACCGAGTGTTCAAATTTTAAGACTATTTAAGACCAAGAATCTGTTTAGACCATTTCTCAGAAATCCGTTTGAAGTTGCATAGACTGATCCTTTGTAAACACCATAAACACTGTAAAGTCGGTTCCCGTGTTTTATGTGCCCAAGGACGTTATCAACCCCAAGAGAGTTTCCTAAATATTGTAGCGGAAGCGAATGAAATGTAATTCTAGAAACCCGAGAATTATGGCCGTAAATGTGCAACAGTTCTCAAGTCGCAGTCAACAAATCTCATGGCGCAGGAACTCAACTTGAAGAAACTTTTAGAACGCTGGGGCAGCTGGACGTTGGCGTGTGGTGCGAATGATGCGAAAGAATGTTGGGGCAGCAGGAACGACGTGTGTGTTCACGTGGGAGGCGAGAGCAAAGGAGACACCGGTAACGACGGAGGTGGCAAGGGTGAGTGACGTGGCAAAGTTAATGGTGGCGATGAGGGCGGCGGGGAAGTTGACGAGGGCGGCGGAGAAGTTGACGAGGGCGTCGGGGAAGTTGACGAGGGCGGCGGAGAAGTTGACGAGGGCGACGGAGAAGTTGACGAGGGCGGCGGGGAAGTTGACGAGGGCGGCGGGGAAGTTGACGAGGGCGGCGGGGAAGTTGACGAGGGCGGCGGGGAAGTTGACGAGGGCGGCGGGGTGGTCGTGGAGCAGCGAGAATGCGGCTGGCGGTGTGGCCAGAGACGGCGGATGGTGCCGGCCGCGCCGGCGGCAGATGCAGGGCTGCGTGTGCGTGGCAGCTGAGTAAACGCCGACCTGCCGCGCGGCTCGGGGTGCCCCTTTGACGCAGCCAGCTCCGACGGACGGCGCGAGCGCGCGACTCAAAGCAGGCTGACGGGCGGTGGCCGCGCGAAGCCCAGAGACCCACGGGAGAACACGAACGTGCTTTGAGCCTTCCTCCTGTCGCGAGACTGTTGAGTTGGTTAATAGTTTTAAAACGAATATGAACAGACACATTTTGGACTGGGCGTGAAAGTGTAAATAGTACATGTTGAAAAAAATGTATGTATATTTGTTGTAAAAAGTGTATGTAATGTATTAATGTTGCGTGCCTCACATGGTATTGTTTTTTTCCCTTCTATGTTAATTTGTCTTAAAGGAGCAATATTCGTTTTATGGTACTTCTTAAAAATATTGTAATGAAATACTTCTTAGAAATCTGCCACCGTGTGCTAAACGCTAGTTCAAATATATCTATCTCATCACATTTTCTCAATATTTGTATTGATATACATATGAACTTAACTATCTATGTCACTTAATCTCGTACATATAACGTTACACACAAACACGCTCGCATACGTACGCACCCATACACGCACACTGGGAGGCTAAATTCCATTCGCAAATGCGTTATTTTGAGAAACTCAGTGTACTACCGATTAAAAGAACCGAAAATGTATTTTTACTGTCACTAATGTTAAAACTCGACGAGTTGGATCTCTGATTTGATTACTATGATATCAGTTCCACTCTCCACAGAGATCATAATCTGTGAAAATGCATTCCTTGCGTTTATTAATTTTACATTTGGACTTCATAAACGTTGCTGTATTCTGCATTCATGTGTGTTCTGTCATGCATTATAATATTAAATTCAGTTTTTCAGGTTCTAAGAATATTGACATGATTTCGCAGAAGAAACGTAACTAAAGATGCGATTTATTAAGTTTCCTTTATTAAAATTCTGTGATAACGTGAATAAAAATTCCCTTTATTTACAATCGATTATGTGAATCATATTATAGGACTTGTTCTCTAGGATCGTAATAAATTTATTTCTCAAATTTAGAGTACCAGTATCAGTCTTCGAAACTCGAACTTACTTGAAGGGACCTAAAAGGTATTACTTTCGTAGGAGACATTGTAGACACAATTGACGAAGCCAGAGGCAATGAGAAAGACGAGACGGGGTGGCCTGATGTCCGTTTCTGTACGAAAGGAAGAGAGCTCGGAGATTGCGCGTGTCTCTTCAGGCCGCTTCAGATCTTCACCACCCGACGCGCCCAGCAGAGAGACGCTTCGGGCAACCTCTGAAAACGTGCGCCCTGTGAAGGGTGGCGGCTAGCCTTTTTCACTCGCCCACGACCCCCAACAGCTCAAATATAGAACGCCTTTCCGTGGAAGTCTTGTTTTGTGGAAGCCCAACGCAGGTGGAAACAAGAAAACGGCCCGAGTTTTTCATAAGACGTCTGGAGGCCCGCCTTCAGACTCTGGGAAGTTTCAGCGGCCGAGATAAAAGGAGACGGAAAAAAGAGATGTGGTTTGGCGAGGTTAAAATAATTTATGTGGGCGTGCATGTTCGGCTTATTTATTGTTCCTTGCCCGGCTGGGGAACTAAATATGAAATATTGTGTGTTCGCAAGCGCGTTGAAAGCATGAGTTGTAGTGACCTATGAGTACAAATGACTGCGGGCTTAAATTTAACCCTGCGTTGGCTTTGGAAGTTTGGTTCCTTTGTGCACAATACGTTCTCGTGTGTGTGTGTGCTGGCTCTTAGACGTGGGCGTTGAGAGAATGGACGATTTGACGAAGTCTTAGTTCTTCAGTAGAATAGATGTCTGATCTACTTTTCTTTCCAAGAAGTCAAATCGGTAGTTTTGGTGAAACTCACATTAAAACAAGTGACGTTTGTATTGTATTCGTCGAAATTTAACCCCATCTACAAAATATCGCTCACAAATGTTTACATGATCGGACACATCACTAAAAAACTCAAAATAAATTTTATTTGTCTTTGTTATCTGAATGGTTTTCTAGTTCTACATAGCTGTAATCATTGCACTGCTGAAATAAATGTATTCTACAAGTCCGTTTTCTTGTAAATGGATATCATTTTGCATTTTGTTTCTTAGTCCTGTTCAATGCATCTAAAAAAACCAATTGAATTATAAAATTGTTTGTTCTTCTTATAACGTATTTTGTTCATTAAAATAGTGAGCACAAAAAACCAAACCAAAACATCTTCTTGAACGTATATCAAATCCCTTCCTATTTTCTATTATTTCAAAGGCAACCTAAAAAGGTCCAAGTTTATTTTGTGTTTTTCTTACATTATTCCACTGCATATGCACAATGTGAAGATTCTTCTTATCCGCGAATTCGAATTGGTGACTGACCGAAGTGACGTTCGACGCACTGTGCGAAGCGGCGAGGTGGAGGCGGTTTCACACTTCTCTTCGGTCGCGCTGCCCAGCGTCCCTCGAGAGAACCGCAGAGCCGCGGCTCGGGAGCGTATTTATGACGTGGTTCTCGGACGTGGTATATTGAGGCGTGAGTGCGGTCGGTGCTGCGGCTGGGGCTGGGGCGGGGGCGGATGCGGAGGTGGCAGCGGGGATGGAGACGTTGACGACGTTGGACTGAACAAGAGGACAACGATGTTTCGATGGCAACGTTTACAGCGACGGGGATGGCTGCGAGGACGCGGACGGTGAGAGGAATGGGGACGGGGACGGGCACTTCGCAGGGCATTGCGAAGAGGACGGTGACGGGGAGGGGAATGGGGACGGTGAAGATGCCGCTAACGGAGACCTGTCGGAACAGACGACGGGGATAAGGACTGGGACGGCGAAGGGGAAGGTGAAGAGGACGGGGATGCGGCGGGAATGGGACGGCGAGGCGAACTGTGACGGGGATGGCGTCAGGGGTGGGGACGAGAGTTACGTTACGGGTGAAATAAAAAGTTAGGCGAGAGCAGAAGGGGGGCGAAGATGCCGCTAACGGAGACCTGTTGGATCAGACGTCGGGGATAGGGACGGCGAAGGGGATGGTGAAGAGAACGGGGTTGCCCCGGGGATGGGATGATTCTTCAATCTTAACTTATCTATTTTTCCATTTTGTCGGTGTTGACCCCCATAGGGCACATGTGCTAGGGATGCAATATTCTCACCCTTCATGGATACAAGAGACTTCCACTTTTGACTAAAGACCTTTCGCGGTCCACAATAAATGACAAGGCCGCCATTTGGACAATTATGGTCTAGATTCTTTGTTGTTCTACAATTCTTGGTTCAGCGAGTTGCTCCTTTTGTTATAATGCATGAATCAAGGTCGCAATTGCTAAAGCTCATGTGAAAGTTGTTCCACACGATTTATTAAAGTCATTAGCCCGTGATCAGAAGAGTTGAGGGACACCTTACGCCAGGCGCTGAAACACTCTTAAACTTTGGTAGGTTTTTCTTTGCTAGAGTTGTTGCTAAACGAAACAAACTCTTGTAGCTGGAAGTTTCCTATCCCATAAGGTAACTTGATAGGAAACCTTCATCATTCTTATATATCCTGTCAAGCCTAAATTTCATTCGAGTCAGAGACACTGAACGCGCCGACTCACGTCGTTACCTATTACTGAAACCAAGCCGTGCCTTTGGTAGCGCACGTGAGGCTGTTTGCATTCCATCGGGAACAACTCATTCCCCATTGGCCCAGCTCCTGCCGTCGTTATGGAAATGCGTACATAGAAACGCCGCCCAACTGTCAATCCAGAAGTTCATCTCCCGCAGCTTCGGAACGCTGCTTTTACATGTAAGGGCCACCTAAAAATCTCCCACGTCCGGTCGTAATATACTGTCGAATTATTAGCTCCTATAGATTACCGATATTCAATTTATCGCAGAATCGCATGAATATATTGATCACAGAATCACATGAATATATTAATAGTATATCTCATCTTTTCCTTATTGAGTAACAATGTATTGAAATATTAAACTGAAGTGGAGTCTTTTAACTTTCTCTAGAGAAGTTGATAAAATTTTATCAATAAACATTTTAAAACTTGCTTAACTACTACTTCAACATAAGAAAATATAAGAATATTTAGTAATGAAAAAATTGACCCTGCTATCAAAATGTGACTGCCCCAAAGATGCAAATGTACCGTAAAAGGTTAATGTAAAAATAAGTAACAATAATGGAATTGTTTTTTTCTTTTAATTAAAGGTTGATTTTCACTGGGAAATAATCAGTAAAACGAAACAAATGTTTCTGAATTATCATAAAACGTTCAGAATTCTTTTAAAGTCGGTTATCCTTTAGTCATCCTCGTTGAATATATTTTACGAACGTTTATTCTTGCCTGAGATATGGCATAATATTCTGGGGAAACATATCATGTAGCTCCTAGTCTTTTAAATACAGAAAAGAATTGTACAAATAACAAGCAAATTTCGAATAATAAGCACGTGGTTCTAAAGAGTGGCACTTGATAAGCCTCTCTTTGTTAAGTAGTGAATTCTACTTAATAACATTGCATTCCCTCTTGATATATGAATCAGAGTTTTTTGTAAAAAGTTAGTTTCATAAGGGTGCGAACATTTTTAACCAATACAGATGGCTATAATATAACAGTCAGCGTAGTAACCATATTCGTCAGGTGTCAGTATCAACAACTCACTAAAACCATCCACATACAAATACATGCACATTAATTTACAACGAATTGCGATATGTCATTAGACGATTAAAATGTATACCCAAGTTTAAATGCCATCTAAAAATCGTACAGAATTGCACCATTCCTGCGAATCAACCGCAGAGTTGCTCCATTCTTGATTTAGTCGGTGAAACGATGTTATAGTGAGATCCCGTTGTAGTAAATTATATTGATTGCACATGAAGTTTGGCGAGAACAAACGTGTAGCCTGCTATATACTGTAGATATTCTGAAATGTGTTCTTACTGAAATCAAATAAGATATATAACTATTTGTGGTGCTTGGAGACTGGATAAATAATAGATCATGGTAACTCGTTGAATAAGATACTGTCCACGATTTGTTGCCAGCCGTAAATGAAATTACACATTTTTTAAAGAAAGGGGACTTGTTTTTTGTACATAAATCACAGCCAACTGTGAAATTTTAATACCATTTTCTGGATCATAAATTTTGTGACAGAAATAGATGAAAGAGATAAGTGAACGAATCGCCAAATTGTAATTAGTTGTTTTCATGGGAGATTTTAAGTTGAGAAGTACGTCATCCTGAGGCTTTAAAGACACGATTGAAACGGTCAAGTGCCCGCCGTTTAATGGGATTATAGATAATTAATTTAAAATTAAACGGTTTATTCGTCTCGTTTCTAGGATTTCACTTTGCAAGTACAAGAGTGGCAGAAGTAGTGTACACAACTTCCTTTTCTGTCGGGGAGGTCAATAAATCTCGACCGCCCACTTTCCACTTAATTAAGAACGCGGAGCGAACGCGCGACGCAGTGGGGAAACTGCGATATCTCATCTCGGCCAAATTTACTCTGCGAGTTCCGCTTCGGCCCACCACGCCGTCAACTTCCTCTCTAACTTGGGCCGCGGGCGCCCAGGGACGATCCAGGTGGCACTCCGCCCCGACTCTCCCTCCCCCTTCCCCTCCTCCTCTCCCACCCTGACCGTTACTCGTCCCACCCCGTCCCAATCTTGAGTACAGTCCTCGCTCGAACTGCCCGAACCACACATGCCCTGTGCACACGATCACAAGGCTGACGGGAAATTGACATTCCTTCCTCACTTTCCATGTTACTTGTAGTAATGTTAAATCAATTTGTGAAAACTTGCAAACTCATTTTTCAAACAAAATTGTTCGACGCAAACAATTCAATTACAGTATTGATCAGGATTAATATTTGATTCGATGTTTTCTTGGATTCAGCTCGCAATGATTGAATAAACATTTGAATTTCTGGCTAAATTGAGATGCAAATGTCACGAGACGTCACCTTTCCTCTCGTTCTCACAACACCTTTTACATTTCACTCATTTGCATTTTATTTTTTGTGAATGAATAAAAATATCTTTGAAAGAAAACTTTAGTTGATCACAATACCTATTGTTTAGAATGGGGGTGTCAACTCCTCTTTCATTTAAAACTGCACGGGAAAAACAAATATTTCATGAATATTTACAAGTTACGAGTAAAAAGCTGTCAGTGATGAAATGAGTTCGTTCAAAATGACAATTTGATATGAACGAACGAAGAGCGAATTCAGGTGGTAATTGTTCAAAGATCTTAATCTGCATGCAATTATCATGTTGGCTCTATTGACATAAAATGTTCAAACCATTATTACACCTATAGTAGGAAGTGGTTTATATTAGTTAGGATTTATTAAAAGATGAATGAACACATATTCTAAAATAATGAATTTATCTCGTGTAAGAACCATTAACTAATTATGTACTATACGCTGTGACACTTCCCAGAAAATATTATCATAAAGTGTTAAAAAGACTGTAAATGTGTCGCGATCGAGCAAATAATGTTGTTCTTCTACTTCTTCGATAGCTGTAGATGCTTTTTAGTGTATATTGACAACAATGAAGTGATTAGTTACAAATTCCTTGTCAATTAAAAACATGTCCGAAACAAAAAATGCTGATCACACTAATCACTTCATAATTAGTTTTTTATTTTATATTTCGTAACTTTTGTGCTTACATTCTTGTTCTTGTTTTGCAGGTGAGTTGCTGCCTAAGCCATATCATGAGTACTTCTGGCAGTGGTAAGTTCACGACATTCTTCTGTCGCCTACAATTCATAAAGCTTCACGAAATATAGACAACGAATTTATTTTTTATTGCGCCCAAAATATATTTTATTTGTTCTGATAGTCATTCAGATTCGTATAAAAAATGTTGCGTTTTGAAAAAACCTCCAACTGAATTACTTTTCTTCAAGAAATTTAAAAACTTTACACACGAACAAACACTGCATACATGTAGATTGATCGCCAGTCGTGTTACTTCTCTTATTCACTGATACTATAAACCTTACTTGTTGCTCTTCACCAGTCGTTCTGTATAATATCTCAAAGAATCCTTCTCTTACTGTGCGAAAGTTGAAGAGCTTATTTGCATGAAATGTCTCCTTTTACGTTTGTAGTTTTATATTATATTATTAAGACACTTCTACTTCACGCTGCCAAATAGTGTTCACAGATGGCGTTTCTCCCATGTTAAGCGGTATTCGTAAATGGTTGAACCCATCTTGAACTATAAAGATGAATGTGAATACTTTCCATTTCTGAAAAAGTTGTGTTGTGTGAAGATACGTCACTTTGAAAATAAGCTCTTCAATTAAGGAAGAAGATGAAACGTCAGTTCTAGAAAGTAGGGTCGTCACCACCGTTGGTAACGACTGCACGGCGCGGCGGGCGATTTGTCGGCCACAGTACCCGTGCGCCGCGCCGCCACGGGTGTCTGCGATGGCCCGCGCCGATGGCGGGGGCGGGGGGTGCACCAGGTGGCGTCTCCCGTTGCCGCTCGCTCATAAATCGCGAGGAAATGAGAAATCGGGGCGACGGGGGCTCCGGAAGCTCGCCATCAGTCGCCCGCGGGCGACATTTCGGAAGCATCGATCGCCCGCCGATGACCCTGTCGCGCCGCGCAGCTACGCCCTTCCCCGTTGCCCCCGCCCTCGCCCCGGCGCACGCCCAGCAGCAACTAGCGCATTGGCCTTTGGACTAAACGCGCCCCACAGCAGAGAGGAGAGATGGAACGAATTTTCTTCTGACAGATGAGATTTCTTTGATATTCGATATTTCACTCGTTCTTAAACGAAAAGTTAGTCGTAAAAATTAATCAATTCAGAGATTAAATTTGTGTAACAGTGTATCGGACCCCTATCCTCATTTTCGGGAGTTCAAAGTTCTGGCTGGATTTTTACGACGAAAAAATATTTCATACGCATTCTTCATGGGAAGTAAAGCCAGCTGTTCCATGTTGTAGATTTACTGCAATTAAAATATCCTCAAGCCGAAAAAAAGCCTCTAAGCTAAATTACATTCACCTGTGTCGTTGACCGAGTGACTTTCTTTCACCGCTGGAAAGAAGCGTAGAGAAATTTGCTTGGTCAGATGAAAGAGCAGTATTGATGGCCTTGGCCTCGTAAAATAACTTACGTAATTGTTCAACATTCAATTAATTGTTATTAATAAATTAATTCTAAAACTAATAAAGGTAGTGTCCGTCTAATCTATATATTAGTTTTCCATAAATATTATAAACTATGAGAAAAATAATTAGCAATACTCACGGAATCATTGTTAGATAGGTCATGCAATAAGATTATATAATACAAAAAAATTTATTCTGTTAGACGTTCATTTGAAAAATTAATTTCTTTTCATAGAAACCATTTGCGATCGGATTAATATATTTTAAGAAAGAATTTTCGAACGAATAGAGGAACACTACTCCTGTTAATTAATAATTTTTTGGATCGTCTCGGGGAGGGAATTCCTTTTTGAATTCCCAATGCACAGTATCACTGGTTCTTTTTGAAAACATCTCACATTTCTGTGTTTTGGCCGTTTTTTTCAACTTATTCATCTGTCTGCAAGGTGTATGATATCGGGTTGTCAAATTTTGCAAGGATGTACTGTCTCTAATCTATGTCGTTGAGTCTCTCCATTCGTGGCTCGTCTACTTTTTCTTCCTTCTTATTTCCTTGAAATTCCTCTTTTCTCTTTTTGCCACGTTTCTTGTTTCCTCCGGCCAACAACTAACATTTTCGTTGCATTTTTTTCCTTTCCGCGCGATTTTTTCTGACGTCTATCCCCTCCACTTCCTATTCCACCATTCTCTCGTTTTCGCTCTATTCGCGGGCACCTCGCTCCACTGAGCAGTCGCGCTCGACGTCGCACGAAAATTTACATCAGGTGTGAATAATGTCGGCCGTCCACGTGGAAATCAATGTTTGCCTCTATTCGACTCCCGAGAGCATTGGTAACATAACGAGTTTTGTTTCTATATGTTTCCTTTTGAAGGGGTGTCTTTTGTCTTTCCAAATGCTGCGAATGAAGAGATAATTTCGCCAAATCACGTCGGAGCGCAATTAAATAAAGCGACTGAATTACTGGTATTCGGAATATTTCGGTCCAATTCATCTACCTTCCCTCCAAAGTTTTTACGATCGCAAAATATTGTATAGAAAAGTTTTTCTTTTTTTTCGTTGGAGTGACACTTCGAGATTCTCATTTATAAGAAAATGAGCATCTAACATTAAAAATATTGTTATTTTTCACTGCAATTTGTGTAAAGTGAGAAATTCTTTGAATTCAATATTTTAGTTAAATTCTTTCTGCGTTGATTTTAATACAAAACGAAGCAAACTCTTTACATTGTTGGATTTATATTGTCAACTTATAACGTTCTTTTCAGTTAACTTTGAAAATATGTGATGATCCCCAACAGCTATCAGTGACCTGAAAAGGTTTTCATGTTTTAAATTGAAACCTCTACGCTAGACAAGATTCGTTGAACAAAGAAAACGTTTATTTAGAAGAGAACGTCGGTCGCTGAGAATCCTAAAGGGAGTGTCACAGACACGTTCCACGACAGCGTTTTCGCAAGTTGAGCGTTGGAAATAAAGCGAAGCCAAGGCCGTAATTTTTAATGAGATCCCTAAGGAGCCCTTTCCTCCTCTTTGCAAGACGACCTCTAGGGTTGCATTTCCGCTCTTGATTAAATCCATTGCCAGCGTTATGGCTCTGAAAGAGGTTCTTTTTCTGAAGAGGA
Source organism: Gryllus bimaculatus (assembly GCA_017312745.1). Lineage (NCBI taxonomy): Eukaryota > Metazoa > Arthropoda > Insecta > Orthoptera > Gryllidae > Gryllus > Gryllus bimaculatus. The sequence goes on from BOPP01000030.1 coordinate 1,335,008, forward strand.
AGGAAAATCTTTGCGCACTCGACGAGGTTGCCGCTTTTCTTTTGTCTCTGTTTCGGGAAGTGGGGTTGTGTACCGTTTACGACAAGCCTCCAAAGAATTTTCATTGCCATAATCTTACTTACGAATTTTTGTCGTATCTGTATTTTACCCTGTGTATTATGTGTGAAAAATCAGATAAATAAAAGTAGTTTAAAAATCATCTTAAAAAGGATGAATTCCTTAACAAATAAACTAACTAGGCGAGATATGATGCTCTTGATATTTTAGACGGCTATTCTTTTAAATTTGTTTAAATCGCATCGCCTGCTGATGTCATTAGCCACTAATACACGTTGTAATGAAAAGACAATTAGAAGCACGTACATGGTGAAGCTTTGTTATTCATGATGAAGCTTTACATTGTATGGTGGTACAATTGTGAACTATTACATTATATAAATAGAAGACAGTGCTTTACAGTATCTTACAAAAAACTGTTTGTTGCAATACAACAATATATGGTCATATAAGCGAAACGAATAGGCGGCAAGATTGCTATTCCTCATAATGATTCCCAGCGGGTTAAGCCATCTCCCAGCCGTTTCTACAAAGCTCCAGGAATCTGGAGTATGTGGAAAGGACAGCCGCGAAGTCCCGTTTTTTCCCAAAAGGTACCCTCGCGGGCGCGGGTGCGTGGCGGGCGTGGGCGTGGGCGGGGCGTGGGCGGGCGCGGAGTCGAGCGGCGGAACGGGCGTGGCGCATCCCCGGGGAGAAGCAGGGGGGGGCGGGCTGCACGCCCGGGCGTGTAATTGGCGGCGTGGGCGGGCAGAGCGATGGCGCCGGCGGCGCTGCCGAGGCGACACGCTGCAGCCGGGCGCCAGCTGCGGCGCGGCCGCCCACGTGCGCCCGCGCGCCCCACCTGGCTCCCCGCGGCGCGCGGGCGCGCGCGCGACACGCCCACCTCCTCCGCGCCCACACACGCCCATCCCTAGCCGCACTGCACCGCAGCACCGATCGCCGTCAGCCGGCTGTGGAGATTGCACTATAGCGTTGGCTCTCCTACAGATGGGGTGCAAGTCTCTTTAAAGGATAGGCTCTTCAGAGCAAACCGAAACTAAAAACCTACTCATTCACCAAAATCTAATTCCACAATAAAAAATGGAATCATAATCAATATGTACTTGTCTATCAGTGCCTGTCTATTCCCACGCATTAACTAATATTACGAGAAATACTATGACCAGAATTTGTTTGTATCTATTGATTGTTGAATAATCATCCAAAATTGTTCCAGCCAGTTGAGCTGAATTAAATTAAACTTTATATTGGTCATTCGAAGTTTTCGAAACCTCCTCTAACACTAACACTAACGTTTTATTTTATTTTTTCGTGCTTTACGTTCTTAGGTAATGAAGAGAAAGTATTGTAGTGCTGTGGTGGAAAAGTTTTTCTTTTCTTTCTTTTTGAAGAAAAACTCATACTGTTCGGCTCTGATCAAGAAAAAGTGGATAAATTTTGTTCATATACGCTGTAAATTACTTCCTCTAACACACTTGGGTGGTCAGAATCCATGTGTTGTGGGTCCTTGATACCGAAAAAATCTATCGACGGCAAAACGTCTGTCTGTCCGTGTGTCCCTGTGTTGCATGTCTTATTTTCATTCAACTCACTGGATTCTCTAATATTGCAAAACGTAGGAATAATAAGACAAAATATGTGCTGTTGTAAAACCACGTTTTGATAATGCTTACAAAACTAACACTAACAACCAGATTTCGTTGCCTTTAGAGTATTTTCTATATTACTGCGTATCTTCCTGATGCAAATATCCAAAATTTGTAAATTTGCTCTCTCATTACTGTGCGTGACTGAATCGTGTATTCCATTTTAATTGGTGTCTCTAATATTCATAGACATTACAAGGCGCGCTTACGAGACACGTACCATGTATACTTGTTATTTTAATGACTTTGTTTTTCCTAGTGTATCAAGGTTGTTTGATTTGATTTTTTTAAGTTTATTTTCTTCTTTCTGTGCCATTCCACAATTTTCGTATCCTAGGCCGGCCATTCCATCCCCCTGCTTGTTCCTCTCAATGTGTCCTTGTCGTGACTCTTGGTAGTTGTCCGCTGGCTGCATGTCCTGTGAAATTGCCCAAAAAGAGCGAAGGAACTATGTGTGTGTGTGTGTTTGTTCAAGAAACTACTCCACTTCCAGTATTTGCAGTGGCCTGCACTCTTCTTTTCACGTTTACACACGTTTTTCTGCGTTCTACCGAAACCCCAGCAAATGCATTTTCTGGAGATGCGGTATAGTCTCTTGCAAAAAAAGGTTGTGTCTCTATAAATTCTTATACAATGCTTGAGGAATAAAATTTAGAAACTCATCAGACATTTTGATGCTGGTCATGGTTTAATAAGCTCCTAATTAATATAAAAAAACTTTTCGAAAGAATATTTTTGTTAATTCCTAATGTCATGTTATGAGAGAGTTTCACAAATGTTAATGTTTGTTATAATGTATTCATTATGTTTTTGTGAAAATATGATTCAGTGTAATAATAAGTCCTTTGCACAGAGCAAGTTACTACTACATTGTATACTATGTTAACTTGAACGAAACTTTTGCGGCATTGTATTTTTTCTTAGGAATGTTAGAAAGTAATTGCAGTTTATCATCCGTGTTAAAATGTAGCCGTCCGCATGTTCCAACTCAGGCTTTTAAAAATGGTAGAAAGATAATTAAAGACAAATTCAGGAGCGGCTTCAGTGGCACCATTAAAATGAAAAAAAATAGATATTGGGAACATTGATGAGTGGCAAACTAAAACGTCATAGACGCGAGAGGTGCCAGCCAATGAAGAGTGATAGTTTGCGTATAGAGTTACATTAAATAGAAGTATCTAGTTGTCGCCGCAAACGGACTGTACGCGCTCCCGTGCTTCCGGGCGCCGCATGGTTCGCGCTTAGCAGCTCCTCGCGGTTCCTGCCCGCTCGCTCCGAAAACGCTGCTTCAGGAAGGCGGCGTTCGCTCCGCTAGGAGGCGTCAGCCTCGCGGTTTCCTCCTTCGGGGAGCACGCTATGCTGTCACTCCGCATCACCATCCACCGCCCCTCTCTCTCCCCGTACTGCAATGCATTGCACGGCCAGTCCCGCCCCCCTCCAGCACGCCACTCCCAGGCACCGCCGCCGCTCCCCTCACGCCGGCCCCGCTCGCCACGCCTGCCCCGGCGCCCGCGCTTCCCCACCCTTCCCTTCCCCGCACCCTACCGCACCGGTCCGCCTTCCACCATGCACCTTCCCCGTGCCTTTCACTTCCCAGCCCGGATCCGCTCCTTTCCATCCCGCTTCGCGGCGCCCCCTCCCGTGTTGCCACACCACCTCAAGCCTCATTCCGCCTCGTCCCACCACGTCCCCCTCTGCCGGCCTCCTCGCGTCCACTCACACACAGCTTTTTCTGTTCTACATGGCGCTGCTGTTTACGTACCGTAATGCATGTGCGTCTTGCAAAATCTTTATTTCTCGTTTTAAATTTAGGTAGATTTTTGTCGGCATTCCTGGAAATTTGAATATAATAATTTGAAAAGTAGTTCTACTGAAAGTTTATAAAGTGTTCTTGGTTTCCACCTTTTCGGTATTAAAGCTTACCTTTCCAATTCTTTTCGGAATTACAGCTCTAATAAGAAATAAAAATAGCATTGTTTTATAGAGATGCACAATGACATTTGTATACGATTTGGACTATCCATCTCCAACTTAGAGCTGTATTATTGATGTTAATTTTGGAGGGCTTCTTCATAGTGATGATTGTTTTTCCTTCGAGACAAAATGCTGGTACATAGTTCTTTACTCCAACAGTTAACGGAGGCGTAAGAGAATAATAGTGTAAGTGCCATCATCCTGTATTATTGTTTTCGGGATGTAAATATTATACAAGTGCAGTGAAAGCTAGCGGGACGCTCAGAACGGCTTAATAACACCATCCTGATGTAATCACTCAACCCGTACCTCGTGCCACAGTCGGCGTTCTGTCCGAAGCCAGGAAGGCGCACATCTTTATCCCTATTAACGAAGACAAGCGCGCCCTTTGTAGCGGCGGCGCCGCGCTGCGCTGCGCGGGCTACGCTACCGTTTTTCTTTTTTTTCTGACGCGGCTGTTTTGTAGAAAAACACGACAAAAACCCCGCTTTCGCCGACCTCTGTGGGGCCGACGGTATCTGGGTGAACGCGCGTGCGAGCTCGTCAGGGGGTGGGGGTGGAGGGGTGGGTGGGGGAGAAAGCCTCGAACTCGAGGCGGTGGAAAATTATTTTTTCCTCTCTTTCTAAACTTCCGCTCGCTAGGCTCGCTGCAGGGTGCTCGCTCGACTTGAAAATGGCGGCGGCGCACAGCGCGCGGCGTTCGTTTGGAGACGGCGCGACTAAGGTGACGGCAGCTTTCTGGTCGGGGAAAATATAAAGCAGCAGATGTGTTGTGATGTTGACGATGAGAAAGAGGAAGTCGGGACGTGATGAAAGCTTCTGTAGTAGTTACGTATTCACGATAGGTTTTTCGGATGATCTTGCAATGTGTACGAAATTGTGGCTCGGCAAGTTGAACCCAGGCTGTGGCGACACCAGAAAATGCAAGATGGAAGTTATGACATTCCATACGTTTCTTGCGAATTGTTTTGATTTATTAACATGTTCGGTTAAGTGCTGTATGAATAATGAAAAAAATTACAAACTTTCCAGTTTAATAAATTCTTTGAAGAAAAAAAAATTATCAGGTCTGTGCTGACAATATGCTGAAAATTAAAATGAAAACCTAGGATAACATCCAGCTAATTTTATATTTCATGTAAGTCAGCATGTAAAACTGAAATCCCTCGTTTCATTTGAGATACAAAACGTTTTTCAACCGTACATCTCTGAAACTGCCGACCTATTTGGCGAGGTGGCTAAGAGCGTGTATTGACTCAGCGTTTCGGCCCAAAGGGTCGGGGGGTTTGGGGTACTGCCTTGGGCATAGTTGTTTGTGCCTTGTCTCTCGTGTATGTTGTCGCAGAGGGTCTCGCGATCTGCTGACCACAGATCAGAGGAATCCGCAAGTGTGTTGAGTCTAATGTATGGTCGAATATGCTCCCCATTGGGACACGAAGGGTAACAGACGGAAGGGCTTCATAAAGCCCTAGAAAAAAATATCAGATACAAAATACATCTTCGGATCGTACATCTACGATACTGTAGAAAGAGATCCAAAAATAAAACAACGCAAATTCCATCACAAGTTAACTTTTTTCGAAACTAAATTAGTTTGAACGTAATATTTCTGTACGAAACCGAATCAAATGAATCTGGAATGTCTCACGGAATTCCTGTTCGCGCCGCGCGTGACAGCCGCGAGACCGCTTGTAGCCGCGGGGAGGGCGAATGGGGCTGTCAGGGGAGCGACCTGCTCCGGAGACGACTCTGATTTGACAAGGAGACGTCGCGCCGCGTTCCGAAACTTCCGGTCGCCCGCCAGCTGTTCCCCGTTCGCCGCGCCGCCCCGCGAGAGAAATGCAATTTGTCTGCGGCAGCGGAGGCGCGTATTTGTGATTCTTGAGGGACGTTTCCACCGCTGCGGGATTAAGGCGTCCGACAGCCGTAGCGCCGCGCCGCCTGACGCCTTCTCTCCAGGCGGCCACGCCCACCGCGCTGATTTACTGCCGCTGGCACTAGGAGCACGATTCATCCATCCGGTCTCGGTTCGGTAGTTGCCTGTAGTTCCTCTCATCTGTGTCATATCTCCAGTATGTACTTGTTACATTCTTCTTAATTAAATTATAACTGTAATTCAATGCTACAAACTTCTAGGCGTTGTACTGGGAGTGATGGCTCAGAACATTAACTGCCACTGCAGTGCCTCTGAGTGGGAGGTCCTGGGTTCGAGACCCGACGCTGGCAGGACTTTTGACACTAGCCAGATAGCTATACTATGTAAACGTAAGTATCCGGACAGGTAGCTGAAAATGACTTACCAGTTCGTGGCGCCCTCCATCGGTAATGATGGAATTCAATAGGGTGTTGGCCCACCCTTAGCCTCGATGACAGCTTCCACTTTCGCAGGCATACTTTCAATCAGGTGCTGGAAGGTTTCTTGGGGAATGGCTGCTCATTCTTCACGGAGTGCTGCACTGAGGAGAGGTATCGGTGTAGGTCGGTGAGGCCTGGCACGAAGTCAGCGTTTCAAAACATCCAAATGTTGTTCGAAAGGATACAAGTCAGGACACTGTGCAGGTCAGTCAATTACAGGGATGTTATTAATATTTAACCACTCCACCACAGGCCGTGCAGTATGAGCAGGTGCTTGATCGTGTTGAATGATGCAATCGCCATCCCCGAATTGCTCAAGAGTAGGAAGCAAGAAGGTGTTTAAAACATCAACGTAGGTCTGAGCAGTGCCGTCTATACCACACAAAACATGCAAGCCCCTCCATGAAAAACATGACCACACCATTTTCAACGTGTCCGGATACTTTTGATCACATAGTGTAGGTCGAGTTCTGTCCCTTTCAGGAGGAGACTTCTAGCAGGCGATTGCTTTGAATGGTACTTTTCGTGGTTTCTCCGATCAACACCAGGAGAATGCCCGAGCACTACCCTAACAAATGGGCAACGGATCGGGCGCGATATTTCCTTTCTCTTCCTTGTCATATCCTCACCCCTTCTTTACACACACGTACACTCACATGCGTACCTTCACACACCTACCGCCCACGGTGGTGCCCCGCTGGTTATACCTGCTTGGGGAAACCCCGCTGGGTTAGGTTGACACTGGTTCTCGCCATCCTGCTGGGGAAGATCAACGCCACCTCCCGCTATAAAACGTGCACTACACTTACGGTTCTAATGACAGCAGCAGCCGCTCCCAGAATCATCAATCAATCAAAATACTTGTAAGTCAGTTCCTTTTTTGTATTCTCCAAGTTCACTGTTTCTTCTAACTAATGCTCTTTTTGCTCCTGAAAAAATAACAACAAATGAATTCAAATGGCCTCAACGTTTCCCTTCATCTTTCACTGGCTGTTTCACTTCTTCCCTATCATCAAATGCCCACAGTGCATCCACCGTAACCACTGATGTAGAGTTCACTATCACTATCTTTCAACTTCTATATGATTCGGGTTTCACCACCGCTCTCAGCAAACCTTGATTCTCAAACAGATTTTGTTACCCGCTTTAAAATCTCTTGAAATCTTAATAATATGAGTATTTTATTGCAACTTTCATTTCCGTCTCAACGTCTATTTCACGTTTCCACCAGACATCCACTCCTTTGTTTACAATTGATTTCTGGGGCTTTCTCTTTATTCGCCAGTTACTCCACTTTCATAGCTCTGTACTTTTCTTCTCATTCATTTATCATAAATTAATTAATAATCTATTGCTTCCCGGAACAATCACACGCTTCGTTTTACAGCTAATAAACCATTGATTTCTATTGTCCTTTAATTGTATTTCGATGTCATTGGCACCATTCCAGGGAACTTTTGCCTGAATATACGATATTTTTTTATGACGACAATTTATCAACATACTTCCCTATAAATAAGTTCGTTTCTTGAATGGCTGTTCTAATTTCAATCGGAAAACAAAGAGTAATAAACAACAGAATCTCGTAAAATCAACTCCACTATCGAATTGAAAACTATAAATGAAATAATTAGATCACGGAGCTTTCGTGTCTGTTTTCATCTCGTGAAAATTGGAAGTATCGCATCTCAGTCGTAAAGGAGAAGAGAGAAGCAAGAAGGTTGGACTCCTAATCGAGATGAAAGCTGGGCCTTCCTAGGTACTACGTATGAAGCACGTGAGATTCTATTTAGAATATAGAAATATCAGAAGTAACACTTAATTATCGAATCAATGTATTATTATTATTACTATTATTGTTGTTTTTTATTATTTATTATCATTATTAAACATAAATTCCCTGAAAAATTCCACTCCGTGTCTGACGTACTATATCCACAAAAGAAAACATTTGGGCATACGAGTTACAAGTCTTTCCTTCTAGGGAGAAATCATATTGTTGAATGCAGATGAAATTTTAAAATATATGAGTGAGATCCTTTTCCTTACTCGTTTATTAACAAATGCTGTTCTCTTGTGGTCATAGAGGTCACAGAAATAATTAATCACTTTGTATTTGGTTTCTTACTACGTTTGGTTTTACATCAGCTTAACCCACTTCGATTAGAAAAAAATACCATTATTTCTTTCATTTTAACAACTTTTCTTCTCGGTAGTGGCTTACGAAGTTCACAACCCACATGGATCCACGTTCCCGCACTCTTTTTTCGCTCCTTCTCCCTAGTCATTGCAACGCGTTGCCGCCCTCGCCTCAAGCCCTGCTACTCCCATTTCCTTTTCCACTCTCACAACCATTTCCTTTTCCACCCCAAACCCGCCTCCTCTTACTACTACCCTTTTTAACCACACTCATCTCCGCCCTCTCTTTGCCCCTCCTCCGTTCCTACTCCCGCGAGGGTCACCGCGTCGCGCGCTGCCCACGACTCCTAGAACTCCTGGAGACCCTCGAAACAGAGAGTATCGCAACCTGAATGGCCGCCGCCATTTAACATCCTTTCACGCACTACCCCCGCCAGACAGCATTCAAGAGTTACGGAGATATGACAGCAATCAATGTATTATGCAGAGTTTCAAGTATATTATCATTGATTTTTAGTAGGTTGGTGGGTTCTTATTCACCCACAATATCGCACCGATCAACTGAGTACAAAGTGTCGGAATCGGCGGTGCAAAGGAACGCACTGCTCTCTACATCGAGGGACTCCTCGAGGGGTGCGCGCTGGCCACGCCCCCTCGGCCTCGCTCGTCGCCGCGCGACGTGCCGCAGATCGCCAGGAATATCGCGTTGCGCCTCCGCGTGTTTGCGAGACCCCTCCGTCTCTCCCGCTCAAACAAACCGGCTCGCGGCGCGCCCTCGCGCGAGCTACACTTCACGTGCGCGAAAACAAATACGCTCTGAATAGGCCTCCTCTACTGGCTCAATGTTGAGTCTGTGGGGATTTGTTGATCATAGACTTGTTGAACTAGTATGCGCGAAAGGTTTCAATTTTATGCCACTATTAAGCAAACATCTCTTCACTGTGTTCAAACATGAAGTGGTTCTTGCAAACAATCTTGGCTTATAAATGATGTTTTAGTTTTAGGTCGTAAAAGCGAAGACTGAAACGGGTACGCTATGCCCGTTATTACTTCGACGGTATGACATTCGTGAAGTAAAAGTGATGTATAAACCGTCAAAAAAATTATTATTTAGAGTACCTTTTTTATTTTACATTTTCTAATAGAACGAGGTAATCTTTGCAAGAATGAATAGAAATGTAGCTTGCAGAGCACTAGCGTATCGAATAGTCAGGTCACTTCTACTCAAGGCCATCTCAAATAATCAATACTAATTTTAACGAAATGAGAATGGGAGAAAAGGCGATTATAGATAGATAATGTTTCCGCGTATTAACTGTTACAAAAAGTAGTTACAAAAAGGTCTTGAGTTTTTTTAAGGAGGTTTAAATTTCTTCCGAGAATCTAGATTGGATTCTGCTTATAAGTTTTTGTTCATTTTAAATACTAATAGCTGAGCAGGATGACAGGGAAGCAAATAATTTGTTTGACAGACGTAACATTTATAGAGAACTGGAGTTTTTGATATCTGCAACTGTTTGCAACAAAATTCAGAAAGGACTTCATGGTCCATTTCGTTTCGCCACCAGATCTCTAGAACCCATGCTCGTACGCACGCACCGCGCACGCACGCTAGCACGCATTGCACGCACCCGTAATAGGACACGGGCAAACAATGGACATTCCACGTGGTCTCTCTCCCGCGGGTGCATTTGCGTCAGCGCGCTTATGTAAAGGTCCTTGTTTCCCTCCATGCCCGCAAAAAGACGCGCTCCGCTTCACGCTATCTGCGCGTCCTATTCCTGGCGCGTTGTCGTCAGCAGGGGTCAGCTCTCGCCGCC
>BOPP01000030.1:1345023-1356518 GCA_017312745.1 Gryllus bimaculatus
CCCCGCCGCCCCCCAAACCTCGGCCCTGCGCATTCTCCGCCCGCCCCGCCCGGCTCGGCCGACGCGCGACCGCCTCCGGGAGGAATCGCCTTTGCGCCCGCCCGCCCCCGCCCCCGCCACGCCCCGCACCTTCCCGCCCCTTCCCGCCGCTGCCCCACTTCACCCCACCCCACCCACTCACCCCACCCAGCCCAGCCCCCCTCCGCCAGCCCCGCCCTGCCCCTTGCACCGCACTTCGTGCGTTGCCCAGCGCCCCGTTCTTCTGGTGCGATTTGAGGGCTCCGCCTTGGTTTAAAAAAATACTTCGTAATCGCCAATGAAAATAACTGACTCGCCGCCTTATTCTGGAACTAGACGATGTTTACCTTTCTAAAATAGTTTGGTTTCGTGAAATTGTAGACCAGAATACTTAGTCATTGATGTTTTCGAGTTTGATACCGTTTTGGTGAAAGAAAAAAGACTGCGAGAAAATATTTAATTATTAATTTTATTTATCACAATAGAGTAATCCTCCAATTACATTCCCTATTACAGAATACAAAAACTGAATAATGCAATGTATCGAAACGTCCAAAAATAATCCACAATAGTAATGGATAGTTTTCCGAAATATTAAATTTGTAGGTATTGAGAAAAAGATATTCGTGACAGTGAGAGTACAAGGGCCTATTAACAGCATCTATATCTTCTCAAACCAATATATTCTTATGAAATGCCTTCCCTATTCTCAGATTTTGACTGCGCTGGTGTTCCAAGACATCCAACTATTTTTCTGTTCGTACAAGAATTTTCCATGATAACATCGTTTTGTACTTAAAGTATTGTTCGTTGGAAACCAATCATTTGGAAAGGTTAATAAAGGTTAAAAAGGACGGGAAATATAGAAAATAAGAAATAATAGGGAAAGTAAATAAAACGAATGTTGGATAATTCGTCTTTTCTTATATTTTGCCATTGTTCCAAACCATTAAGAATCGTGTTTAAAAAAGCCTCCTTTTCATGCGTTAACTGATGGACTATCTCCATATCTCCTCCCCGAACTGCGAAAATTGTTGCCTTCTGCTCTAATGATTCATGCACAGTAAAATTCACCCCAGCCCTCAAACACCACACGGCCAATCAGTCAACCAGGCCGCTTAATTTTTAGGCAAGGGAGGCGAGGACCATAATGCTAGTTCTGAAAGCTATTTTATGAATAACGTACATACACCAGATGCGAATATTAGTTTTTAAATTCTTGAGTATAACTGGTCCTTTCGGATCTCATAATTGCTCTCTTGACAGCTTCTACTAGGCATCCCTCTTCCAATTTGAATTTCGAAGTGTTCCGTACCTCTTCCAAATCTCATAGCGTTTACGTGTCACTTTTCATCAGCACTTTATTTTCTTCGGTCTCTCTTGCGTTTGTCCTTTTGTTCATCCATGTTATATCATTTAGTTATCTGTAGTCTTCCTGTTATTTTGTATTTATTACATGTTTTTAATTGCAAATTGATTTGCGCTCTACTTCTACGTTCGCGGTTATTTTAATGCTTTTTCTGCTCTTTCTCTTAAAACTGGATTAAGGTAGTATGTACACTTACAGAAAGGAGTTGAGCATCGTGAATTAAATTGCTCTAATCATCTTTCCATTTCAATCTACTCATCCCTGCACTTTTTCACCTCCCATTCGAAAAATCAATTTATTCTCATAAGTAAACATTATTCGCATTTCTCATAGTTTCATCATAACTCTTCTTTATTTCTTAATTTTCTTCGTCACCTTTCTACATCTTCTTTCTAGATCCTTTACTTGCACCGTCCTCCTTCTTTGACCCTTAAATGTTGTCTTCCTTGTCATGCGCGCTAAAAATGTTGAAGTACATTTAACAATATACGTATTTTTAAGTATTGCCCTACTGTATGGTGTTCTACCTGTGAAACTTGGCATATATATTACATAAATTAAAATATAACCAATAATAATAAGCTAAATCAGCAATTGAACGATTACAACATTAATTAATTCAAAATGAAAAAAATTAATGAAACTTAACAAGCAAGTACATAATATATTTCTACAAATTAAGTATTTTTTATAATGACTTAAACCCTCAGCAATATGTATATGTTGGAAAAACAAACATTTAGTTACATTTAATTTTATAGAGTTAAGAACATACGACTAAGTTGAGGAAATATTCTGAACTCATGACACATTTTTTAGTGCTTGCGTTCCTTTCGCCCAGCATTCGTTGTGGGAGGTGGGAGAAAGGGAAGGTGGAGGGAGGGTCCTTCCCCTCCTTTTCGCGCGCGACGCGCGGCGACGTGCGGCCGCCTCTGCTTTGAGGCGCGGAGCGCAGCGTCGGCTATTTCGCGTGCGTTGACGTTCCGGCGTTTCGCGCCGCGTTCGGCCTCGTTTGCCACGCCGCAGCATTCCCGCCGCCCTGTGACGGAGCCGCTGGCCAACGTCGATGGCTGGCACCGATCTTCGAAACCGAGTATGCGGCGTGAGGAAACGAGCATTTTGCCCTCGGGAAGAAAAAAGCTGCGCTGGGAGGAGGACTAAATTGCTAAGATGCATTTCGCTGCTTGTGAGTTCTTCACATTACTCCTTTTATTGTAAGTAGTGTTCACTGTATCTGCAGATTTACCAATTTTTTTTTTTACATTGTTCACATCATTAGTTCTTATATTCCTTCGAGCGACCAAGTCCGTCGTCAAACCGAGTCAAAAAGGGTCGAGAGAAATTGCAACTCGGTGGAATTGTCTCGGAATAGCGGGATTTTCACAATGATGTACAGAAAAGTATTTCTGTACTTCTCTGCGTTTCAGAATCTTACTGAAGCCGTTAAGAAATTAGACACAATGGTTCTCGTGTGAATTAACGCCACAGATATATCGAAAAAATTAACGCCATTGTTTTCCGTGGAGTTGTATTTGCAATACTTACTTATGCTACTACACCTAAAACAAATGTGTACTTTTAAAAATCGAAAAATATATAATGTTTAATTCACATTCGCAGGTAACGTGTGGTGTTCCTCGTAGTTCGATGGATTCATTTGGACGACATGAGAACGTCATCAATATACCAAGGGTGTCTGGACGTTTCATCAAAAGGAATTTCGACGATATGATTGAATTGAATTGAATTAATGCCTTATTTTTACGTGGCGAGACTCAGGCCATTTAACCTGCTCTTCCGTCTGACCACGCAAATTCGCTACGCCCTTTCACCACTGGCAAGAAAGGGTATTCTTGGCGAGAAACAGCCGAGTTGAATGGCTCAGAGGCTCATTTAGGCTTGAGGATTCTTTTACACGGCAAGTAAATCTACTAAATTGAGACAGCCGCTTTACTGCGCCTCCGAAGAAGCGTAATTGAAGTATTTTTTTCATATGGTCGCCAAGGTTGCTGCACTGCCCTGCGTCTTGCGCTTCTAAGCTGCCTGACCCGCTGCAACGCACTTCACGAATACCTGCTTCGTTATAGGTCAAATTTCGTCTCTTTCGACTGTTTCCTTGAAATACCAACAAAGATATAGATATTTTTTCACCTCAAGACCTGTCTATTCATGGAATAAAAGTTAGTGTGCATTAAAAAAACACGAGAATTATACAATCTTTAAAATAAAAAAATCTATCAAAAATCTATAAGAAACAACTATGATCCTCCCTGTGTTAGAATCGAAATTAATGAAAATTACATTCTCAAATTTTGAAGCTTTAGAAAATTTGTGTTTGGCTAATCCTGCATTTATCAGTTGCCTTCATATCAGAATAGTACATACGTATAACCGAAGCTTGAATATACTTAAATTAATATTTTGAAAGATTCGCACTTTGGCAGAATAGTGATTCCTTGTGACTCGAGTTCCACTAGTACTCGGCGACGGTTATTCGTCATATTCGTTTCGGGTGGTCTGCTAGTAGACACCAGAGGAGCGATCACAATTCATGCAACGTAAACACCCAGACAAACGAATCAGTGGTCGAGACTGCGCGCAGCCAGGGATTCATAACAAAGCACGGCCGAATAAAACGACATAGAAGCCTCTGGGTTTATATCAAACTCCTGGGCGCCTGTCGAAACGACCTCAGTAGTGCTGGCGAGATACAAACATGGACACGCCGCTGTCAAAACGGCTTGGCCTCCCCGTAAAAAAGATCCACCGAAAGTTGCAATATTACCCTTTCCTGCATTTAACGATGAATTTCATGCGTTTATTTATGAGAGTTCATACCCACTGTCCAGTTTTAACCTCCACATTTTTGAACTTTCTCTTGGAAGAAATTTTTCGTGCTAACGGAAACGACATTTCTTTCAGGACCATTCATTATTCATTTGGCGCGACCATTATTGCTTTCTTATCTGCAGATGTTGTGTGAATGAATTTTTTTCTGCTTATTTCCAGGTTGACATCGTCAGTAAATCATATAAGTTGCTTTATCATCAAAAAGTGAAATATCTCAATTACATTAATTGAATTTCAAATTCTCGCCATGATCTTGTTGAACTTCAACAAAACTAATGTGACCTTTAGCAGACTGACCCGGTGTCTGAGAAGAAAGCTTTATACCTACTACCTTGACCTCAATGAAAACGATCATTTGTTAAACCTTTATTCTATAATCTACGACGATTCTCATCCTCGTTTCCATTATTTTTCTCCCGAAAGCATTAAAGATCGCGTTAGCCCACCCTTCCAGCACCGACAGTTACATTGAAACCCACTTAAACAAGAGAAAGGAGTCTTAAAAAAAAGAATAGAAGAAAAGAGAGTGGAAGTCCATGCTACAAAGAAGTTTCTTTTTTTTCTACTTTCCCAAACTACAGCCGTAACTGCCTGCTCGGCCCGCCCATTCATGAGCTCCGGCATCGAACCCTTCCACGCGCTCGCCTTCGCCACGGCCCTGCGCCGCCGCTCCCATAAGGCAGCACTGCGCCGCGCCGGGCCGCGAGCGCCGTGGAACGAAAAACCTCACACGCGCATAATTCACATGAAGGGAATTTGTATTGGACCAGAGATCCTACATTTTGAGACGCTGAATTCGAAACATAATGTATTTGAAAATTGAAAGCTGTTGTGCCTATAAAAGATGAATGTAAGTACGTATTTTTGAAGTCGATGAAAACAATTAATCTTAATACGCAGCATTACAGGAACAAATAAAATTTCCCCAGGTAGCCTATTATGACCTAACATCTTCTACGGCTGCGTAATTAGAATAAACACGCGCCATACAAAAAAACATGAGAAACTCATGCTTTTTAAAATACATAACTTATAGATTATAAAATACCAAAAAAAAAATCCTCTTTCGTTTCAAGTATGTCGACAAAATTCAAAACAACTCAGGTAATTCAACCAATGATTACTTTGCGAAACACGAGAAAGACAAAAAACGTTTTGAACGTATTTTATCTGAAGCTGAATATATTGTCCCAATGCCTTTTGAACAAAGATTTAAATTAATTGAAAATTCTCTCCACGGCGCATTCACTTTCCCTGTACGCCAGGCTTTTGTCACATCGTGCCAGCCCGACGCCGCACGGGCCACGCCTCAATGTGCCCAAGCGCCTGCGGGCAGTTTGCCACGGGGCCGCCGGGCAAAACAGCCCCAGGCCACTAACGAGATCGACCGCAAAGGCTGGCCGCCGCCCGGCCGTGCCGGGCCGTCCCCGGAAACAACCGCCGGACACGCCACCTCCGCCCTACATGCAAATCCACTGCCTGTGCACCCCCAGCGGCCGTCCGAACACCGCGTCTCTGGCGAAGGAACGGGGTCATAATGAAAGAAATGAAGGCATGTGCTCTTCCAGGTTCCACAAATAACCGGTTTCTTTGTTTGAATGAGATAAAAAACAGTCCGGTGCAAATATTAAATTAATGTTCTCTTCACCCCTACGCAGTAGTTCACTGAAGTGAGTACAACTTATTATTTTTACATTCTCCCCTTCTACTTCCACTCTCTAAGCAGTAAAACAGAATAATTTGTAATACTGTAACGGACAGGGCGAATTTCCACCAGAAAAACTCATAACATTTTGAACGCACTTATAAAAAAAAGTGTATAAATTTTTTCCTCTATTGTATAAAAACTTCGCATAACAGTTTGTACAGTCGAATTCCCCCGGTTTGTAGACCTTCATACCGAAAAGTTGTGAACCGGAAAGGTAAAAGTCTTTCTCCGTTCTTCTCGCTTGTTCGTCGTTCGCCTTCAACGAAAGGTCCTAAACCATTCAGACGATTTTCTCCAAAAATATATTTTCCCCGATCATCTCGTTGATCTGAACGCTTTGAATTTGAAAAATATTTATGTCTTTGGGTATTTTACAGTATGTCCCAACATTTTCAAAAATTTTCTGATGCAAAACTAAATTGTTTGTTTTGTCACCAAATTTTTAGATTAAATGTTTTAAATAGAACAATGATGAAAGAATCGCTTATCAAGTTTTAACTTTGCCTTCAGAATTTAACATTTCAACCGAAAATTTTACGTCAAACATATTTTATACCGATATTACAGGACGTAAATAAACCTCCATGGACAGAATTACAGGGATCCTCATGTGGAAGTACATTGATTTCCTTGATTTGAGACACAATCTTCTAACGGAATCGTGTCATTTATCATTCCCAACCCTCATTACGATCACATTTTATTCCGAGAATTGGGCACGGTTCGAACTCTCCGAATACTGACACTCACTTCAAAAAAATACTTAAACGTCGCGCCTTATTTACGATCTCCCTCTACGTCTAATTCCAAATACATAGGCTGTTCTGGCAAAGAGTGCAGTTTTTTTTATGTGACAATAGTTACCCATCATAAACCACCACCGCGTATTATGCAAATATCACCTCATTATGTCAATCGTCTGTCATATCAATTACCTCTGACACCTTGACCATCCTTCATTACAGTCGGAACGCGAAAGCTACCTCTCTGGAAAGTAACATCGACTCTCGCTCCCTCCTTGCTATGCTCAGCAACGATTTTGCCAACGCCACTAGAGGCAGACCCCGTGAATATCTAGAGAAAGCCGCTGTGTGGCGCTATGCCGCATTAACTCCCCCCTCTGCGGCGACGTCTCCGCAAGCGCGGCTCGCGTGCTCAAAAGGCCTGCGGCGGACCTGCCCGGCTCCGGGCGGCAATAGGCTATCTAAACCAAATCAGGCTTTTACCGCAGCGCTCACCCGCAAAACACGTGTGCGAACGAACCGCGCCGACGCGCACAGCCAGCGAGGAAGCGGCGATCAGCAATCCACACACTCAAACTCACACACACACCCACACTCACACTTACTCACACTTACACTCACACTCACACCACACTCACACTCACCACCTCCACTCTCACACTCACTCTCACACTCACTCTCTACACTCACTCTCCACACTCACTCTCACACTCACACTCACACTCTCACAACTCACACTCTCACATCTTCACACTCTCACACTCCACACTCTCCACACTCACACTCTCACACTCTCACACTTCACAACTCTCACCACCTCACACTCACACTCAACACTCTCAACCATCACACTCACCACTCTCACACTTCACGCCAACACACTCTCACACTCACTCTTCACACCACTCTCACACTCACTCACTCTCACACACCACACACTCTCACACAACCACCTCACACTCACCACTCTCACACTCACACTCTCTCACACTCTCACACTCACTCACTCTCACACACTCTCACACACTCTTCACACACACCACACTCTTCACACACACACTCGCACCACCACGCACCTCACATCACGCACTCTCACACTCACACTCTGCACACTCACACTCTCTCACACTCACACTCTTCTCACACTCACACTCTCTCACACTCACACGCGCGCGCCGCGCCTCTCTGACCTTCCGGACGAACGTTTGCACTTCTTGGAAAGGGCCCTGAATGAAGTTTTAAAAAAAAATTCCACTTACTAATGAACACCGACGCATTGTTTTTTTTTTTAATTCTAGGAAAAAATTAGGTGAAGACCGAAGAGAAAATTCTTAAAATCAATATGTGTTTAAAAAATACCAACAGTGTGCATAATTTTTTTTTAAAAAATTATTGTTAGAAAATTGCCACCTATTTTTTTCATGTATTAAAATGTTTCCATTGAATATTCAGCGCGAAAATAACTATGGATATAAAAAGATTCTCATTTTGTTATCCATTAATTGAAGAAATTTATTTAACATAATAAATGAATTACATATTTAAATTGTATACTGTGTCGACGCTAGAGTTTCAAACTGTTTAGACGATTTTTCAGAAGTGATATTCCCGATCGATCTGAACCAATCTAGCCCCTACATTTGAAACTGATATTCTGATTTTGGGAGATATTGACACCATGACTTGATATTAAAAATAACTATTTTGTTAATTTGGTGGTTAGCCCACTATCGCGCCTCATCCTTCAATTTCTTTAACTTCTGCCCCATGGAGCCGGATCCAACGGGCGACTTTAGTCGCAATCTGTATCACTGTCTCTCGGCCCCCAATTACATCGTTTATCATTTTGGCGCCTCTATTGTCTAAAAGATAAATCTTCTTTCTGGAGCTGATCTAAAAGTTCGCATAATATTTATCGATTCGACCTGAAGCATAACACAATTCTGGACGTTATGGAGATATCTGCAATGAAAATAACTGACTCGGCCTAATCTGGAACTAGAGATGTTTACCTTTGCTAAAATAGTTTGGTTTCGTGAAATTGTAGACCAGAATACTTAGTCATTGAGGTTTTCGAGTTTGATACCGTTTTGGTGAAAGAAAAAGACGGGAGAAAATATTTAATTATTAATTTATTTATCCACAATAGAGTAATGCCTCAATTACATCACCTATTACAGAATACAAAAACTGAATAATGCAATGTATCGAACCGTCAAAAATATCCACTAAAGTAAGGATAGTTTTCCGAATATTAAATTTGTAGGTAGAGAAAAAGATATCGTTGAAGTGAGAGTAAAGCCTATTAACAGCATCTATATCTTCTCAACAATATATTTCTTATTGAAGATGCCTTCCCTCATTCTTTCGAGATTTTGACTGCGCTGGTGTTCAAGACATGCCAACTATTTTTCTGTTCGTACAGAATTTTCCATGATAACATCGTTTTTGTACTTAAAGTATTGTTTCGTGGAAACCAATCATTTGGAAAGTTAATAAAGTTAATAAAGACGGGAAATATAGAAAATAAAGAAATAAAGAGGGAAAGTTAATAAAGACGAATGTTGGATAATTCGTCTTTTCTTATATTTTGCCATTGTTTCCACATTAAGCAATCTTTAAAAATGCCTCCTTTTTCATGGCGTTAATCGTGATGGACTGATCCTATCTCCTCCCCAACTGCGAAATTTTGTTGCTTCTGCTCTAATGGATTCATGCACAGTAAAATTTGCACCCCAGCCCTCAACACCACCACGGCCAATCAGTTCAACCAGGCCTTAATTTTTGGCAAGGGGAAGGCGATGGACAGTAATGTAGTTCTGAAAGCTATTTTATGAATAACGTACATACACCAGATGCGAATATTAGTTTTAAGATCTTGAGTATGAACTGGTCCTTTGCGGATCTCATAATTGCTCTCTTGACAGCTCTACAGCATCTGCCTCTTCCAATTTGAATTTCGAAGGTGTTTCCTATCTCTCTCCAAATCTCGTAGCGTTTACGTGTCACTTTTCATCAGCCACTTTTATTTCTTCGTCTCTCTTGCTTTGTCTCTTTTTGTTCATCCATGTTATATCTATTTTATGTTGTCTGTTAGTATTCCCGTGTTATTTTATTTTATTACATGTTTTAATTTGCAAATGATTTGCGCTCTACTTCTTACGTTCGCGTTATTTAATAGCTTTTTACTGCTCTTTCTCTTAAAACTGGATTAAGGTAGATGTACACTTACAGAAGGAGTTGAGCATCGTGAATTATTGCTCTAATCATCTTCATTTTCAATCTACTCATCCCTTGACTTTTTCACCTCCCATTCGAAAAATCAATTTTATTCTCATAAGTAAACATTATTTCTCATTTCTCTAGTTCATCATATACCTCTTCTTTATTTCTAATTATTCTTCGTCACCTTTCTACATCTTCTTTCTAGATCTTTACTTGCACCGTCCTCCTTCTTTGATCCTTAAATGTGTCATTCCTTGTATGCGCGTAAAATGTTGGAAGTACATTAAACAAAGTTATACGTATTTTTAAGTATTCCCCTACTGTGATGTGTGTTCTACGCTTAGAAACTTGGCATATATTACATAAATTAATAAATATAACCAATAATATATAAGTAAATCAGCAATTGAACGATTACATACATTAATTAATTTCAAATGAAAAAAAAATGTATGAATAACTTAACAAGAAAGTACAAAATATTATTTTCTACTAATTAAGTATTTAATATATGACCTAAACCTTCAGGTAATATGTATATGTTGGGAAAAACAAACATTTAGTTACATTTAATTTTATTAGAGTTTAAGAACATACGACTAAGTTGAGGAAATATCTGAACCATGACACATTTTTTTTAGTGCTTCGTTCCTTCGCCCAGGCATTCGGTTGTGGTAGGGTGTGGAGGAAGGGGAAGGGTGGAGGGGAGGGGGTTCCTTTCGCGTCGTCCTTTCGCGGCGCGACGGGGCGCGGCGAGCGGCGCGCGTTCTGCTTTGAGGCGGCGGAGGCGGCGGCGTGTCGGCTATTTCGGCGTGCGTTGACGTTCGCGGGCGGCTTCGCGCCGGCGGTTCGGGCCTCGTTTTGCCACGCGCAGCTATTCCCGCGCCCTCTGACGGAGGCCGCTGGCCCAACGTCGATGGCTGGGCACCGATCGTTCGAACCGAGATGCGCGTGGGAAACGAGGCATTCGCCCTCGGGAGAAAATAGCTGCAGCTGGGAGGAGCTAATTGCAAGATGCATTTTGCTGCTTGTGAGTTCTTCACATTACGTCCTTTATTGTAATAAGTGTTCACTGTATCTGCTAGATTTACAATATTTTTTTTTTACATTGTCACATCATTAGTTCGTTAGATTCCTTCAGAGCGACCAAGTGCGTCGGGTCGAGAACCGAGTCAAAAGGGTCGAGAAAAATTGCAACTCGGTTGAATTGTTCTCGGGAATAGCGCGATTTTCACAGTGATGTACAGAAAAGTATTTCTGTACTTCTACTGCGTTTCAGAAATCTACTGAAGCCGTTAAAATTAGACAGAATGGGTTCGTCGTGTGAATTAACGCACAGATATATCGAAAATTCAACGCCATTGTGTGTTCCGTGGAGTGTATTTGGCAATACTTACTACTGCTACTACACCTAAGACAAATGTGCTACTTTTAAAAATCGAAAATTATTTAATGTTTAATTCACATTCGCAGTGCTAACGGTGGTGTTCCTGTGAGTTCGATTGATTCATTTGGACGACATGAGAACTCATCAATATACCAAGGGTTGGTCTGGACGTTTCATCAAAGGGAATTTCGACCG
>BOPP01000030.1:1356543-1413375 GCA_017312745.1 Gryllus bimaculatus
GATATGATTGAATTGAATTGAATTAATGCCTTATTTTTACGTGGCGAGACTCAGGCCATTTAACCTGCTCTTCCGTCTGACCACGCAAATTCGCTACGCCCTTTCACCACTGGCAAGAAAGGGTATTCTTGGCGAGAAACAGCCGAGTTGAATGGCTCAGAGGCTCATTTAGGCTTGAGGATTCTTTTACACGGCAAGTAAATCTACTAAATTGAGACAGCCGCTTTACTGCGCCTCCGAAGAAGCGTAATTGAAGTATTTTTTTCATATGGTCGCCAAGGTTGCTGCACTGCCCTGCGTCTTGCGCTTCTAAGCTGCCTGACCCGCTGCAACGCACTTCACGAATACCTGCTTCGTTATAGGTCAAATTTCGTCTCTTTCGACTGTTTCCTTGAAATACCAACAAAGATATAGATATTTTTTCACCTCAAGACCTGTCTATTCATGGAATAAAAGTTAGTGTGCATTAAAAAAACACGAGAATTATACAATCTTTAAAATAAAAAAATCTATCAAAAATCTATAAGAAACAACTATGATCCTCCCTGTGTTAGAATCGAAATTAATGAAAATTACATTCTCAAATTTTGAAGCTTTAGAAAATTTGTGTTTGGCTAATCCTGCATTTATCAGTTGCCTTCATATCAGAATAGTACATACGTATAACCGAAGCTTGAATATACTTAAATTAATATTTTGAAAGATTCGCACTTTGGCAGAATAGTGATTCCTTGTGACTCGAGTTCCACTAGTACTCGGCGACGGTTATTCGTCATATTCGTTTCGGGTGGTCTGCTAGTAGACACCAGAGGAGCGATCACAATTCATGCAACGTAAACACCCAGACAAACGAATCAGTGGTCGAGACTGCGCGCAGCCAGGGATTCATAACAAAGCACGGCCGAATAAAACGACATAGAAGCCTCTGGGTTTATATCAAACTCCTGGGCGCCTGTCGAAACGACCTCAGTAGTGCTGGCGAGATACAAACATGGACACGCCGCTGTCAAAACGGCTTGGCCTCCCCGTAAAAAAGATCCACCGAAAGTTGCAATATTACCCTTTCCTGCATTTAACGATGAATTTCATGCGTTTATTTATGAGAGTTCATACCCACTGTCCAGTTTTAACCTCCACATTTTTGAACTTTCTCTTGGAAGAAATTTTTCGTGCTAACGGAAACGACATTTCTTTCAGGACCATTCATTATTCATTTGGCGCGACCATTATTGCTTTCTTATCTGCAGATGTTGTGTGAATGAATTTTTTTCTGCTTATTTCCAGGTTGACATCGTCAGTAAATCATATAAGTTGCTTTATCATCAAAAAGTGAAATATCTCAATTACATTAATTGAATTTCAAATTCTCGCCATGATCTTGTTGAACTTCAACAAAACTAATGTGACCTTTAGCAGACTGACCCGGTGTCTGAGAAGAAAGCTTTATACCTACTACCTTGACCTCAATGAAAACGATCATTTGTTAAACCTTTATTCTATAATCTACGACGATTCTCATCCTCGTTTCCATTATTTTTCTCCCGAAAGCATTAAAGATCGCGTTAGCCCACCCTTCCAGCACCGACAGTTACATTGAAACCCACTTAAACAAGAGAAAGGAGTCTTAAAAAAAAGAATAGAAGAAAAGAGAGTGGAAGTCCATGCTACAAAGAAGTTTCTTTTTTTTCTACTTTCCCAAACTACAGCCGTAACTGCCTGCTCGGCCCGCCCATTCATGAGCTCCGGCATCGAACCCTTCCACGCGCTCGCCTTCGCCACGGCCCTGCGCCGCCGCTCCCATAAGGCAGCACTGCGCCGCGCCGGGCCGCGAGCGCCGTGGAACGAAAAACCTCACACGCGCATAATTCACATGAAGGGAATTTGTATTGGACCAGAGATCCTACATTTTGAGACGCTGAATTCGAAACATAATGTATTTGAAAATTGAAAGCTGTTGTGCCTATAAAAGATGAATGTAAGTACGTATTTTTGAAGTCGATGAAAACAATTAATCTTAATACGCAGCATTACAGGAACAAATAAAATTTCCCCAGGTAGCCTATTATGACCTAACATCTTCTACGGCTGCGTAATTAGAATAAACACGCGCCATACAAAAAAACATGAGAAACTCATGCTTTTTAAAATACATAACTTATAGATTATAAAATACCAAAAAAAAAATCCTCTTTCGTTTCAAGTATGTCGACAAAATTCAAAACAACTCAGGTAATTCAACCAATGATTACTTTGCGAAACACGAGAAAGACAAAAAACGTTTTGAACGTATTTTATCTGAAGCTGAATATATTGTCCCAATGCCTTTTGAACAAAGATTTAAATTAATTGAAAATTCTCTCCACGGCGCATTCACTTTCCCTGTACGCCAGGCTTTTGTCACATCGTGCCAGCCCGACGCCGCACGGGCCACGCCTCAATGTGCCCAAGCGCCTGCGGGCAGTTTGCCACGGGGCCGCCGGGCAAAACAGCCCCAGGCCACTAACGAGATCGACCGCAAAGGCTGGCCGCCGCCCGGCCGTGCCGGGCCGTCCCCGGAAACAACCGCCGGACACGCCACCTCCGCCCTACATGCAAATCCACTGCCTGTGCACCCCCAGCGGCCGTCCGAACACCGCGTCTCTGGCGAAGGAACGGGGTCATAATGAAAGAAATGAAGGCATGTGCTCTTCCAGGTTCCACAAATAACCGGTTTCTTTGTTTGAATGAGATAAAAAACAGTCCGGTGCAAATATTAAATTAATGTTCTCTTCACCCCTACGCAGTAGTTCACTGAAGTGAGTACAACTTATTATTTTTACATTCTCCCCTTCTACTTCCACTCTCTAAGCAGTAAAACAGAATAATTTGTAATACTGTAACGGACAGGGCGAATTTCCACCAGAAAAACTCATAACATTTTGAACGCACTTATAAAAAAAAGTGTATAAATTTTTTCCTCTATTGTATAAAAACTTCGCATAACAGTTTGTACAGTCGAATTCCCCCGGTTTGTAGACCTTCATACCGAAAAGTTGTGAACCGGAAAGGTAAAAGTCTTTCTCCGTTCTTCTCGCTTGTTCGTCGTTCGCCTTCAACGAAAGGTCCTAAACCATTCAGACGATTTTCTCCAAAAATATATTTTCCCCGATCATCTCGTTGATCTGAACGCTTTGAATTTGAAAAATATTTATGTCTTTGGGTATTTTACAGTATGTCCCAACATTTTCAAAAATTTTCTGATGCAAAACTAAATTGTTTGTTTTGTCACCAAATTTTTAGATTAAATGTTTTAAATAGAACAATGATGAAAGAATCGCTTATCAAGTTTTAACTTTGCCTTCAGAATTTAACATTTCAACCGAAAATTTTACGTCAAACATATTTTATACCGATATTACAGGACGTAAATAAACCTCCATGGACAGAATTACAGGGATCCTCATGTGGAAGTACATTGATTTCCTTGATTTGAGACACAATCTTCTAACGGAATCGTGTCATTTATCATTCCCAACCCTCATTACGATCACATTTTATTCCGAGAATTGGGCACGGTTCGAACTCTCCGAATACTGACACTCACTTCAAAAAAATACTTAAACGTCGCGCCTTATTTACGATCTCCCTCTACGTCTAATTCCAAATACATAGGCTGTTCTGGCAAAGAGTGCAGTTTTTTTTATGTGACAATAGTTACCCATCATAAACCACCACCGCGTATTATGCAAATATCACCTCATTATGTCAATCGTCTGTCATATCAATTACCTCTGACACCTTGACCATCCTTCATTACAGTCGGAACGCGAAAGCTACCTCTCTGGAAAGTAACATCGACTCTCGCTCCCTCCTTGCTATGCTCAGCAACGATTTTGCCAACGCCACTAGAGGCAGACCCCGTGAATATCTAGAGAAAGCCGCTGTGTGGCGCTATGCCGCATTAACTCCCCCCTCTGCGGCGACGTCTCCGCAAGCGCGGCTCGCGTGCTCAAAAGGCCTGCGGCGGACCTGCCCGGCTCCGGGCGGCAATAGGCTATCTAAACCAAATCAGGCTTTTACCGCAGCGCTCACCCGCAAAACACGTGTGCGAACGAACCGCGCCGACGCGCACAGCCAGCGAGGAAGCGGCGATCAGCAATCCACACACTCAAACTCACACACACACCCACACTCACACTTACTCACACTTACACTCACACTCACACCACACTCACACTCACCACCTCCACTCTCACACTCACTCTCACACTCACTCTCTACACTCACTCTCCACACTCACTCTCACACTCACACTCACACTCTCACAACTCACACTCTCACATCTTCACACTCTCACACTCCACACTCTCCACACTCACACTCTCACACTCTCACACTTCACAACTCTCACCACCTCACACTCACACTCAACACTCTCAACCATCACACTCACCACTCTCACACTTCACGCCAACACACTCTCACACTCACTCTTCACACCACTCTCACACTCACTCACTCTCACACACCACACACTCTCACACAACCACCTCACACTCACCACTCTCACACTCACACTCTCTCACACTCTCACACTCACTCACTCTCACACACTCTCACACACTCTTCACACACACCACACTCTTCACACACACACTCGCACCACCACGCACCTCACATCACGCACTCTCACACTCACACTCTGCACACTCACACTCTCTCACACTCACACTCTTCTCACACTCACACTCTCTCACACTCACACGCGCGCGCCGCGCCTCTCTGACCTTCCGGACGAACGTTTGCACTTCTTGGAAAGGGCCCTGAATGAAGTTTTAAAAAAAAATTCCACTTACTAATGAACACCGACGCATTGTTTTTTTTTTTAATTCTAGGAAAAAATTAGGTGAAGACCGAAGAGAAAATTCTTAAAATCAATATGTGTTTAAAAAATACCAACAGTGTGCATAATTTTTTTTTAAAAAATTATTGTTAGAAAATTGCCACCTATTTTTTTCATGTATTAAAATGTTTCCATTGAATATTCAGCGCGAAAATAACTATGGATATAAAAAGATTCTCATTTTGTTATCCATTAATTGAAGAAATTTATTTAACATAATAAATGAATTACATATTTAAATTGTATACTGTGTCGACGCTAGAGTTTCAAACTGTTTAGACGATTTTTCAGAAGTGATATTCCCGATCGATCTGAACCAATCTAGCCCCTACATTTGAAACTGATATTCTGATTTTGGGAGATATTGACACCATGACTTGATATTAAAAATAACTATTTTGTTAATTTGGTGGTTAGCCCACTATCGCGCCTCATCCTTCAATTTCTTTAACTTCTGCCCCATGGAGCCGGATCCAACGGGCGACTTTAGTCGCAATCTGTATCACTGTCTCTCGGCCCCCAATTACATCGTTTATCATTTTGGCGCCTCTATTGTCTAAAAGATAAATCTTCTTTCTGGAGCTGATCTAAAAGTTCGCATAATATTTATCGATTCGACCTGAAGCATAACACAATTCTGGACGTTATGGAGATTTCGTATGAGGTCAAATTTCGTCTCTTTTCGACTGTTTTTCTTGAAATACCAACAAATGATATAGATGATTTTTTTCACCTCAAGACCTGTCTATTCATGGAATAAAAGTAGTGTTGCATTTAAAAACACGAAATTAGTACAAATCTTTAAAATAAAAAAATGCTATCAAAAATCTAATAAGAACAACTAATGAGCCCCTGTGTTATGAATCGATTAATGAAAATTACATCTCAATATTTTGAAGCGTTTAGAGAAAATTTGTGTTTGGCTAATCCTGCATTTATCAGGTTGTGCATATCAGAATAGGTACATGACGTATTAACCGAGCTTGAGGATATACTTAAATTAATATTTTGAAAGATTCCACTTTGTTGCAGAATAGTGATTCCGTTTGTGCTCGTAGTTCCACTAGTACGTGCGGACGGTTATTCTGTCATATTCGTTTCGGGTGGTCTGCTAGTAGACACAGAGGAGCGAGCACAATTCATGCAACGTAAACAACCCAGACAACGTAATCAGTGTTCGGAGACTGCGCGCATCCAGGGAATCATAACAAAGCAGCGGCCGAATAAAAGCGACATAGAAGCGCTCTGGTTTATATCAACTCTCTGGCGCCTGTTCGAAACGACCGTCAGTAGTGGCTGGCGATTACAAACATGGGACACGGCCGCTGTCAAAACCGGCGTGGTCTCCGTAAAATCCGACCACCGAAGTTGCAATATTACCCTTTCTGCATGTTAACGCATGAATTCATGGTTTATTTATGAGTAGTTTCATACACTGTCAGTTTTAACCTCCACATTTTTGTGACTTTCTCTTGGAAGAAATGTTTTCGTGTAACGGAAAGCGACATTTCTCAGGACCATTCATTATTCATTGGCGCGACCATTATTTGCTTGTTCTTATCTGCAGATGTGATTGTTGAATGAATTTTTTTCGTGCTTGATTCCAGGTTGACATCGTCAGGAAATCATATTACGTTTGCTTTATCATCAAAAAGTGAATATCTCAATTACATAATTGAATTTCAGAATTCTCGCATGATCTTGTTGAATTCAACAGAACTAATGTGACCTTGTAGCAGCTGGACCCGGTGTCGAGAAGGAAAGCTGTTATAACTACTACCTTGACCTCATGAAAACGATCATTTGTTAAACCTTTTATTCTATAATCTACGACGGAGTTCTCATCTCTCGTTTTCCATTTATTTTTCTCCCGAAAGCATTAAAGATCGCGTTGCCACCTCCAGCACCGACAGTTACAGTTGGAACCCACTTAAACCAAGAGAAAGGAGTCTTAAAAAAAAGAATAGGGAAGAAAAAGAGAGTGGAAGGTCCATGCTACAAGAGTTTCTTTTTTTTCTACTTTCCCAAACTACAGCCGTAACTGCCTGCTCGTGCCCGCCCATTCTATGAGGTCTCCGGCATCGAACCCTTCCACCGCGCTCGCCCTTCGCCACGGCCGCTGCGCCGCCGCTCCCAGCGGGCAGCACTGCGCCGCGCCGCGGAGCGCCGTGGAACGAAACGCTCACACTGGCCATAATTGCACATATGAGTGGATTTGTGATTGGAAAGAGATTCCTACGAGTTTTTGAGACCGCTGAATTCGAATATCATATTGTATTTGAAAATTGAAAGCGGTTATGCCTATAAAGATGAATGTAAGTACGTATTTTTGAAGTCGATGGAAACAATTAAATCTTAATACGCAGCATTACATGGAACAAATAAAATTTTCCCCAGTAGCCTATTCATGACTAACATTGCTACGCTGCGTAGATTAGAATAAACACGCGTCCAATACAAAAACATAAGATACTTATGCTTAAAAAGATACATAACTCATCGTATTATAAAATACAAAAAAATACTTTTTTTTTCGTTTCAAGTATTGTCGACAAAAATCAACGAACTCAGGTAATTCAACCAATGTTAGCTTTGCGAGTCACGAGGAAAGACAAAAACGGTTGAACTTATTTTCTCTGAAGCTGAAGTATTGTGCTCCAATGTCTTTTGAACAAGATTTAATAATAGAAAATTCTCTCCACGCGCATTCAACGTTCCCTGTACGGCCAGGCTTTTGCCACATCGTGCCAGCGCGCGGCGCGCCACGGGCCACGCCTCAAGTGCCCAAGCGGCCTGGGCGGGCAGGGTTGGTGGCCACGGGGGGCCGCCGGGCAAACAGGCCCCAGGCCACTAACGAGATCGACCGCCAAAGGCTTGCCGCCGCGCCGGCAAGGCCGGGGCCGTCCCCGGAAACAACCGCCGGACACGCCCACCTCCGGCCTCTCCGCTGCCCTGACATGCAAATCCACTGCCTGCGCAGCCCCCGCGGCGCCCGACACCGCGCTCCTCTGGGGCGAGAAGTAACGGGTCATAATGAAAAGAATGAATCATGTGCTCTTCCAGGTTCATAAATACCGGTTTCTTTGTTTGAATGGAGATAAAAAACAGGTTCGGTGCAAATTAAATTAGGTTCGTTCTTCACCCCTACGATGTAGTTCACTGAACTGATGTGACAACTAGTTATTTTTACTTTCTCCCCTTCTACTTCCACTCTCTAAGCAGTAAAGAGAATGAATTGTAATACTGTAACAGACAGTAGCGAATTTCCACCAGAAAAACTCGTAACTATTGTGGGGTCCTAATATCAAAAAAGTGGATAAATTTTGTTCCTTTATGTAGTAAGTTACTTCGTTTAACAGGTTCTACACTCAAATTCCCCGGTTTGTAGACCTTGATACCGAAAAGTTGGTGGGGTAACCGGGTAAGGGGTAAAAGTCGGTCAGTGTTTCTCGTTCGTTCGTCGGTTCGTCTTCAACAAAAGGGCTTACATTCAAACTAATTTCTCCCACATTAATATTCCCCGATCAGTCTTGTTGAACTCTGAAGCGCTTTGAATCTGAAAAGAATATTTTCTTTTTTGGGGGTATTTTACATTATGCCCCAACATTGTCAAAATGATCTGATTGGCACTAAATTGTTTGTTTTTTCACCAAAGTTTTAGATTAAATTGTTTTTTAATGGAACGAATAGGATAAAAGAACGCTTAGAAAAACACAGAGGTTCATTTTCGTTCAAATTTCTGAATTTTCTAAAATTGCACAATTTTAAATAATGAGCGGAAGCATGAACTGCCTTAGAACTTTTAGTTTCTGAAAGTTACCCTTCTTTATCGTGGCTTTATACGTTTATTCCAGTTTTCCACCCCACCCCCCCTTGACGTTTACTTGCTCTTCTCTACATTCTCTTCCTCTTATTATTGTAAAGTTTTCGTTCAGTTATCCATCCATTTTCTAAATGGATCTAGAGAATTCACGTTACCATACTGTAACGACGTCGGCATTTGCTTCAGAGTCTGAAACGCTCTGCCTCACTCACTTCATGCTCCAACAAACTACCAAGATGGTGCGAGTAAAATACATTTTTTTAAATTTTTTTTCTCATTTCGAATGCTTATTGATCATCTTGCATTTTGCATTCTTTGTTCTTGAACACGACACAAAGGTTTCGATTTGACAGACGGAATCAATAGTTTGACTTCGGCTTCAGAATTAACATTTGTACCGAAAATTTTAACGTCAAACACACTTTTATACGAATTACAGGACGGTAAATATTCGTAAACCTGCCAGTGGACAGAATTTCAGGAATCCTCATGTTGAAGTACATTCATTTCCGTTGATTTGAGTCACGAACTTAGTAACGGAATCGTGTCATTTATTCACTCTCCAACCTCATTGACGGATCGTCATTGTTTGTTTCCGAGAATGGGCTACGGTTCGAACTCTCCGAATGACCTGACACTCGCTTTCAAATAAAATACTGCGTCACCATGTATTACGACCTCCTCTAGGGTATAATTCCAAATACATAGGGCTGTCTGGCAAAGGGTGCGGTGTTTTCAGGATGTGAAATAGTTGCTCTCATTAACCACCACCGTATTATTTGCAAATATCACCTCATTTATTGTCAATCGTCTGTCATGATCAGTTACCTCTGAACACCTTGACCATCCTTCATACAGCGGAACGCAAAGGCTAACTGCTCTGGGAAGTGAACATTCGACTCTCGCTCCCTCCTTTGCCTATACTCAGCAACGATTTTGGCCAACGCCACCTAGAGGCAGACCCGTGAATATCTAGGAGAAAGCGCTGGTGTGGCGCTATGCCGCCATTAACTCCCGCCCTCTGGCAGGCGCGTCTCCCGCAAGCGCGGCCTGGCGTTACTGCTGGCGTCAAAGGCGCGCTGCGGCGGGGACCTGACCTGCGTCCCGGGCGGGGCAATTAGCGCTATCTTAAACCATCAGGCTGTTTACCGCAGCGCTCACCCGAAAACACGTGTGCGAGAACGAACGCGCCGACGCGCGCAACAGCCCAGCGCAGGGGAAGCGCGAGCAGCTCCCACATCACTCACACACACACACACACACTCCACACACTCACACACCACCAACACATCTCACCACCTTCCATCACTCTCCACTCACTTCACACCTCTCACAACACCTCACACCCACTCTCCACTCACCCCTCTCACATCACCTCACTCACTCCACTCTCTAACTCACTCTACACTCACTCTCACCATCACAACTCTCACACACACTTCACACTCACACTCACACTCACACTCTCACACTCACACTCTCACACTCACACTCTCACACTCTCACACTCTCACACTCTCACACTCACACTCACACTCACACTCTCACCATCACACTCACACTCTCACACTCACGCTCACACACTCTCACACTCACTCTCACACACTCTCACACTCACTCACTCTCACACACACACACTCTCACACACACACTCTCACACTCACGCACTCTCACACTCACACTCTCTCACACTCTCACACTCACTCACTCTCACACACTCTCACACACTCTCACACACACACACTCTCACACACACACTCTCACACTCACGCACTCTCACACTCACGCACTCTCACACTCACACTCTCTCACACTCACACTCTCTCACACTCACACTCTCTCACACTCACACTCTCTCACACTCACACGCGCGCGCGCGCGCCTCTCTGACCTTGCCGGACGACGTTTGCACTTCTTGGAAAGGGACCTGAATGAAGTTTTAAAAAAAATTTACTTTACTAATGGTGAACACGGACGCATTGTTTTTTTGTTTTTTAATGTAGGAAAAATGAGGTGAAGGGACCTAAGAGAACAATTCTTAAAATGCAATATGTGTTTTAAAAAATACACAGTTGTGCATAATTGTTTTTTTAAAATATTGTTAGAAAATTGCCACCTATGTTTTTCATGTTTATTAAAATGTTTTTCCATTGAATATTTCAGGGCGCGAAAATAACTATGGATATAAAAAGATTCTCATTTTGTATCCATTGAATTGAAGAATTTTATTTAACATAATGTGAAATTGATTACATATTTTAAATTGTAGTACTGTGTCGACGCTAGAGTTTCAACTGTTTAGACGATTTTTTCCAAAAGTGATATTCCGCGATCGATCTGAACCAATCTAGCCCCTGCGATTTTGAAACTGATATTCTGATTTTGGGAGATATTGACACCATGACTTGATATAAAATAACTATTTTGTTTAATTTTGGGTGGTTTAGCCCACTATCGCGCTCAGTCCTTCAATTTCTTTAACGTTTCTGCCTCAGTGGAGCGGATCCAAACGGGGCGACTTTAGTCGCAATCTGTATCACTGTCTCTCGGCCGCCAATTACATCGTTTTATCAGTTTTGGCGCTTCTTATTGTTTCTAAAAGATAATCTTCTTTCTGGAGCTGAGCGAAAAGTTGCGATAATATTTATCGATTCGACTGAGCATAACACAATTCTGGACGTTATGGAGAAGTCAAATCTTTGGCAAAGCTCTGGCCAGTATCGTACAGTTTCTCAACAATATGTTACAAGAAAATTTTGTTAATCTTCTTGTATGAAAAACTGTTTTTTAAGTACCGAAATCAACCATCCTACGTATGTAAATGAAAAGAAATATTAATTCAAAGATTGAATAGAAAGTTAATTAAGGCAAGCCTCTATTTTTATATATCTTCGTGCTGCTCAGAGCCGTTGAACTCTAATCTATTTTTAAATTTCCATTGTGTGTATTCCAGATTATCTGAGGAAGTGTTCTAAGTTGGAATCCGAAAGGTTTTGTTGACATTATGGTGTAAAACTTTATTCAAAGATTTAATGCAACTGTTTACTCATCTCAACGTCTTGAATCAGAGAAAACTCGAATTAATTTAATCACGTAAAAAAGAATCAGCGTTAATGCACGTACGCGACGTCACGCAGGTCCATCGAGCCGAAGGAAAGACCTGTGCGCGTGTGCGCACGCGACCCAACCCAGCGCGCCGGGTGGGTGGGCGCGTGTGCGGGGCGTGACAGCGGCACGTGCGCGTGCACCCGGGAACGTGGGCGTGTGGCACACACGCGCCTGACGCCCCAAAAAAGGAAATGCACTATAAACGATACATCCGGTCGAAGGTGAGGGCGCCAACGCAGACGAAGTGCAGAACAGCCATGCAAGCGGGGGAGATGGCGGGGCGGGGGCCGGAGCCTTTTTCCTTGTCCCCCTCCCCCGCCATTTCCCTTGGCGAGATGAACATTTATTTGTTTTCGGAACAGTACATGTCGCGCCGAGACGCAGCTTCCCACAGCATTTCTCTCAGAAAATGAATTTCACATATTAACGCATTTCCAACGCACCGGCTAAGTTGGCTTAGAGCAACTGTTGCCACTGCAGACGTTCTGACATGGAGACCCAAGGGTTCGAGTCCCAATTCTGGTGGCCTTTCCGCACTAACTACATAGCTAGGTCGAATTCAGCGGAAGTCTGGAGGGAAATTCTAGCGACCGGCTGTAAAGATGAGTTGTTTTTCGGGTTTCCGAAGAGGCGATTGCCTGAGCAGTACTCTAATTAACGCGACTTGGACAGCGTGCGTTCTTTTATCCCTCCTTCTTGCCTTAACTTCTCCCCTGACGTACACACACTTACGTATTCTGCAATACCACACACGACAGGAAACCGATCAGACGGAAGCTTAGAGCTTGTCTCACCTGAAGTGGTACTTTTCTGGCGGTGATGCATACAGAGGGGAGGAAGGATACCCGTGAACTGCCGAGTAGGTCGATGATGGTTCACACCTTATAACGAACGTTACCCCCCCCCACCCGAAGTATATCATGCACTACACTTAGGGAATAATTACCACAGCAGTTGACGCGCCAGGAATCACAGAATAAGCAATCATTTGTTCAGATGTCGGCGCTTTGAAGGTTTTGTTTACATTAGTAGTTTTCCTTTTAACCAGTACTGTTGGTGCGCTGAGCACAGGCGAACGGTGGAGGATGAACGCTTGCTGTTAGGGAAGGTACGGTCGGAAACGCTGAGAAAGCAGGGAAGTATTCTGGGCTCAGTGCTCTCGTGTGTAATATCACGTGTTTTTCACGAGGTGTAAAAAACCTAAACGAAAAAAAAATTGCTTTTTACCATAATATTTCGGTTGCGTGAAAAATTTACACACAACAAAAGTTCTCGTTGGAATGGTGGGAATTTCATACTTCATAAAGAAGCTTTGATAACCGAAATGATGGAGCTCTGTACACTGGAGTCTCATTTCCACTTATCTGGTGCAGATCAACCGAGGCAGAAGTAATTGCTGACTTCAACATTAAATACTCCAGGGTGTAACTGAATAACCGTCTCTGACCTCATTTAATCGTCATTAATCACTTTAACCTAGTCTGAGAAATATTTGTACAACTTATTTCATTGCTGTTTATATTCGTTTGTGATTTTTAATTTGTGTGAGCTTGGGATGTAAATAAAGGAGGGAAACTCGACGATATTGCGCGTATTAATGACTAAATTTAGCCTAAAGTGAAAATAGACTATTGCACCTTAAAATAAACATTGCCCTTGGAAACACGTGGGGTTGAACAGCCTCTGCCCAAGGCCCGTCAGTCGGAAGTAGACGGAAGAGTGTGGATGGCTGGGCCGCTCTAGTGCACCGCCCGCGTCTGGAGTCGTGCCGCGGCCTCCCAGGGCCGGGGCGGGCGGAGGCGGGGCGGGGCGGGGCGGGGCGGGCGCGGGCGGGTGGGACGCGTGGCGTGCGGGACGGGCAAAGGCGAGGCAGTGCGGCTGTGGGCGTTGTAAGAGAGAGGCGGCTGGGATGGCGAAGAAATGCGGGACGGAGGCGAGGAGCGGGGCGGGCGGTGAAAGGGTGAGGAGGGGCGGAGGCTGCTGGGAGAGGCGGGGTGGAGGCGGGGCAGGCCTTCGTCGGCGTCGCGCCGTCTCCAAGCGGCCTCTGAAGAAACGCGCCGTTAAATTAGATGCGACGGCGCGCGCTGCGGCGGAACTAGAGGTGGCGGGGGCGGCAGCGGAGGCGTTTGCGATGGAAGAGGTACGAACGTGCATGTGGGCGCTCGCAGGCGGCAGATGTGGCGGCGAGAGACGCCTGCCTGGCGGATGCTGCGACGGTTGGGCAGTTGGCAGCTGGGAATGGTAGGGAGGGCGGATGGAAAAATTGCTGTGGTTGTAGACGCAGCGATGAGGACGGTTGTTTGGGGGACGTAACAGTTGCGTTGGCGATAGTGGTGAGAGTGTTTCGTGATGAGTGAACAACAAACACGAATATTCGGTTTTTGTACATAATTCTTGACAATATTTGGAGTGTGTCTCGTTCGACGTGTGCGGTATGAATATGAAAACAGTTTTCCAAAAATCACTGGGAACCCAAAAATCGATTGTAGTAATAAATAGCCTATTAATCCTAGTTTATTATCACTTCTTATAAAATACCTGAGTAATTCTTATTTAAAAGCACCGCAACACATTTGTGATATGTCATGCTTTATGTATCAGACCGGACATGTAGAACGCGCAGGAGAGGGCCTCCTGTTTCACGGAGAATTTATTTAGCCTTCAGAGCTTCTCCATCAAGTGCCGCCTGAACTGCAATGCTGAAATCTCCTTTCCATTATACATTCACCGCGACTAGAGCTTAGGGATCAACGAGAGTTAACAGCCTATCCTACAACACACCAAATTGAGGGTAAAAATGTGACATCTCGGTGTATATTCTCACATGAATGGCAGGCATGACCGAAGGAACTGATTTTGAAGTTCTGAATTCACAAACTTCCTTATCATGTCCTCCTTCGCAGAGCCCTCTCCTAACTTCAGACATTTTTAAGGGTGAAAAACTCGGCTTGCTTTGCGCGTGACGAAAATTTCGAGTAGTATGCTTGTGGTTCTATAGAGCAACTTCCAAGATGGAGTTGCTTCCGGTTGTTCTCAACGTGCAAATTACACGCACACTCCTTGTTTCTCGCGCGGACAGCCCGAAGCGCGCTCTGCGTAATCTGCGGTTGCCATCAGACTCTCCCCTAGTGGCGCGGCCTCGCCTCTTGCGGGAAATGCAATCACCGCGGAGCTCAGCTTACCTCCGTAATCCGCCCTGTGTCCTCCCACCGAGGACGCCTTCTGCGATGTTGAAGTTGCCTGGCAGGATCTTGAAAAAACAATGATTCACTTCCCTGTTATGATGGCTCAGTGTCATAAATGTAGTCAGTGGGGAGATATATTTAAAAATTGAAAAAAGAGAAAAACAATAAGAGAAAAGTTTCGTTAAACAATATTTTAAAGTGAGTTATGTACGCAAGTATGTATGTATCAATTTGTGATGTATTGACAAGCGGAACTTGTCATCTTTATGAGCTACCGCCCTTCTTTACAGAAGGGCATTCCCTGTTCGGGTTACGACTCTAAATTAAATTAAATTAAATGTGCGAAAGTAGTTGTTAAAGAGAAAATTGAAAAAAAACGGCTTGTTACGTGTAGAATGTTAAGAACACACATCAAGATAAATACTTTTTAATATGTACTGCATCTCTTTGAAGTCAGCTGACCGGATGCTAGTATGGAATATGAATCAAACGTTTATTATGAAAAGAAGCTCATTTTATTATTTACCGTACTTA
The DNA here is from genome assembly GCA_017312745.1 of Gryllus bimaculatus. Taxonomy (NCBI): domain Eukaryota; kingdom Metazoa; phylum Arthropoda; class Insecta; order Orthoptera; family Gryllidae; genus Gryllus; species Gryllus bimaculatus. Next base: position 1,372,076 of record BOPP01000030.1, read on the forward strand.
ATTTCCAAACTTTAGATGGTTTTTCATTACCTCATGAAGTTATATCATTAAAATCCGATGTAATTCAGCCCAAAATGGAACGAGAACAAATTGCGTTCACGTCAAACGCGTGTAAACGCTAGAAGATATTTGTTTCTGTTGTACAAATTTCGCAAATGGAAATGCCTGGTTTTGAAACGAAACGCCTAAAATGTTCTTTGTTCGTATTGATGTAAATAAAGTCCTGAAAAATGTAAATAGAAGAAATGTATATATAAGAATTCAATTTTGGGCTTGAATTGACAACTGAAGAGTCTAAGCATTTATTATACTTCATTTTATTGGGCGTTTCATAAACACAACCTCATCCAAATATTTTTGATTGAATTGATTTTCTTTAACTATCGTGACAAGTTCAACCGTTTTAACAGTAGAAGTTTGTAGGTTGTTCTATTATTTTTTAACTTTAATGAACAATGAAACTTCTATTCATTACAGAGAAATTATCAACAATCCAAGAACGATAATTTCGAAAGCATTTTAAGGATTTAATTATTCGTCCACAAAAAGCCCTGCCTGCTTTATCCTCCCCACTAACTTGCTAGATAACTTCACGGAAACGATCAGATTATGGCATGTCGTAAAATTATTTTTAAAATGAATGTAGCAATTTTCTAGCAATGAACCCTGAAAGTTACGTGGGTTAAAATGAAACCCTTGCATGAAACACCTTCAACAGATAAAAATATCATTACACGTTATTAAGCATCCGTGTGAAGGGCAAAAGGATTTCCTTCGCTTATTGTGGATATTTCAAAGACCAGAACGCGTTTTGAAAAGAAAACTTTTGTCCGCTTTGAACTTTCTTTCTCTGGGAGTGCTGCTCCTGTTCACACACACACACACACACGCAAACATCCCGCGGATGTCAGGCGTGCGTGTACGGCCTCTCATCAGAATGCCACGCCTCACGCAGGTGTGATATTTCACAGAAGGCGCCCCGAACCGTTGACCCGACATCAAAAGCAAGTCGCCGCGGCGCCTCAAAAAGAATTTTTTTTAAAATAGCGCAATGAACTTTGAATAATTATAAAAAAAAAGGTAGCGACCTCCTCGCTCTTGTGAAGGGGTTATCCGCCTCGCTTAAAAATATCCCTGGTACCGGAAACATCCGCTCCAGATGACAGGCGCTTCCGACGCGCGATCGCTTCCGTGCTTTGTTGTCGCGGCGCTGATTTGTCGGCCCCGTTCGCTCGCGTATTATCATACAATGCGCGCGCGCCCGCACGTGCTCGTCGATTTGAATATCATCGCCCGGGCCTGTTGTCGCACGCCGCGATTTAATGACGAGGTGTTGATGAATTTGTTTTTTTGGGGGAGGAGGGCGCTGTGGAGACGACGCCGTGGGAGCGTGCGATATAAATAGAAGCTTCACGTGACTCCGCCAGATGGGTGACTTGCTTCCATGCCCTGCGTTGGTGGCAGGACGGAGGAATGAAGTTGGATGCAGAAGAGATGATGGAATGACGAATATCGTATTGACAGTAGGGATTGGCGCGTCAGTGTTGATTTATTAGTTCGACGATTATGGTGGAGTTGACTCTGAGAAGATTAGGGTGGCATTTTTGAAAGTGGAGGTCATGTCATTTTCTGTGTTCAGTGTTGGAGGTGCGATCAGCTGTAATAATGACAAAAACAATGACGACGATGAAAAATGTGTTGTGTTCTTGAAACGTTGGCGACTGAATAAAAATATTGAACGGGTCATGCGTTATATTTTGTTGAAGTGATTCATTGTTGTTGGTTGAAATGATTTTGTTGAAGGTGTGTGCAGTTGAGGCAATGCTATTGTAACGTGTTGTTTTGAAAACGGCGGCGACGAAATAGATTTAGAACACGTCGTGGATCTGATTTGTTGAAAGTTATATCAAGTGTCTCCCGAAGCAATGGCGGACATTGACAGGTCTAGTACAGGCTAAGGGTTGGAAAAATGGATTGCCGTGGACCCGTATATGCCCGGAGAAACGGGATTTCTCTCCACGAGGCATCTCCCACCAGGGGGGCACCGCCCCTATCGGGACAAGCTCTAAGCTCCCGACCGGTCTCCCGGCATGTGAAGTAGTGTAGTGCAAGTAAGTGCAAGCGTACGTAAGGGATAAGGAACAGGAAGGAAATATCGCGCGCGGTCCCTGGCCCGTTTGTTAGGCTACAGCTCCGGCGATTGCCAGGTATTGATCGGAGAAACCACGTAAAACTACCGACCAGAGCAGAAGTATCCTCCAGACAGCTAATGAATTCGCCCTAGCTATCTAGCGTTGAATCTAGCGTTGAATCTAGCGTTGAATCTAGCGTTGAATATCTTGCCACCGTCAGGATTCAAACGTAGGACCTCACGCTCAGAGGCACTGCAATGACATCAGTTGATGTCCTGAGCCACCTCTCCCGGTGCGGAGTTGATACTCTCTGAGCGCGTGGCGGTGGCACGCAGAGACTTCCAGGCTCGCGTTCTCGACGGGCGAAAGTAAATTTAGGCTCCACCCTCGCCGCGGCTCCTCGCGGGGGTGGAGGTGGGCTGGAAATGGAAAAGGGAATGGAAGTGGGAGTGTGTGTGTGGGGGGGAGGAGGTTCATAAAGGTCTACGGCCGCGCGAGGTCGCACGTGGGTCGCGCTGGCCAAATCTTCCCGCCCACGCGCCGCCGCTTGGTCGCGCGCCCAGACACCCGGTCTCGCCCATTCGTTCGTGAGATTTTTCCCGCGCCGTCTGTTATTCTTTGTGTGCTTCTATAAACGCATAAAGTCATTAAAACACTTTCTGCATCCAGTGATCTGGAAAACTATCGTTTAAATGTTCGTAGGAAAATATATTTCTGTAAATTTTGCATACACGTAATATAGAAGAAATTACGTAAAGACGTAAAAATCTTCATCGATTTTTGTCGCAAGTAGACTTCTTGAGAGATCCTGATATCAAGAAGTATGACCTGCCTCTCATGTCATGTCCTCTCCCTTGTGTCATGTCCTGCTTGTCACGACCTCTCCTGTATATCTTCGCATTACCAGTTTCTGTCATGTCGTGTCATGTCACGTCCTATCTGACAGGTCTGACATATCACTTCCTGTCTGTCATGTGTTCTGTAGGTCATGTCACGACCTGGCTGTCATGTCCTGCCCTGGCATGTACTGTCTCGTTCTATCTGTAATATCACGTTCCGTCCTGTCGCGACGGTCTTTTCTGTTTGTGCCATCTCTATCTGGGAACAACACTAGCGCGTAAGCGAACGCCGAAATTCCCAAAAAGGATATACTTCTATGTAGTCGAACTCAGAGCCTATTGTATTATCTTTTAATTTGTGGAAGTACGTTGCAGGAAACACTTCGGAACAAAATTTTCTCGAAAGTGGCAGCAAGCATTTTTTTTTAAATGTCTACTCAAATAAACCGCAGTATGTTTAACAATACGGCATAAGTCCCATTTTCATTAACGAATAATATTTCTAAATTTGAATGGAATATTATGAAAGTTCAACTTTTTTGCGAACCTCTCCTGCACCTTCATTGTTGAAGCTAGATATATCTTGCTTGATAAAACGCATAATGTGCATAAAAATATATTTTTAAATCAGTTAATATACACTTTTTCAAAACAAAAGGTCTTTTTGCGTAGTTTTGAGTGAAATCTTGACCATCTTCCTTAAGTTCACAAACAAAAAATTCTAACAAATGGCTCCAGTTTTTTTTTAACTTACGGCAAGAATTAATCAGAAGACATTGAATTGAACGGTAAAAATATATTTTTCACTTACACTCTTACATTAGAGTTGTTGGTTTTTAATGTGTCTGGTATGATGAAATATCGAACCACCTCTGGAGTAATGGTGGAGTAAATGTGGAATGCAGAAACCACAAAGTGCCAAGTATTGTATAAATGACGCGGTCCCCATGTAAACCACCGATAGCCGTTAAAATACAATCTAGAAAAACTTGAAAGTGAAATTGAAATCTCCTCTCTAATTTTGCAGTATTTCATTTCTTCTGGAAGTACTTTTTTCTTCTTTCTTACTTTCGCTCCTAAAGTTCTTAGTAGTCTCATATTTCGTTCTTTTCTCTTTCTCTTCCTTTCTCTTGTTCTTTGTTTTTCTCTCTCTCTTTCTGTCTTCCTTTCTATTTCTCTTTTTTTCACCTTTCTCTCTTTCTCACCTTTCTCTCTTTCTCACCTTTCTCTCTTTCTCACATTTCTCTCTCTCACCTTTCTCTCTCTCTCACCTTTCTCTCTCTCTCACCTTTCTCTCTCTCTCACCTTTCTCTCTCTCTCTCTCGCCTTTCTCTCTCCCTCTCTCGCCTTTCTCTCTCCCTCTCGCCTTTCTCTCTCCCTCTCGCCTTTCTCTCTCCCTCTCGCCTTTCTCTCTCCCTCTCGCCTTTCTCTCTCTCTCTTTCACACCTTTATCTTTCTCTCTCACACTTTTCTCTCCTTTTTCATTGTGTCTGAATTTATAAAATTATATTGGTTAGTTGGGTGTATTGACAGTGCTGCAATAATATTCTTTGATATAAGTACTTAAGCGACATGCACAACATTTAATGTGATGTTTCACTTGTTTTAATCGTTTAGTTTTTTGAGCCTTTTTGCTTTTAACTCACATTCTTAAATGTATGAGGTTTTGTTAGTTTGAAAAACAACACCCAAAGTTACTGTTTTCTAAGACATAGCACTGTTACTCAAATGTTATTCAGAAAAGGGAGATGGCGGTTGTGTATACACGATTATGAGAATTGTCGGAAAATATCTTTGTTGCATGGTGGTCCGAGTGATGCTAAACGGAATGCTCATGTAGGTATAAATAAGCACCATATAACGAATAATTATAATTTGACAAACTGTGTGACGATTTATGAAAACTGTCGCATTTATAAAGCCTTGAACCAAGAATTTACGAAAACCTGAAACTTCTTAGGAAAGCTTTAAAAAGGCGCTCTATTTCTTCTTGCACTTGGGCATCGCTGGCCTTGAGCCTTGCCGGATCCTCACTACCACGTGGAAGCCCACGATCACTGGCGAAAAGGTGGGCGCGTTTCCTGGCTGCACGCGCGTAAATATAGACGCGCGATTTCCGCTTACTAGCGCGCGTGTCGGCCACGCTCACTCAGCGAACAAGTACGTCGCTCGGGGGAAGGAGGTGACGTAAAGCAAAGCGGAGTGGACAGAGAGGACGTAAAGCGCTGGTGGCATTCATCCCCCTCATTTGCAGTCTATTCATTGTGCGTAATTGAATCTCTACGAGATAAAATGGTTTTTTGATTCACTGACTGGACTGTTATTGAGGAACGTGTTACTTACATTTCAGCGGAACGTATGTGTGCTCGTTTATTCATGAGGAAATATGCTGCAATATCTTTAGGAATTTTACGTAATCGAGGTTTTTGTATTTTAAAAATTATGTTGCTTAACAACGTTGAGAGGGAAAAATAAGAAATGTTTTATCTTAATTGGTTTTAAATTACTTATTTAATTATTTGCAATGGATTGTATTGCATTGTACATCACAACTTTCGTTTTAACATACTCTTCCACTATTTTGGTTTAATTTTTATAAATAATACCTACATTTCAAATTACCAATGGGGAACTTTTACCTACTCTGCATTAAACTTGAATGCAATGTACTATATTTAACCAAATACGAATTGGCTAAATTAGAGTTTGTTTTATCAAGTTAACATTTGTTTTATAAAGAATTTAATAAATTATTACTTCTATTAAAAATTGTTTTCTGTTTTGAAAGATTTATTCGATCAAAATAAGAGGCTTATTCAAGAAAGAATGGTCCTAAACATTTTAAAAAAATTACGACCATAAATTTTGTGCTGAAGAATTGTGGAGCATAGTCACAAAGATTCACTGTGCGCATATCATCTAAACTGTAGTATTTTATGGAAGGCATCTGTTTTAAATTAATTCGTAATGAATTCTAGGAAAGCGCGTCATTTTCATGACATTTTATTAGAACCGGTAGTTATGGTTATTAAATCGGAACGAGATTCATGCAAAGAATATCTCATAATTTGACATTAAATTACTAACGAAATTGGATGGTTTCCAAATATTCTAATTACGAAGTCAAAATAAAGTTAACAGAAATGATTTATAATCGTGAAATTAATTTACTTTGACGTGCAAATTTTTCTTGTCTAATGCAATTTGGCCTTGTAATACTAAATAATGTATGTATTTCACATGTGTAGAAAGTCGGAGAAGATGGTTCGGTTAGTTGCAGGAATCTCGTCCAGAGCAATGTTTTCCGGTTTTTCTCTTCTTTAACCCTTTCTCGTCCGTTTCAGGAGCGCCTTTGCCACCCTCGGGTTTATTATTCATGGGCCGCTTGCTTACATTTCAAGCACATGACGAAAGTGCGGTCTCTTGCGGAATAATGGCGAAGTGAGCAGAAACCCGAGAGGAGCACTTCCATCTCTGCACCTCTGTTGTTGACACAACGCTTTGTTGTCTCTGTTTAACCTTGTTAGAGCCACCGCCTCTCGACCTAACTGCGGACTGTGGTTGCGGAATGTGCGGTTTTGCTGAAGAGTAGTTACCCAAAGAATGGGAGGTGGATAAACGTAGCATTTTGGTGAGAATACTTCCTCGAAAAAGTGAGAAAGGTAGCTGGAAAAGAAAGTATTGAAAAAGCAGTGTTCCTCATTTACAATTTTTGTAATTTTTAATTTTTCATGTATTTTGGATAGTGCAAATCAAATAAGTCTACATACACATATGTACATATATAAAATTAATTCAATTCATTTCATTTGAGAATTGAAAACTATGCATTTACATAAATAAGATCGATAACTTTTTAAACCAATAAATTCTACTTTTGTTGTTTTTGAGTGAGAGAGAATCAATAATTTTATCCCAGTTGTCACTTCATTCATTTCACACTCTTTTTGAGAATATTTAAGATGCAAAGCAGAGGTTTTGTGCTTTCATTTAATGAATACTAATACCCAATACTATTTACTGTTAAAAAGTCAATTTCCATTAAGTGAATGTTTTCAATTACAAAAAGTATAATTCCTTGAAGAATGCCAAGTGATTTTTTATAGTTGATAAATTATTAAATATTTTCTTAAAAGTGTGAATGAAATAAATATTATTCCTAATTTAAATTTTCATTATATTTTAAAGGATAATCAGTGTAAAAAAAGGAATATAAATGAAATATTGTTGAGAAATAAAACAAACTACTCTTAAAACGCGTACGTTTTCCAGCTGAAGGTAAACTGAGGAAACGCCCTCACTGATTGCAGAGAAATAAAGATGATTATTTTGTGTGTAGTAAGTCTAAACATAATACGTATATAAAATTTGGTCTTATAATATTAAAATTATATCATGAATATATATCACACGTGTAATATGTGAGTGAATGGCAAGCTCGTCATAGGTGGAAAAATCACAACGAAGGATTCAATCTTTCTTATTTCTTATTTTCCCCACTCGTTTCACATCGTATCCCCCCCATTCAAATACAGACTTCCTGTGATGGCCGGCGAGCTTGGCCGGAGTGGCACATCCTCTTGACGTCGCCCCGGGCGATGGCCACAGTCCACTCGGGCAGGGAGCCCCCAGAGATTCAATTACGATCGATATATCGGGAGCAAATCAGCGCGACCGCCCCCTGCATCAGTCATGAGGCGAGCGCCGGCCGCAACGGCCGCCTCGGCAAACCGGGATGCGCGCTTTCATCACGGCCTCCGTCCGCATGACGGCGGCGGGCGCTTGACGTCCGCGCGTTGTCACGGGACAAGAGATGGGTTGACTCTTCATCGATCTTGCTCGTGTCTGAGGTGAGCGAGGTTACGTAATCAAACGAGCTCTTGACAGAGGTGGAAACGTCGGTTTGCTACAGGAAAAAAAGAGCGCTTTCGAAACTAGATCAACTGTAAACTGTGCAATATGAGGGGAAAATTTCAAGTTCAGATACAACGCTACTTAAAATTCTGCATACATTATGGTTTCCGGTTTGCACGTAATTAAAAAGTAGGCTGATGTCTGAAATATGTTTTTTTGCCTCTAAATTTCGATTTCATGGATCATTTATAGTACTGAAAGCTTCACATTTACGACCTGGTCAAGAAATTTATCGGCCGAACCGGAAAAGCCGACATACCATACATTGGAAATAAAAACAATTATTAATGAATCTGGCAACTGAAGCAACGTTTGTTCCACTTTTTGCAACTGCGTCTCTAATGGATGTAAAGAAAGCTTTACTCCCTTCTTTTGTTTGTTTATGACATTTCTGATTACGATAGTTGCTTCATTAGGAAATAAATTGCCAACTAAATTAATTTCAGTCAGAGGTGACTCAGTAAGAAAAACATTATATGCACCTCCACGGCGAAATGACTTTTACGAGCTCGGAAAACATCAAAATCGGCACGGCTGTGCTCGGCGTCGATTACCTAACCATCGAGCTCAAAACAGTAAAACTTCTCGCCTGAAACACGTAAACCATTGCTATGATTTTGAACGTAAGCATTCTTTTCTTCTTGTTCTCACAAGGGAAAACTAGCGGGAGTATGCAGCATACCGAAACATTTCCTCATTGTAGTATTATTACTAAAAAATAATTCATTTTTGTAAAGTATATTACGTCATTTAAAGATCTATTGAGGGATAAATTGCACCGTGAGAGAAATATCCGACTTTAACATTGGAGGAATATGACGTTTTTTTGAATTTCTGTTTTGTTGCAATTTTTAAAATTTCAAAGGCTTTAATTAAAATCTGAGTATACCATACATATAAAGGCACATTCATCTATTCCCGGAAAAAATGTAAATAGGAAAATCGCCAGCAATTTTTCAGTAAATTTCGAACATGTGACGGGATTGTAAGATCCGCCGAAGATTAAATAGTTTTAACTGTTTTCGGACAGGTACAACTATATCTTACATCTGATGTGATTTCCAAGTTTCAGTTCAAAAACCTTAAATCTGTCAGATTTATGCACGATACATTCACCCGCCTAGCATCCATCTGCACAGACACGCCAAATTTCAAGTTAAACAATGCTTGTGTGTTCTCGTTACGTACATTAAACCTTGACCACCTTCGGAGCTGCACTAATATTCCTTAATCTTGACGTGTATTCGAAGTCACAAACCCAAAGATAATTAACACGGATGTTACGACCGTAAATTTCGAGATCGTATTGTTTAGGTGATTTCAGTACACTATAGTACAGGGAGGAAAACTGCAAAGGATAAAAAGCAATCAGGTAGTGTTTTGTGTTGCAATAAAATATTCCGAAATACGTAAAAGAACTTATGGAACAGTCATAAGATTACCTTAATCAAACATACTTCATACATTTTATGAAAATCCTATTTCGTCATATTGCCCTGTTTTCGTGTTTTTTCCCGAATATCTCCAAGGACGTTATATACGAAACATCTTATTTAGAGTCTCGGAGGATTTTTTTTCTCAAGCCCGAGATCCCCCTAACGACCCACGCACTTCCTGTATCGACTTCGCCGCAGTCGATGAGCGCTCCCCACCTGTTTCCGCTCGCGGCGGCGGCAGCTGACCGCGAGCAAGCGGGCTGAATATAAAATCTAACAATACCACCGGTTGAAGCGAAGCCCGCGCGCGCGGAGCGGCGGGGTGCGGGTGGCGGCGGCGGGGGGTGGGGATAGAGCTGGTGCGGGTGGCAGCGGCGGGGGCGTGGGGATAGAGCGGCCGCGGGTGGCAGCGGCTGGGGTGGGGATAGAGCGGTAGTGGGTGGCAGTGGCGGGGGCGTGGGATAGAAGCGGCCGTGGGTGGGCAGCGGCGGGGCGTGGGGATAGAGCGGGGGAGGGTGGCAGAAGGCGGAGGCAGGGGCGCGGGTCGGGCAATAGAGCGGGAGGTGGGTTGGTGTAGGGACCGAGGACGGAGATTCGGAGGGGCCAGGCTGAAATTACGGGATACGGACTGGTGGCGATGACGCTTTTGAGCTTAGACGCTCGCGGGGCACCAAATACATGTGCGGTTTAAATACGGTGAAATATTCAATGACTGAATCCGAGAGAAGCGTCAGTGCCTTGGTCACTTGAAGTAGTGAGTGGAGTCCAAACCCAGGAATTTGTAGTGGAGATTTTGTGATAGGCAGCGGAGTTTCTCCTGCTTCCCCCTGCTCTTCATTTCCAAGCATTGTAGCAGCGTCATCTTCAATATATCAAATTAGTTATATCTTTCCATCCCAGATGCAGTGGACGGCTTAGTTGTGAAATTACATTTTAATAGTAATCGACAACATAATGTCGAACGTTAGTGGCGCCGATTACGAGTTCATCGCAGAAATTAATCGGAAAACGCATCAGTGAATTGGAATGCAAATTTTCTGTCAAAAGCAAAACGCTGCATTCTTTTCCTCATCAGTATACATCGCACAGGAGGAACTGATTTCTCTTGTGCATTCCTCTGTATTGGCCATATCTTTCTATTTATAATGTTCACCTTTTTACTATTTGCGTTATTCGTCAAAATTCCCTAAGTTTTGTTTGCTGAATGCATTGCAGAATTCAGCATGCTTCAATAAGTTCATTGTTTGCACACTTTAAATGTGTGCCATTGCCAGGCTGAAATAATATTGGAAGATCAAACATAGATGAGTTTATAATTTATGGAACCCATCGATAATTGGTTCGAATTTACTCTCTCCTGAAGAACAGCTTGCAAAGAGGCGTAGAAAGAGAGCGGCGCGGGATACGGCAAAGGAATGCAAGAAACAGCCCGTGAAATTCGTAGATGGATGCGAAATGGAGCGGCAGGGCCGGCGGGGAGGCACGGGATCGCGTCGATGGGCGGGGGGTGGCGGCGTCGACATGTGGAGCGAATCGGGGCACGCCACTGGTAGGGCGTTCGGTTTCTCACACGTTACGCCACGGGCAGTGAGCAAGGCCGGCCGCGGGGCGCTGACAGCCAAGAGCGAATATGCCGCGGCCGACCATCAATGGCAGGCGACACATATAAAATAGCACGGCGAGACGGCGGTCGGCGAAGGGGGGGCGGGGCGGGGCGGGACGCAGGGGTCGCCTGTGAATGAACCGCCACCGCCGCCGACCTGGAGGGCAAGGTAGCCGGCGATGAGCTGTGGATGATCGCTGCCAGCTTCCCCTCCCCCTCCCTCCGCCTTACTTCTCATCGCTCCTTTTGCCCTTGCCCTGCCGCCCCACCGCGCCCGCTGCGCAACTGCTCCCCCTCCTCCCTGGCAGCGCTGCCACGGCGCGATTTTTTCCTCGTCAGCTGCCGCTGCCGCTGTCGCCTCCGCTGCTTCGGCTGCTGCTGCTGCTGCTGCTGCTGCTGCACCTGTGGCGCCCGCGTGCCCGCTGCGCGGACCAGGTGTACCGGGGAAGCTGGGCGCGGCAGCGGCTGCCTATTAGGCTGACAGGCCGGAACTCGAGGGTGCTGGAGCAGAAGTAATGATAGTACGAAGTCTCGCAGTGGAAGGTCAAAACAGACCATTTGAAGTGATAGATTAAGATCCTAAAAGAGCCGTGCCTTACCGACAAGGAAATACGTCTCTTCGGAGCGTTAATCGATTTAGATGTTCTTAGTGAATGTGAAGTTATGCTTCCTTTCATACTATCCAAAATTTAGTAAATGTAGCGTTCCTACCTCTCCGAATGTCTCTTTCACTTTTTATTGTTTTTTGGCAAAGAATGATGTACACCATTTTCGCATACGATAATGTTTTCGCCCTTAAAAATTTTTATAGTGCATTTTCTGGACATTTTCTGGCTCTCGAAAAGTGACACATCTAATAAAAACGTGGAGTTCCTGACAAATCGAAACTAATTGCTAAAATATTTTTAAGGACAAACTTTTTCACAATTTTAGTTTTAATCTTTGAATTTTGTATCATCAAATCAATCAATTATACTAGAATGAAAAAAAATTCTTGAACATTAACGCATAAAACTCGAGGGAAGTTTCTATTTCACTGTTGTTAAAATATATTCTTTCAGAAAATTATACGGAGAACATGATGTTCATTACAAATTTCGAATTTCAATTGAAACATTCATACATTTTTAATTAGTCGCTTTACAGCAACTGTATTTCGCACAATTTGCGAATATTCATCCGCATCGTGAAGATTATGAACAGGTCACCTCATTTGTAGCACCACTACCCAGCGGTCCGGGTAGCGGTGCGTGTACCTGAACCGCAGAGCGCTCTGTTCTGAGGCCGCGAGCATCGAGAGGGTTGAAAGGGCTTCCGTTCGCGGGCGGCAATAGCACACTTGACTGAGACGTCGTTGCACTGGGAGTTGGGCAGAGACCTTAACGAGCGGCTTGCGTTCCGCGTAAATCGGCTTAGCAGGTCTGCGGCCACCAGGCTTCGTATCTACAGCTCGCAGTTGCTGCGAAGTCCACAGACAGGCAATGAGTGCGGTTAGTGTGTTAATTGTTAACGCCCCTTTATACATAAACAAGGTTTTATAGTTAAAACCGCATTTGGCGTTTTGTGGAAATTTCCGCCGAAGAGAATTCCTACTAACTACCATTAAATGGCGACATTAAAATTGAATTAATTCATCCGCTGTTCTTTTTACTGCGTCAATAAACAGCTAACTCTTTTCTTCCATTATTAACAAATCATATTTAGCAAATATTAACTATGTTTTATGCTACTAATACTTTATGCTACTAATACTTAACCAAATACTATTAATAATCATGAGATCAACACGTAAAATATAAAACATACTGCATAACTTTTAATTTCAGCTTCAGTTTATTTAAGAATCCTGCAGCGATTACGCCACTTCGTTATATGAAAGTACAAGACATTTGGCTGTATCGTTCTTACCATATGCTTCTCAAGAAAAAAAATCGTCGACTCCGGAAAAAGACCTTCCTTCGACATCGTAATTCGGACGCCGGCCGCGCGTTTGTTGTCACCGGCTGCCGCCGCCTACCAACGCTGTAAGCAAGCGAGGGCGTTTACTCAAGGGGCGTCCAAACGCCGCTATCGCTCCTCCGCGGAGGACAGGACCTGGATGAGAGACTTCGATCTAACTCGATTAGCCGCTATTCCTTTCATATACCTCCACGATTTTCCAATCTTTGCCACCTTCTAGTATAGACCGTCTTTCTCCATGTGCCCCTTGGTCTTCCTGCAATACGACAAATCGCAAAGGCCGGGAAACGTTCTAAACTCACACTGTGTGTGTACTGCAAGTACGTGTGTTTCTCTTCGTCGGACGCGCCGCCCCATGCAGCAGGGCTGGGCTGGGGTGCGCGGTGCGCGACAAGTGTGCCGCACATGTTTCGCGTGCACCACCGCCTTGCGCGTCTTACAAGTTCGCGACGTTGGCGATGGCGTCGGCGTCGGCGACAAGCACACTAAGTGGCGACACAACGTCATCCCACCCTTTCCTGCCCTCGCCGCCGCCCACCCCGCTGGCGTTTATCGCCTCGGGCGTCTTCTTAAGGCTCCGCCGCCGCCGACGCTGTTGGTGACGAGATGCGCAGTGGGCCGATGCGGCCCGAAAAGAGTAAGAGTTTTTTGTCGTTTGTGAAGTAGCACCTAAACAAATGTAAATCTTTGTAAATGTACGTGTAGGCTCGGTGAGATCAGTGGCGACGACCGCTGCCACTGCAGCGTCGTTGACCGGGTGATAGGGTTCGAATCTCGATGGTGACGAATTTTCGACACTACATACATAAGCAGGGCGCTACTTGGAGGAGAATTCTAGCGGACAGCAACCCTGATCGATAGCTTTTCCTCTCTCCTCTCATTAATATGCGAATATTCTTACTTACCCCTCCTGACCCCATACACAAACACACGTACTTCCAGTAGACACATAGTGTGACCTTAGATCATTTCCTTGCTGATGGGATTCTTCGCATCGGAGGAAGACCAAAGAGCACATGGAGAAAGACGGTATACTAGTAGATGAACTGAAAAAACTGAAAGACTGAAGAAAATGAAAAGACTGAAAAATCGCGGGGGGAGTTGGGGACACCACCCATACTACAACATGCCATACACATCCAGGGTTACAGATGATCCCTAGAAAGTTGACTCTCCCGGGCCCGGAAACTCACTTTCAAATGTATACCATGTATAAATAAAAATTAAGCAACGTAAAAATTCATTTCGTTTTTCAATACACCGTCTGATACTTTTTTGTTAATTTCAACGGTTTACGATATGACATGTCGGCTTATCTCATGTTTCCTTTTTACCAGGGAATTAAGTGAATTATAAAAACCTTCGTTCCTGTTCCATTTGTATCGTTTGTTACGAAATATGTCTTCTTTTTCTACAAATTTAACTTCCGTCCCCATTATTTTCTAAACGGTTAAACATGTTTTCATCAGATTCAGAACATACGGGCCATAAAATTCCATATTTAGCTATTATTTGTGCCCATTTGAGTTAAAATCTAAAATAATTATAACTCAAATGAACAAACAAAATGTGAATGTAATCAATATAGCAAATCTGAAGGGAGAAAAGTGAGCGCGAATGAATATTTCGACTTTTCATGGTTTAAGATAAGGTTCAAGTAAGGTGAGCTGGTAAGGAGAAAGGAAATAAGAATTCGAGATATTAGTGCTTCAGATACTGAGTTTCTATATTATTATTATTATTATTATTATTATTATTATTATTATTATTATTTCGCGAATCGGCGATCATGGGGACACGCGATACGTGCATCCCAGCATTTTATCGCTGATTCCCTTTTTACACCTCAGGGTAATTATCCCTGGGGAATGCGATGTCATTGTGATAATGAAGAAGGATGAAATATACACACACAAACATACAGAGACACACACAATACAACCCCGCCCGAGGCGGGACTCGAACTCGAACCCGTGATCCTTTGGTCAGAGATCGCCACTGCACTGCTGCCTTAGCCATCGGATCGGCATTATTATTATTATTATTATTATTATTATTATTATTATTATTATTATTATTATATTATTGGTGTTGTTGTCCATCATTTATTCTCAACACCCTGCTTTGGCCAAGGCAAGAAACGCAAAGCTTAAGTGGTTAATTACTAATAACCTTATAGATACTAATATTACATTTGCAGGTAGCTTAACAACAACACATACACATTATGATTATTGTTGTTGCTGTTGGCTGTTGTTATTTTATTATATTTGTTTTGTTCGTTGCGGGTCTACTTTTGACCCAGTGCGCGCCGCGTCGCGACGCCGTCTCCGCCGGCGGGCGGTGCGAAGGTCGCGCGCTTAAATATGTACGCCGCGCCGCCTCCCGCACGCAGGCACTTGCGCGTTGGATGTGTGTTTGCGCGCGCGCGGCGCTCTGGAAATAAAACTGAAACGTGTCTTGTTTGGACGTCGCGCCGACGACATGGGCGCCGCGCCGTGGCCTCGTGACAGCAGTTCTTCAGCTCTTGAAAAAAAATCAACATTGATTCCGAAAGAATGTCAATTGTTGTCAGTTTATACTTCCGGGTGTTGTGCAATATCGAATTTTTTAAATTTAATCTTACTGATGTTGGTAGGACCTAAAGGGTTGGTTCGCTCTTGATGTTTTTTTTTATCCCACGCATGAACTATCCAGAGAACTTTTTCTGAATGTAACAATTCCATAATTTTTTGGATTAAAAGTTACATATTAAGTTGATCTTGCGGATGGCATGCAATCTTATCGTTGAATTAAATTATCACTGAGATGGAATACGTTTAGCATTTACTTTCAGTTTTTAAAAGGTATTTAGGGTTTCTTCCACATGTATTTTCTATAGTAAAAAATGTTGCTGGACGGTATTTACACTTTCTAAAATTAAATTGTGGTTCACAAGCTAGCACGGTTAAGAAGAAACACTTGTACACGTAAGCTTCCGCGGCTCGAGTTCATGACCTTTTGGATGTCCGGGTGCCGCCCTGTCAGTACCCTGAGGAAGCCTGCGATATGACAGGTGAAACGTCAGCCTCTCAGCCAACGACGCGGCGTTACCCGGACAGCCAAGAAGTGATGAAGAAACAGGTTTCCATAGTTCAATAAACTTTTCCCCTTGACAATGTGAAGAGCTCAAGTGTAATAGTATACCACGACTTGTCAATGCCAAATTACAATTACGGATAACTTCGAATTATCGAAGAATCGTCGCATTCTGTTTATAGGAAAATAATAAAATAATCGTTTAATACATTATTGAGTTTTGTGTAAATTATTACGTAGACATTTGTTCTTATGTAATTAATGTAATGAATATACATTTGTGCATCACATATCGTCTGCACTTCTAACACAATTTCGTTTTTCTATTTTTCAGGTGAGTGTCTCAAAGAGCAGCTGCGCTACAAAACTGTCATGGGGTTGGTAAGCTAAACTTTCAGAATTTATAATTCCGAAACTAACCGAAAGAACGGAACTTTTGTTAGATTTGAAAGTATTTCTTATCTGGTCTTGCCTTTTCTTATTTGTTAGCTCGCAATGTCATTCATCAATAGGAACTTTATATTCTAGTCTACTGATGAATTATTGACATGACGTTTCAGAAATGCCAGGGAACAAAAGGGAAACATTTTTACCAATAAATATTTAATTCTAGAATGTATCTGGAAGACTTCTCTTCTGTATTTTTCTACCATTTTTTCTATTTCGCTAAACACCGCGCCGAACATTTACGACCATTTACGGATACGATCATTTGCAGCAACAAACTGTAAAATAAGAATAATAATAAATTATAACGAATAATTATGTTATAATAATAAATTATTGTAATTATTATTACTTTCAAACATTAAATAAAAAGGCATTTTATCGTTTTGAAGAAAAGAGGCCGGTTACGCAAAATAGTTGGGGAAGTAAGTCGCAATTTCTCTGGCAACAGCCCCGCTCTCGTCGACCTTTGGGGAGCGCTCGCCGGCCTGCAGGTTCGACGCCGCCGCCCGTTGGCGAAGTGGCTCCAACTTAGCGCACCACGCGCCCGTCAGGGACCTACTTGAAACTTCCAAATAAGCTCGTTAGCTAAAGGGGCGCGTTCCGAGCAGGTATCGCTCCGTGGCAACGAGCAGGGACGCTGCGGCCACGCGACCTCCCGAACTACCCCATTGCCTCTGCCTCTGCCTCTGCCTCTGCCTCTGCCTCGGACTTCATCTTCTCCAACTCGACACATATTACCACCAGCGAGGCACCGCCTCAGCCGAACAAGGTCTAACCTCACTCGACATGTGTGGTAGTGTAGAGCATGTTTGTGTGTGTGTAAGGAGAGGGGATAGGACAGGAAGAGGAAGGAAAGATCGCGGTCTTTTGCCCGCTTGTTGTGATACTGCTCCAGCTTTTGGATGGTATTGATCCGAGAAACCACAGAAAATTACCGATTAGAGCAGCCGCCAGAATTATTCTTCATACAGCGGCTGAATTCGTCCTACCTATACAGCTAGTAGTGTAGAATATCTGTCATCGTCTGAACTCGAGTCCCTGAACCTGCTGATCACGGTCACTACAGCAGCAATGCTGGCTCTAAGCTAACGCAGCCGCTACCGTGTTTGCGTTTGCGGTTGTCACTGCCTTGACTTTTTAAATTTATTGACGAAATGAGGCGACACGGCGTTCAGCTCGAGAGATAAAAATCAAAATAATTTGTTAATAATTCTATTTTGCAGTGGGTAGCTTATGAGTTCAGCTACATACTTAGAGCTTTGTAGTAAGATTAGGGTTGGGCAAGACGTATAATGACTAGAAGGATTTAATACGGGAAGAGGCGTTAAGTGGTTATCAAATGTCTGCAAAACAGTTGAGAAATGTTGCTATCGGTTAGGTTGCTTGTGAGAGAAAAGGAAGAGATATGAAAGTTATAGATGCTGCACCAGATACGTAGAGAAGGTTGAAATAAAATAAAATAAAATAAACGTGGTAAATTTTTTGATGATGTGCTAGGGAGTTCGTAAAAAGGTTGTTGTGAATGATTACTTGATTACTGATAGACCATAGGGCATTCACTTCATTCTGCTGAAACTTCCAACGCTCTTACAGAGTTTTTTAGCTACTTTCAATAAGCTTCAGTATTATCACCAGCGTACTAATTATATTAGCTACTGACATCTCGCAACTCCACTATCATCAATTTTTGAAGCTCAGTAAATGAACTTCACAGTACCATACACTTTTCTTAATCTATTTAACGTAAATGTTCTGGATTTGAATCTCTTTAAAAGGAAATATTAAGTAAATGAAACATATTTTTCCTTTAAATTCGAGATATCGAAGTTCCATTTACATCCTCAAGATTTTAAGTAATCCCTTCGACGCTGACGTAATTTATCGATCTATTAATCATTACGACTGTCGGTAACTCTTGTCATCATCCGTCGTTACAGTTGAAATTGTATACACTACAACGCCAGTCATATTGAGGAAATAATATTATTGGTGTCTTTCCCCTTGGGTATTCCAATAGATTTCAGTGGATATTAAATAATTGAAATTTCTGCTTATGTTTAAGTTATTCTTTATAGTTTATATTCGCTGATTATACATCAACTTATCATTGTAAGCTTTGCAACTTAAAACAATCGTAAAAACACACATTCACCTAACTTTTAGAACTATCATTTGGTCCGAAGGAAAAGTAACAACAATTCTTGTTTCTTAAAACGTTACTCGAGTTTTGCGTTAAATAAAAATGCAAAATAACTTTTTTCACGCTCACGAGTTTTTAAGAAACTTTTATTTTTTATTAAAGCTTTAGTAAACAGATTGCGTGTGTATCTTTCACGAATAAATTTAGATTTCAACAGAAACCAATTTTCACTCTGTTGGAATTTTTGAAGCTATATAAGACTACGCTGTGCCTGCGTTAATGCACGTCCTCACTACTGCTGTTATCATAGCGTTTCTTCCTCCAGCCCAAACGCGCACCGTTATGCGGTCGTGAAAAGAGGCATTCTTGGCACGTGGAAAGAGATTCTATCGCGCCCAGCAAATATTTGTATTAAGGAACGCGTCGTCGCCAGTCGTGATGAATTGGGTCGTGTTAATCATAAGAAGAGAAAAGAGAGGAGCGAAAGAAGTCTTAATTAATTTTTATCTTGAAGTGAGTTGGCCATGGTTAGCGAGGACACGCGGAGCTCCATTCGCAGGAGAAGACACGAAGAAGGTTCACACTCTTTTCCTCTAGGAAACGTATGACGGCAGGCGTTCGCCTATGTGCATCCCCTATTTGTGAGATTTATTGAACATTTCCCCAGTGCCTCAGAACAGGGCATTCGGTACAGTGTTTGCGACGAACCATGTAGACTACTCTAAGCTAAATTAATAGAACACTGAAGATGAATGGTTGGTTAACAAGTTATATCGCGTTGACCAGGAAGAAACGAAGTTTTAATTTCTAGTTAGAGGCAACCTGCAAGCCTATGATAAGACATTCAATTGGATAAATTCGTAATGAAATCATTGCTTCCGACAAACCAATTACTATTACTCCCAAAATGAATATTACCTTGTCTTTCGCTCGTCATGTGTTTTGTCTGGTTGTTGTAGTCCATTCATTGATAATAGTGACTTACTTATATTGATGTCATAAACAAAACTCATTTCTTATAATGTCGCAGATAGAAATTTCGTTTTAAGGCTGAAGTTATTGCATAACATGATTTAAAGTAAAACTTAAAGTTTGATTCAAAATATTTTTGTGGTGCGCAAATGAGAAATATTAATTCAAACAAAAATATTTTATAATTATCATCTAGATCTCACTAAATATTAAAGTTGAAATTGTGAAGTAGGTAAGCATCATAATTACAGCATAGTTGTTTATTTTCATTCTTATTTAGCCCCAAAATAATAATGGTTTACTGTAAACAATACATTAAGAATAATGCACGCCTAATACAATCGAGTAAATACGAATACTCGTAATAGTCTACTGTTGCTATTTTTATCTACATTGATCTGTTATGTTCTACAAGTAATGAAGTTTACATTTTTCTTCCAGGCTTCTCTGTCTCATAGCAGTCATTTATTTGTCTTTTTTCCGTTCGTCTTTATTGTCGTCTCAATTACGCTCCATTAGTGAATTAGCAAATACAGCCATGATCCCTGAAGCTTTTAGTTCCGAACTGATCAAAGCCAAATACGCCATTCGCCGCGCGTCCGATCACGTGCGGAGAGCCAGTGGACGGATTCGCGTTTCAGCCTAAAGCTGCAAATAAATGCCAACCGCCAAGGCCTCTGCCTCGTAACCGCAGAAACGTCATGTCCCTGCACGTTGGATTAGAGACCGCGTTTAGAGAGGTAATGGATATGTTCTGTGTACTTACCGCGTCGCGTTACTAATAAACGCAACATGATATCCGCTCGTTACACTCCGCAGAGATCGCCAGTAAGGGATGTTTCCGTGCGTACGAGGGCGTGAACCTACTCAGTTCTGACGTTCGGCCCGCAATAGTATTTGCCAAAGAAACACGAGCCTACTTTCTACTCGATTCGCAAGAGGTTTTATTAATGTTAGTTCATCTAATTGTGAAAATTGAAATAGATTGCTGGTTGCAGATTAGAAAAGGGTTTCTAGAATTTATAACTGTCGATAATAGAGACTTTTATATTGATAATAAAACCTGTTAAATTTCATAAAAGTGAAAATGAAGGAAATGATTTCCCGCAGCACTGTATTGAAAAAACTACAGATATTTTTAACAAAAAGATATGTAATCATGCAGGATATGTTCGTTCAAAATATTTTCGATCACATGCTCATCCCCTTCAAATCAAATAAATATAATTTCAAATGATACATTATATTTATTTTTTGTCGAATTCTGTTAAAAAACGAAATTTTAGTATATCCGCTTTAAAAACTTGCTTTCTCCCCACCTTTCGGCGACCTAATAAAAATTGGAACAGCGTAACACACAAAAGAAGTTTCTACCAATGCGTTGGGCTCCAACAGCATCCGTTATCAATACGAAACTTCACCCTTTCACTGCCACACACGACATGCAAATGCGCCGATGAATACTGGAAGCAGCCTATTTCATGGAAAGTTGGAGTGGGCTTGATCATCGAGGCAGACGCTGCATATTCATGCGTAGCGTGGCGGACAGCGCACGTACATTCATCGTGCGGCCGGAGCGCCATTACTTCATTAAGTAAATCCTTTCCGCCCATTACGAGAGAGGCCGTGCGGGCGCGGGAACGTGGGAGCGACGCCATGGGCCAGCCCCGCCCACCAGCTCGCCCAGCCCGCCTACCCCACTCACTCTGCCTACCCCGCCTATTCCCCTCACCCGCTACACCCCACTCACGTCTGCCTACCCCGCCTGTTCCTCTCCACCCTGCCTACCACCCACACCACGCCCGCCTATCCCGCCCATTCCCTACCGCCAGACCAAGCCTAGCCAAGCCTCGCCCATACCTCGCCCACGCCCCAATCCACCCAGCCACTACCCCGTCCACCCGTCCACCCCGTCCACACCCCGTCCACCCCCGTCCAACCCCGTCCAACCCCCGTCCACCCCCGTCCAACCCCCGTCACCCCGCGTCCACCCCGTCCACCCGCCCCACCGCCGTCCACCCCCGTCCACCCCCGCCCACCCCGGTCCACCCCCGCCCACCCGTCCACCCCGTCCACCCCGTCCACCCCGTCCCCCCGTCCACCCCCGTCCACCCCCGTCCACCCCTGTTCACCCCGTCCACCTCCGTTCCCAGCCCATCCACCTCTGCTCAGCCTCGCCCACCCCTTAACCCCCACCCCACCCAGCCCACAAGCTCCTCCCAGCCTCCACATCCTCTGCTCCACCCGCCGCGTCGCTCGCGCCCGTTGCGTATATCTCACAAACAACACGATCGTATTCTATCTAAGTCTTCCCTCCCAGGTTTTCGCTACCCAAACTGGTTTTTCTTTACAGCATTCCAACAACTCGACTCCAGCTATAAATCTCCACCGCTAACGTGTATTCCGTTTATTCGTACAACCGTTCCAGCCGCTGCAGATCTACTTCCGGTCTTTGCAGATCTAGATGAAAAGCTTCTCACTCTAACGCTCTTCGACGTTGCTTATTTTATTGCTTTATTCCTTCTCCTCTCGCATCTTCCGTTTCTTTTTAAGGTTTATTCATAGGTACTCTCTTTCTTATTTAACTCCGCTCTTAATTTATTTCACCCTCTTTCCGATTCTACTATCCTTGACCTCACCTCATTCTGTCCTCACAGTCCTCCCTATTACCTTTTTTCCTTCAAGTTCTGCCTGACTCGCCTAGGCACCAAAGTCTTTTACTCAGAGAAGGATGTTCAGAGATGTCATCAAAGGACGCTTCAGTGCGCCTTCCAAAACCGGAATCTCTTTCATGCGTCGCAGTTTCTTCACCTGCTCTCTTATTTAAATTATGTCTCGAATTAGTAATATTTTTGGTATTAATTTCGAAAATCTCACTCGTGTCCTCAACTATGCTTCTTGGCTTCTATTTTTTCGTGAACTTCGTTCTTGTGTAACTCCGCCCATCCTTCATCTGCATTTTGAAATCGTATTTTTAAAAATCACTAGGCGATAGTGATCTTAATTTCAACACTTGACGATAACAGTTATTTCCTTGCAGTCACGCTATCAACTGGTTTTCTCTTGTACTATTTTCCACTAACTACAAATCCACTTTTCGCGTAATTACCTTTCCCCCCCCCGCGCAGTACGCCCACCTCCTGCAACCCCTTTTCCGCGCATTACGCAACTGAACTGGATTGCAATTGCGAATGGCACTGAGGCAATGTAGGGTCAGGGAGCACTGAGGATCATTTGATACTTGCAGGCACTGTGGCACATCAAATTGACAGCAACAATGTCCCGCAAACCGAATGAGGAATGGATTAAGTTTTCATTTGGAATGTTAGCACTGAATAGGATTTAATGGTATGGATGGTCGTAGATCAGCATTCACGTGAAGACATTTACTCGTGATTAACATTCACAAGGAATGTACCATTGGGAAACATGGGGGATTTGAAAGGTAATAAAGATAAGATGAAAGAGAAACCTTGAAGAATGCAACATTAAAAAGGTGGAATGGGAATTAACACAAATGAATTTGCAGTACAAATAGTTCAGCAATTTTTGTAAATTAAAGTGCACAAATCAACGAGAGAAACAGCAGGTTTTCAACTTTCAGTTGGAATTCGTGGAGTTTAAGTATTCAAATATTTATTCGAAAACCTGGGGTTGCTAATGTTTTTAAAGAATGAATAAACAATTTTTAAAATAAATCATTCAACAAAATATTTAAAAAAAGTCTTCTTTAAGAATATTTCGAGATTTCAACTATGCTATACTTTAATTGCAATTTGTACAAACCAAATATGAGGGGGAAGAAAAGCAAGTTTAACACAGCTTTTTAACGTATCAGGACATCAGCAATTCCCTCTTTTCGTCGATGTTGAGGAAAAGTTGGCCTGGATTGAAAATACAGCTCCCTGCGGGTGGTAGACACCCCTGCCTTCCCGTGGCCATTGTCTGCGTAGCGGCCTCGTGCGCTGGCATCGGCACAAGGAAACACGCGCCGTTGGCCGCGCCACGCGATGGCTATCTAACGTCCTCTGGAAAATGAAGCCGCCCCGCGGTCACCACAAACGGCTCCTACTTCGCTGTGACGCGGCTTGTGAGTCTTTGCGGCCGGGCTGCTGCTGTAGTCGCCACCGCAGCTCCCCTGCCCAATGTGACTCCTGCTGCCGCCTGCCATTGAACTTTAGAAAATGTTTGCGTTGGTGATTTAAAGGATACAAAGAACCTTGTGAAGTTGCCCTACTAATAACGAAGCATTATTGAGAGGGGAAGCGTTAATTTATTAAGAAAACTTTACGGAGTGTATTGAGACGATAGAAAAAGCAAAAAAAACTTTAAGTGAAAATTTTTGAGTGAAAGCTGTGTCCACCTACTCTATTTCAATGGAACAAAAGATGTCAAAACATTAATCCCTGTAAATTTGTAGAATTCCAAAACTTCTTAGTACCAATTATTCTATTTTATTATTTTCTTAAAAAACCAGTGTGAGTTTTGTTTACATAACTCTTTCAGCTAATTAAGATTTAAAACAGAAAATAACGCTTACTGTCTAAAAAATATTCACGGCCATCATTATATTTCTGTATTCCAAATCTACTCCGTGCATGTTAGGATTTCAAGCAGCAAGTATAACCTGTTATTTTTTTGCGAATGATTTTTTTTTCCCATATACCGTGTACCTTCTGAAATATTCTCATTCAATATCTGATGATGAATAAATTAAAATGAAATAAATAATAAGAAACAATACCAAACATTTCTTGTGAATGGTTCTTAAATGTACCTCTTTTCTCCTACTACGTACCATGAATATACTACTTTTTAAGATATTACTAGTTTCATCGTAACTCTAGCTCGACGGTATGTCTACTCTAGTTTCGAACCTCTTTCTGTTCTCCCAAATTTATAATAGTGGTTGAGAGTGCCACATCCGTCCCATTTTACATCAAGACTCCGTCGCCGTCATTCCCTCTTTTCGTCCTCTTTATTGAATAGAGTTGTCATAAAACCTCCCCCATTCAACAGTTCTGACGTGTCTGTGACGTCTTTTCGCCCGGCCACTTTCTATATTACGACTTGGTTTCTCGCAAGGCTTCTTGGAGGGAAAGCTTTAGAGGCTTTGCTCGTGAAATTTCTGATGAGTTACAGAACTCCGACGTGAATGAAAATGAAGACGCAAAATGTTGAACATAATGCAAAAATCCTACTCTGAATTACCCAAAACAACAGTACATAAAATATTTTTTTTCATATAGCTTTAACGTAGTTCTAAGAATTAAATGAGGTTTGCTTATGCATCAAATTACAACGCAAAAGTCGATACCACGTATACATTTACTAAAACGTGCAAACGGGCGTCGTATTTCATTCGTCATTTTAGCACTTTGATTTTCAATATCATTGTAAGCAAAAGGCCTTAGTTTTAAAGATCGGTTGCGTCTGTCAAGCATATAGACGTATTGTCAGTGCGGTCTCCTGGTGAATGAGAGTACGAATAGCATATTGCTACGCCTTTTTTTATTTTTCTTAACTTAATCACCATCATAATTACCAACTAATATTCAACATTTTCAGTTTCCCGTTAAGCTTCATCGTCGAAGATTTCAACACCTTTGTCTACGTCACTTTTGCCACCGTCAGCTATAACAGCCATCGCCGCTCTGAACGTCTCCTTACTATTAATCAATGCAACTTTCGCAGCATCTTCATCACCCTCAATTCATCCAAAAACAGTCTAGTATTCAATATTGCCTGTTTCTTCTAACTTTGAGCTTATCCAGTCACATTTATAATTTGTTTTTCTTAATAATATATACAAAACGTGGAGAACAACCGTTGAATCATTTTCTTAATTCTTTTATATCAAAATTCTCACGCCAACGACGTTGTATTTATTTATACCGTTATACTATTAAACAAGTTTATTAAATATTTAAGACACTTACACATTTAACGAATTTGTTACTAGCGTTAGGGAATTTTATCTTTAATGGCATCAAACTTCTCGATTTTTTTTTTTTTTCTTCTCTCTTCTTCTTCTTCTTCTTCTTCTGTCTTCTCTCTTCTTCGTTCTTCTTCTTCTTTGTGACCATTTGCATCCCCTCTGCTAAGGCCGCTTACCTCAACCAGCGTACCGATTCCTTTCTTCCTCGGCCTAGCCTTCCCCTCCGTTGCTACCCCCTTCCCGTCCTCGCCCGAGGTCCACGCCCGCGTCGTCGACGCGACGGCGGCGCGCCGTCCACGCCGTCGCGGCCGGGGGCGGCGTGTCCAAAGATCGTGCGCGCCTTTCTCTCCATACGCATTGGCAGCTGGCGCCGCCACACGGCTCTCTGGCTGCTGGCGCGGCATGATTGCATCGCCGAACGCCCACACCACGCCACACCACGCCACGCCGCCGCGGCCGAACACCGGCCTCCAAGGAGGGGCATTATAATTTGGCACCGCCCGCGAACCAGCGCCCGCCGGGGGGGGGAGGAGGGCCTATCTGGCGCCTTCCATAACGCTGCAAACGATGCGTTGGCGTCGGCCCGAGGGACCGGGACGTTGGTCTGTGGGACGGAGAGGCGCTGGCGCGGGTTTGTGGTGCAGCTGCGACGACCTGCGGCTCGACGCGCGGCTCGTCACGACCGACCGGGCTGTTGTCCTGGAGCGGAATTGCTTCAAAGCGATGTGCGGTTCTAAGAGGTGCGGTGGTGCGAAACGTTCCGCCAATTGCAGCGGGGAATATTCGTTCAGCTCACATGGCAATATAATGATTATCCTGTTTTATTTTTTTTTTTTTTTTTTAATCCTGGAATATCGGAAATATAACGGGATAGCCAGTTTAAGGTTATCTTCATCTTGAGAAACTCCAAGGATCTTGTATATTCCTGGGGGATACTGATCGAACCAAGGCAACATTGGTCGCGACAATGATTAAAATAAAGCACCGCTAAGTTGCGGTCATATTTAGAAGATATCAAAATGTCTTTTAAAAAGGAAAGCAAATATTTCTTTTTTCGAAATTTCACATGATTTTATGAGTTTCATTTTACTAATGAGCTGACGTATCTTTTTACGTACCGTGCAACTCGCTATTCATTACCTTTTCATACGGTGAAATTTTAGAATGCAAAACGGATTCTGCCAAATTCAATGCGTCTACCAGTGTTCATCATTTCAAATCAGTGTGTTTCTGAGTTTTCAACCCTGACACAATTGAGTGAATTATTGTTTCGTGATTCCGGACGTGTCATTGCTGTGGTCATTAGTCCCGTAAATGTAGAGCATGCTGTAAACGAGGTGGTGGAGTAGGTCCTCTTCCTAAGACGTGAACCCGACGCCGACCTACACGCTGGTTAGTGAGATTTCGCCTTCTCAGAATGTCCATCCAGCAGAGCACCATCGCCAGCCGGATCAGTCCTTATTTCGGTACTGGTCTCGACATGAGTGATAGTGTACAGGAGAAGAGAGTACAAAAATGAGGAGAGGAAGATCAACGGCGCGTCCATGGCCCGTTTATTTGTGTATTGCTTCGGAGGCGTCTGGTATTGGCCGGATAAACCGCGGAAACCGATCAAGCGCCGGCCGGTGTAGAATTCCCCTCCAGACAACGGCTGAATTCGCCCCCGCTGTCTGCCTGCCGTCAGCAATCCGCCAGTCTTTGAGGACTAGGACGTCCGGTCAGAGACCCAGCGGTGGCAACAGCCGATGCCCGGCGACGGACCACTCGAGTAGTCGCGGCGAGAGGACGCGCGGGCCGCTCACCCTAGCAGAGCGAGCGTGTGACTAAGCAGCTTGCGGAGAATAACGGCGCCTTATCGCGTTCGCGGCCCCCGCCCGCGTCCGCGCCGCAGCCGGACCATCCGAAGACCGAACTTAACCACCCGTGTAAGAACGCGGCGGCGGTTGCCGGCGCGGCGAGGGCGCGCGACCTTTAAGTTGGCGCCTTCCGACTGCCTCCGCTGCCGTTCGCCGCTCCCCTCGCCGCCTCCCGCGCCTCCCGCCGCCCTCCGCCGCCTCCGCCGCCTCCGCCGCCTCCGCCGCCCTCCGCCGCCTCCCGCCGCCTCCGCCGCCTCCGCCGTCCGCCGCCGCCGCCTCGCCTCCGCCGCCGCCTCCGCCTCCGCCTCCGCCTCCGGCCCCTTCAAACCTCCGTCTCTGCCGCTGCCTCTGCCGCCCGCCTACGTGCCGCCGCCTCTGCCCCGCCCCTGCGCCGGCCTTCTGCCGCCGCTGCCGCCGCTGCTTCCATATCCACTGCTGCTTGCTGCTGCCGCCCCCACCCAGCCACCACGCCGATCGAAGCGGAATCGCCGCCCCGACCCCCTCGCGAGCTGCGCAGCTTGCGAGCCCCTGTAGAAATATTGCGTAGTTGTCTGAAGCGATTGATGCTCCCTCAATGGGGCGATAGTTACGCCAGCCTAAAGTAGGTGCATGTTTTTAAAAATTGATATAGCACGAATAATGTATCTGCAAAGTTTTAAACTATGAATTGTAAAGTGTTAATTTATTATTTTTTTTATTTACAAAATTTAGTCAATGGTCAGCTCAGTGGTAGGTAGATCAGGCTAGTCAATTTTTATCTACAGATGGCGATGATAGTGGTACGCAATATTTACAAATAGCTGCGCGGCCCTCAGGCATCACGCCTCTCATCTTGAGAAATCGTACCGGCCGCAGGGCGGTATTAGGAGCGGCATAACACTGCGCACACGGAGATGTGAGAGACACATCGCCCGGTGCAGCTGCCCTCGCAAAGCTCACGGGGCCATGGCTCCTGGAAAAGGTTGACAATTGACATTTTCAAATATTTCTATGAATGGATGCACATTTTATGAATTTATTTTCATATTTATTTAATTTTGACATGAATTGAATCTTTTAACAGTTTGAACGCTAGTTCTGAAACACAACGTGATTTAATTAATTATTTTATTCTTATGAAATATTTATGCGTTCCGCGAGGAAGTATTTGGTGATCCGAGTACGTCATCTACACTTGTCATTATCGCGCGTGGGGAGGGTATTGTAGGCGGAGGTGCTGATGTTGCTTTGTTAGTGAAATCGTAGATCCGGCACCGATATGCTGTCGATCGAGGTGTGTGGTAGTGTTTTACATTTATATGGAAGTGTGTGTGTGAGTGGGTGGGTGGATGGGGGTGGGTGTAGGTGAGTGTGTGCCAAGGGAGACGAGGGGTTAAGGATGACTAAGGTAGATCGCAACCGTACCGAAAGTTCATTTTTGGAATTATAGAACTTAATTTCTTGTACACGCTGCGGTGGCGAATAGAGGAACCATGTAGGATGGACTGGTCTTCGAACCATCAGGAAGTGGATAGGAAATGTGATAAAATAGGAAATTATATGTAATGATATGTCTTTGTTTAAAAAGTAAGGTTGGTAACGTAATTTACGTATGTAAATAATGTGTTTTTGTTATTAATTAACAGTGTTTAATGTGTTTATGTCATAATTAAGTGTTTGTATTTCATTTATATAAGAAACATTCTGAAACCTTGCCTTTCTGAATTAGATTTTTTATCACCTTGCCAAAATCGTATGATCCGAAACATTCTGTTAATTTTACCTTTAATATTGTTTTGACATTAAATTGTTTACCCTGTTGCTTTACGCTCTCAGTACTAATAGGGGGTCATAAATGTATCCTCTCATATTGCAGAAATCCATTTATAATATCTTCGACGTTGAAATGTTCGCATTACATGCAAACGATGACGTTTACAGATGACGACTACATAAGATCCTAATCTTACTTAAAGAAACAATTTTGTTTCGCGAAGAGCATTAAAGGAGAAAAGAAGAACCGCGGAATGTAACAGCAAAGCTATTTTGTGAAGTTAATTCTCTCCGACGTCTCTGCTCTTATTTTAGGGATTCCTGCACACAAGAACCCCGTTTATCCTATTTACAAAATTGGAGGCTTTTGTATTATTAGAGTCTGCGTCGCCTCCGCCTTCGTGTGTTTTTTCCGCTCTTTCTTCGCGGTGTCTTCTCCTTCATCAAGAGTGCGTGCAGATTGTTTCGGAAGCCTTGTCGCCAATCCGATACAGCTGAGCCCATCCGATACGACCTACGGCGTTAATGAGTTTGCTATTATTGCAAGGCGGAGAGGGGCGTTACGTGACGTAGCGGCCAGGTTGCTCGCTTTCCAGCTCTGAGCGGTTCTGCACCATCCTAGTGGGATTTGTGGTGAACAAGGCGTGTTCACGACATTTTCAGGCGATTCTTCCGTCTCTCCCTGCCTTCTGCAGTTAATCAAATAGAGTACGTAGCTCTTTTGGAAGTCTTGCCCCATCACGGCTGTACCTGGGCTATTTTCTGCAGCATCAGAATCTTTTCCATTTTGGGTCCACGGATACTACTTCATGTTATACAAATTACTTGTGTGTAATTTATTTATTGTCCTATCAACATCTTGGTTATCATTATTATTTTGTTAAAATTTATATGATTCTATTTTACAATTCAGTTTTTTTAACTGAAGCTATTTGGCGATTCTAAAATTCAAAATGGCCACTCTTTAAAACGTTGTCTTTCACAAAATGTTAACGAATGCTAAATGACCACGAACTTATCACATGTCCGTCCTCGGCCTAATTGAATCACCAAATATAAAAGTTGCTTTGTTTAAAACAGACTAGCACTCTTGTTAAACGGAAATTCATTTGTGTGCCGGCAGAGCCTATGGCGGCGTTCACTGGCAAATCGTACAGAAAAGGGTAAACATGACTTTTCTCTTTCATACTTGTTTGGTATGTTGAAGTTTCTGAACAGTTACTGTATGAGAATCTGCACGAAAACTGTACCGTGTAAAAATGCCTTAATTAAGTTTTAACACAGACTTCTAAGCTTTTTTCTTTATAACGCAATGGTTAAAGAAAGAACAACTGTTTCCAAGAGTACCTGCAATGTAGTTTGTGTTAGAGTTCTGTAGAAAGCAAGGTTGCCAGGGTGTTACGAGCTATTTTCCCACCAGTACTACGGAATTTCCCCAAATAACCTATCCACTGGAACAAGATTCCTCAACTTTGAAACGAAACATATTCTCCAAATTATGGACAAACGACATGAGCTGTCCCTGACCATTGCATTGGCTATCTCCTTAAATTCAAATCAACCACTTATCACCCTTTGAGCTGCCTATAATATTGTAGTTTTTCTCATGTTTTTCTTTCTCTAAGCCTGTTGTGTATCTTTCTCTTTTTTATTTGTAAAAATTGGTGAGAATAACTTGTTCCTTTTTTTATTCATAATAATTGAGAGAACAATATATCGGTCTCGACTCCGGATGAAAATAATTTTCCCAAAGATATTCCCCTCCACTTATGTCCGACATGTTTCCCCATAACAAAAAAATCCCCATTTTGGGTCACGAAATACCTCAATCTGGCAACACTGGTAGAAAGGAAGGGAGGTGTCGGCTATCTACGTAAAATTACCACTTTGCGACGAGCGTTTTTGCTCCCTTCGCATTTGCCTCACGCGTCCGCGCGCCGCCGCCACCGTCGCCGACGTGCGATCGTTATGCGCGAGCGGCGCCGGAGAAAACATTTCTGTTAACACAACACCATATGGCCTCAAGTGGTGGTTTCCGCTCTCGCCGCATTGTAACAACGATCATACTCGGCGCGTACGTGGCACGCACGGCGAGCAGACCGGGCCGGACCGCGCCGCGCCGCGCCGCGCCGGGGGCGCGTTGTCTCCGGCGCGCGGGGAACAGTTGGCGCGGGAGACGACGAATCGTATGCAAATTCCGCCCCCGCCGCCATTGTTATTCCGGGCGAAGCTGCCAGAGCTTGTCTGCGCCGCCGTAGGGAGCGCTGCGAATCCTCGGGAGGCTTTTGACCGCCACTGCAGCGGAGGAGGTGATGCTGATGCGCCAATGCTTAGAGGAACCTCCGCGACAATGGAGAGTTACGAAACGTGTTCTATGCTTATAATTGTACGTCTCTTCGAAATGGCAAGTTCAACGACCTCTGTCAGGGTGTTATCAGTGGAGGTTAATCGCCGTTTGTGGATCGTCGTCTTTTTTCAAATTTAAATATTAGAATATATATATATATATCCGTATATATATATATATATATATATATATAATTATAAAGACGGGAAAAACTAGTAAAATTACAATGTAACATTTGTGAAGTAGCAATACCCAACCCAGAAAAGGTTTCTATGCAATAATCGATTTCCGATCATTGTGACGATTCAGTGTCTGTTTTGCAGCTGGTTTGCTTCTTAGAAAAACGGATCATTCAACTTCTTAGAATAGTCCCGCGCAGGACGCTCTTTGTTTGCTTGATCCTTGCTCTTTGAATGTCACCAGTCGAATAAGTGATGGAAAGAACAATAAATTAGCGGTATTAGTGATGTTTGTCATTGCTTCGATATCATGTACAAGTATCATATTGATTGGGAAGGTTTATCGATGCCAGCAATTGGAGTTTCTACGCTTGATCACATAGCCTGTTTGACTTCTCCTGAAAAATGTGAATCAATTGTCTTGTTAGGTTTTCAGAGAATAAAGCTTACACGAAAATCTAATTAACTCCCGATTGACTGAGTTGTAAAACCAGATATGTATTTTTATCTGGCTACGTTGGGAAAAGCTGGAGAGTGAAAAATCGATACGTGTGATAAGTATGTAAAAAAAACATTTTTCGAAGCTTGAGCAGGATCAGCAATGATGAACCAACACAACCAAAAGATTGGGAATTCCGCAAGACGAGGATTGAGCATTGTCGATTGTTCGCGTGGATGACGTCTTCGATAGCAAGCTAATGCCGTGCGGGTATGGAAATAACGGGGGCGGGAGGAGGGTGGTCGGGGGGGCGGCCGGAAACGACTGGTACGCGACCGGATATTTGCGGCGCGCGCGTCCGAAGCGGTCGTCGGTATGCACGCGGCGGCCGCCGCCGCCGCCACCGCCGCCGTTCTCCGCTTCTAAGGGGTGGGATGCGGGGGTGAACGCCCTCGACCACCACTTCGCCACCACCCGAAGCGAAAAATACATCTGTTGAGCTCGTTATATCGGATATTACGAAAATTACTTTGACCTGAGGTAATGAAAGATGTATTCAAAGAAACTCGTATAATTTTTTCTCGTCTCCTCTTTCTGTGATAAACAATTAAAAAAATGACAATATCCATTGTGTAGACAAGACGTTGTCTGAAGAATAAAGCATCGGAGAACTCCGTTCTTCACCTGCTCACCAAGCAAAACTTGTTGCTCCTTGTATTAATGAAAAATGCTGGATAAACAAGCAATCCCAAATATATTAATTTCTTTAAAAAAAATAAATTCGTTAAGTTTAATATTTTTAATGTAATAAAAATGTATGCAGAATTTATTCAAATAATTTGCCATCCCTACAAAAGGAGAAACTGCTTTTTAATAAAAACATATGAAAAATTTAATTTAAAAATAAACCGATTTGCCATTCCAAGGAAAGGATTTCTTGAGGTAATTTTCCCTCTTTGAAGATCTTTTTTAAGTGTGATACTTCCACGTGCGTCTTCATCTGTGTCGCTGGCGAATTCGCTAATCACATTTCACACTCCCTGGTGGAAAACTATTACAAAAAAATTATAATTTTGTAGATATTATAATTTTGTAGATATTTTAGTGCATTGAATATGCAGCTTCCTAAAGCAATTCATTCACCGTCAAGCGCCGCTTTTATCGTGGCTTGCAAGGGTCGTTCGTTTTGTCGCTTGTGCTTTGTTCGTTCGATAGTGCAGGTTGTGGAAACAATGTCGCTGTACAGATTTACAACGGTCCTTCTAATAAATGGTTAAACAGATACAATTACGAAAATAGTTGAGTACTTCTGCTAGGAGAAACGCACAAAATGGGGTTAGATTTATCTCTATTCACTACCGGGACCGTGATTCGATTCAAAACATGTCTAGTTTGAGGTGGTCATGGTAGTTTTTTCTCGAATATACTTCTCTCTCTAAGCCTACACTTCGTTCCATTATTTTCATTATGCTTCGTTAAATTCCGCAGTACCTTGCATCACTTCGATATTTTAGTAACCAAACAAATTTTATTAATTGTAAACAATGTATCATCAAGTGCTTTCTTCAGAGCTCTTCTTTATCTTCTTCCAAGAACGTATGCAATCCTATAGCACCTCCACACTTACCATTTTACATCCGTTCTAATATATTTCGATCATTTTCATGTGAATACATTTCCCTCTTACTTCATTGGTTTCAGAGAAAATTTCACATCCAATTAACAAACCTTTTTTTTTATTAAATTAAATGGGCACCTAAATAAATTATTTAATTGCGAAATATTGATCAACATGTCGTTTTGATGATGTCGAATTTGGAGATGAAAATGGTATAAAAAACATATTGATTGAAAACAAATTTTGTGCATGAAATTTCCATTGAAATTATAGCTTGCCTACTGTTTGATCATGACCAATCTACCAGTTGATTTCACAGTGAATCACAGAGCATTACCGCTCAAGAAGGGATGTAGTAAAGCATTTGCACTTTAGGAAGTGTATTTTAAGTTGTGTAGTTCCTCATGGCTGTATAATGCTTAATATTTTTTAAACAAATGGGTTTCTCGCCATGCAATATATTTAAAGGCGAGCAAATATAGAACAGGAAACATTAATTGGCAGCGTTCACAAAGGCAACCGCGCACAGGAAACTCGCATTCACAATCGAATTGCATCAGTCACAATAGCTCTCGGTTGTGCTTCTCTTATTTACAAACAGCTCTTCCAGTACTACTTCTCTTCTAGCATCGGTGCGAGCGGCAAGAGTCAGTTTGCTGTATTTGAAATCGTCAATTAGTACTAAAGGGGTCGTTCAGGAAATGCTTTGGAGGAGGGGGAGGAGTTGGCTATTTTGTTACGCGATTGTACGTCGAGGAAAAGGGAAGTATTTGAAACGGGTATACAAACACGAAATGATTATTTCATTTCAATATAATTTTTTTAGAACAGACTCGAAAAGTACATTTAAAACACGTTTTACCGTGGGATTAAAATGAACTACAACCAAACATCCTTTGTAAGTCAGAGGTTCCATGTCTTAAAAGAGGTTTTTTTAAAAAATGTTGTACACTTTATCGTCACTTATAAGCTTTATCGTCGCGATAGTTTCTTAATACTGCATGTCCAGAGATTTGTACCGTTTTCTAAGAGAACTTTTTTTATTGATGCTTTGAGAAACGTGACATCAGATGTTTCTTCCCCATTTTCGCTTTGCTATGTTGAAAGGTTTCTAATGTTATAAATGACCCTCTCTAGAGAAATGTATGGGCACCGTTCCAAATTTTCAAGCAACGTTTGCTCTTTCCTTTCTACTGGAGCATCACGTTTATGCAGAATAGCATAGGTCATGGGCTTGCTTTCCGAGAATCTCAGGCTACTGAGTAACCATTTATTTCGGGGCGTGGTCTCCAGGAAGGAAAACATCCTTGAGTAGGGAGGGCGTCTGTTTTTGGTCAGTACAAGTGCATCCGCCTGCAGCGCCACCGGAATTTTCTGCAGCGTCGAGAGCACCGGGTTCCTCTCTAGTGCTCAGGGGTGACTCGTGTGTGTATGTCATGTGTCTGTGTGTGTATGTCATGTGTCTGTGTCTGTGTCTGCGAGCTTAACACATTTTGCAGTAATCTACAATTTTCGAAATAATATCTTGTGAACTATTTATTCCAACTCCATTTCCACTGATCTCAGTGGTAAAAACAAGGACAAAATATTGTAAAGTGATCTCGAGACATTGGTCGCTAATCAGACCTGGTGTACTGATTTAACAGCTTTATTTCGAAGAGTTGTTCTCATGTGTGATTGGTTTCTTAACTTTCTACTCGATTTAAATTCCTGAAACCTGGTGTGGTGCAATTAATTTAAATGTATTTAATGAGTAATTTAACACAGCGATAATATTATAATCCATGTAAATTAATAAATGGTGCTGAATTAATTCCAGATGTATAACCCTTTAAAGGAGGAAGAGAAATGTACGATTAATTGGAAACGTGCCAGAAGCTGATTGAAAATTTCATACTGGGAATATGGGGATGAATCGGTGAGGATTGTTTGACTTTTGTAGATAAACATAAAATGCACTATTTTGATTGTCTCAGAATTTAGCTTTATTCTGATAAATCATTTTCGATAAAAGCAAGGACTACCCACTGTCATGCCGCATTCTGTGTCCATTGTCACCTCGCAAGCCGATTTGATTTATGGTGGTGCTGAAGATGGTTGTGGTGGTGGTGACGGTGACCGCGCTATCGAAACAACTTATTTCAATATAATGTATACAATAAAATGTTAACAAGAATCATAACCGTATATCTCCTATTTTACATTAATTTCTTGTAAAGACCTCCAAAGAGTCAAGGATAAAGAAAAGACGTGAAAATCCTGGAATCCATCACGTATGCAAGG
The DNA here is from genome assembly GCA_017312745.1 of Gryllus bimaculatus. Lineage (NCBI taxonomy): Eukaryota > Metazoa > Arthropoda > Insecta > Orthoptera > Gryllidae > Gryllus > Gryllus bimaculatus. Next base: position 1,408,011 of record BOPP01000030.1, read on the forward strand.
CTGGGCAGGGTAGGTAAGTGCGGTAAGTGGATCAGGGTTGCTGTGCTAGGGAGCAACCGTGGTGCTGCTCCGTGCGGACTCGAGAGCTCCGCGTGAGGGAACAGGGGGGGGGGGAGGAGAGGCGCGTGCCCCTCTGAGTGCACTGATAGGAGCGCCTCGGTGCGGTGGCGGCAGCTTCTGCAGATAACGCGCTGGCGCCTGACGAAATGCCACGCCTCCGCCTCCGCCTGGCCGCTTTGCGATGCGCAATGCCACATGTTCCGACGCCTGTGCGCGCGCAACAGCAGACTTTTTAAATTATGATTTATGTGGCAAGACCCAATTAACTGCACAGTGCAAGATATTTTTTTAATATTTGTATGTTATCCAAGCAGCCAATTACACAGTAATTGAGGAATATAAGGGGAAATTTGTCATGGTACGGCTACAACGTTCTTTCGTTTCATTGGCAATTCATGATTTGTTGAAAGTATTGTGTATTTGTAAAGAACAGTATTTTTCTAGTACTGCAAAATATTCTACACAAGACAAGAAACAATAAATGTGACAGTGGAAATTGCGTTAGTAAAATAATCTAGAATGTTCTTATTAATGTTCTGTGCAATTTGGGATTACAGTATCAAAACTTGTCTATTTTAAATATGAATGTATTGAAGTCGATGTTTCTTGAACATCGATTTTTCGTTCTCGATAGGTTTACTTTTTCCAAATTTTGTTCGTGGATGAAAAATAACACAATAACCCATAATCACAATTTTGAAAAAGTGAAAGTATGAAACTAGAACTAACGCTATCACTGTCCGTTCCATGTGTTTGAACCAAACAAACGTGGTTGTATTAACTTCAGCGATCAAAACTATTCCTCGCCCGAAATGATCATGTTCAAGTATTACTTCAGTCTTTCGTCATATTTCGCAAATGGAGAGGCGTTTTATAACTTTGTTTTCAGTTTCATTTTAATTATAAATTAATATACTCAGCCGCTGGCAAATTACGAGCGAATGTAAAGTTAGTTTCCAAAGCCAGCTTTAAAACATCCATGTTTTAACACGTCGATGGATTTTGGGCGATTTATTATTAAACATCGATGATGTAATTTTGAACACTGATGTACGAAGGCAACGTGAATGTGTTGTTGTTGATGTCGTATCACTAGCTCGGCCCCGCTGCCCAAGCGGCTTCTGACGGCGGCCGCAGCGATGGTGCAGCCGGAGGGCGTGCGCGCCCGCGGCGCCTCTGTGGCTGCAGCCATTTCAATTAGCAGCGGCCCGGGGCGGCGCCGGAGGGCGCGGGCGGCAATTGATTCCCCCGGCGCCATGGCTGACGCGGTGCTGACGCTCGTCGATGCCGCCACCGCCACCACCGTCGTCGCCTCCTATACCGATACCGACAACGCCCTCGCCCTCGCCACAGACATCGCCACAGACATCGCCACAGACATCGCCACAGACATCTGCCACCAACATCGCCACAGAACATCGCCACAGACATCGCCATCAGACATCGCCACACGACATCGCCGACATGACATCGCCACAGACATTCGCCAAGACATTTCGCCCACAGACATCGCCACAGAGACATCGCCAACAGAACATCGCACAGACCATCGCCACAGACATCGCTCAACAGTACATCGCCACAGACATCGCCACAGATCATAGCCACAGACTGCCACAGACATCGCCACAGACATCGCCACAGACATCGCCACAAGACATCGCCACAGACATGCCCAGACATCCGCCACAGACATCGCCACAGACATGCCACAGACAATCCGCCAAACAGACATCGCACAGACATCGCCAACAGACATCGCCACAGACCATCGCCACAGACATCACCACATGACATCACCACAGACATCACCACAGACATCAACCACAGACCACAACATGACCTCACACACAGACATCACCACAGACATCACCACAGACTACAACCACATGACATCACCACAGACATCACCAACAGACATCACCACAGAACCATTCCCCAACAGACATCACCACAGCATCCCAAGACATCACCAACGACATCACCACAGACCATCAACCACAGACCATCACCACAGATCATCACCACAGACATCACCACAGACATCACCACAGACATCACCACAGACATCACCACCGCCATTGCCTCGTCACCGTCACCGTCACCGCGATCACCATCGCCATCGCCATCGCCTCCGCCACCACTGCCACCATCGCTGCCGTCGCCGCGTCCGCCGCGACCGCCGCCACCCCCACCGCCACCGCCTGCTGCAGTCACCACCGCTCTGCCGCCTCCGACAACGCGCGTTTCCGCGGGGCAGGTTGCGCGACGTCCCGGCCTCTCCTCTCCATTCTCGACTTGGCGCCCTTTGTGCTGCTCTCCTCTTGCTAATGCCTTCGGCCCCTCCGCCCCTCCTCGACGCTTCTGATAGGCGCTCTTGTCCCTCTCGCCTCAGCCCCGCCTCCGTCTCTGCGGAGGGTTGCTTCCCATCGCTCTTCGTTCTCTTCCCCGCCACTCACTCTTCGCTACATTTGTCGTGTAACGTCTTCCTCGCCACTTCTCCAGCGACACTCCTCCTTCAACCTGCTTCCTGTTCCCGTGAACACTGCTGCCACCGACCCTGTAGTTTTTCCAACCGTCTCACTATCGTCGCTCTCTCCCTTTTCCACTACAGCTGCTGGTATTATACGCAATCAGTCTTCACCTTCTTCTTCTCTCCTTTCGTTTTGATTATCGAAGCCACCGCAATTAAAATGACCCCACTCACACCTGCAACTCAATCATTAACAGATATAACCACACGGTAAAAACCACAACCGTTTCCGCCGCCTTCTCACTGGCTGTCGTAGCGGTGGGAAGCCCCTTCAGCGTGCCAGAACGACGCCAAGCGGTGCGGTGCACAGCTGGCGACGAGAACTCGTTAGGACCGGTCTCTCTTGTGGCATTGGTACTAGTGCTTCGGCCTGCCTAATAAAGTGGACAAAAAAATAATTACGGTCTTGCAATAGTCGCCCAGCTGTAAGGAGGGCTTAATTCGTAATGGTGAAGAGGGGGTTCTCAAAATTTTTTTTAATTTTAGAAATCGGTAGTGTTCGCATAAATATTTCTTTCAGTCTCAGAACGAGTAACGAACTTTGTGGAGACATTTTTCCCTATAATAATAATAATAATAATAATAATAATAATAATAACAATAATAATAATAAAAAGAATGTAGTCCCTCTTAAATATTTTATGAAGCCGCCCTTGAACTGCCAGATGATTTTCGATTTTGACCCACTAGTTTCGCCGAGAAGGCGGCACTGCGCGTAGAGGACGGAGCGCCTCGGCGCTGCGTGCAGAAGCCTGGGCGTCGCGACGCCACGCGGCGCGCGGTGAGATTGCCTCCTGAAAATGCATGAGTTTACGAGGCAGCGCGGGAGCGTGGACGGCTTTTTGTCTCCACCCGCGCTGCTGATCTCAGCTTTGTGACTCTCGCAAAACAATTTCGCGCCACTCCCCCTTCGGAATTGCCCCTATGCCAATTTATCTTATCGGAAATACAGCTCTCCCAAGTTTGACAGAATTTTCATTTTCACATTTATTATCTGTTCTTTCTGTTTTGTAGATAGAATAAATACGTTTATGACTATATCTTGTTTGTTAGTACATATTACTGTAATGAGATTTTACATGCGTGTTCCAACATGCAATTTCTTTTTGTGTTCCTCGAATTCGCTCCACTTTAATCTTCAAATTTCTTCCCTCATCTCGTGAAATGTTAGCGTTATTCCGCGCACACGTTTCGTCGTAAACCTTAGCGATTCTTCGGCACCGCCTCTTTAGCTTGCAGCTCCCGCCAGCTGGGCTCCGAATCGATCCACGATCTTCGTCGCTTACTCTCTGCAATTCGCTGCCGTGGATTGGAACGCGTTCTGCGCGAACCGCCTCCGAGACCGTTCCGCCGCGGGGGAAGTTTGCGAACGCGCAGCTCTGCACCTGGCGTCGCATCCCCCACCCCCGCCCCACGTGGCGCATGACGAGGCCCACGGGGTCTTTGCAGGTAGCCCCTAGCGGAGGCGGCCCCATACGACTGGTGTGGACGTTTGCTAAACGCTGCTATTCGCGCGGCTGAGTTGTAGTAGCCATGGAGGAAATTGTACCATAGTAGTAGTCTTTTTTTAGGTTGTTTTTTAACAGTTATCTTATAGCGGTCACTGTGATTGTTTTGACTGCAGGGGGAATCGTGGGAAGAACACGTAAGGACGACACGAACACACAAACATGCATGCCCGAGGCAGGATTGGAACCCGCCTCCCTTCGTGCCGAGGCAGCTACGGCCTCTCAGCCTTCGCTACCTCGGGAAGTTTTGTTTTTACTTTCTTCTGTCAAAACTTCTTCGAACGAGAAAATGCGTTCTGACATTTAGTTTTAATTACTTACGTAGTTTGACTAATACCTGTGAGCCTGCCTCCTTATTCTTTTCAAAGCTCGTTAAACATTAATCTACTCAATTGAATTGTTCAGATTTAAAACTAGTAGCTTGTAATGGGAAAACTACTGATTAACAAAACCATTCCAAACAGTTTCCCGAAAGTAGCACGTGTGCTTGTGAAAACAACAAAAATACATTCCTTTCGTAATTAATTTCATTTATATTAACAAAAACAGCCTTTGTGAGCAGTAGAATAACAACATACGACAATACTCTTGAAATAAAGCCGACACATTTTATTAATATCATCCTTTTTTTCCCCCCAATATTCCTCTTTTGTATTTGACCTTCGCCGTTTTCAAGGCAGAATTTCCTCCAATGTATTTAGTTCTCTTCATTTTCACTCACTTTTATGAATATTCTCTCTTACACACACTCACACACACACACACACACACACACACACACACTTATACATACATACTCGTATACTCTCACCCCCCCACACACACACACTCACTCTCACGCATACATTCTTGCTCACTCACACATTTACCCATCATATTCCGTGTCCGTTGTTTCCGTCTTTCTGAGCCGTACCTTTCCCCTTTCCATTTAAGTTCCATCTCTGCCTTTCTCCGCACCAGTTGCGCCCAGAACAATAGGGCTGATTGCAACCGCCGCGCCGCGCAGTACCGCGCGGCGCAGTTGCGTCGTCTGCAGCTCTGAAATTCCCTCTCGCCCGGCCGCCTCCCGACCCCCCAAAGGTGCCTCCGCCCGAACCTCTCGTGTCCGAGACCGCCGACCGCCCGAGGGCGCCGCGCCTTCCACGACTAAATATAGAGAGCACCCCGCAGGCCGCCGCAGGTGCCCAATTGTTTACGAGGGTCTCGCGGCGACGGCTCGGCGCGGCGACGTCTCGGCGCGGCGCGGGACCGTTCCAGAGCTGCC
>BOPP01000030.1:1413470-1423882 GCA_017312745.1 Gryllus bimaculatus
TGTCATGGCAGACTGTGTCGGCGGGTTACGACAGTGTGTAGTGTCGGCGTGTAGGGACGACTGTTAGTGATGCCAGGGAACGTTGGTGGGGGGGATAGCGATGGCCGGTAGCGACGGGAGTTACAAACGCCGGGTAGAGACTGCGAATAGCCATGGCGTGTCGCGACCACATGTAGCGGAGACGGCAGTTAGCAACGCCAGGTAGCGACGACGGATCGCGACTGATACTGCGTATCGCGACGATGGCTAAAGACGGCTGGTAGCGACGGGCGGCTGGTAGCGACGGACGGCTGGTAGCGACGGACGGCTGGTAGCGACGGACGGCTGGTAGCGACGGACGGCTGGTAGCAAGGGTAGACAGCGACGCCGGTTAGCGATGGTTTGTTAGCATCTGCGGGCAACGACGCCGGGTAGCGACTGTTCGTTAGCTACGGCGAGAAGCGCCGGCAGATGGCAGCAAGAGTGGTGGAGGCGGCGGGCGGCGAGGCGCGGAAAGGCCGGGTGGGCCGCGAGGGGCGCTGGGCGGCGGCCCGCACTTAAATTAACCCTTTGACCGGCGCCGCGCTGCGCGCATATGCCTGAGGTCAGGCATTCGACCCGAGGCGCCCACTGCGCCCCGCCTTGCGACAGCGCGCCCCGCTAAGAATAGGCGGACGCCGCCGCGCTGCGGGGCTTTTGTGAGGCGTCGCGTCGCGTTGCGTCGCGGCGCCGAATGGGATGGCGTCGGAGGGATTGGGGAACCGGCAGCCCCTTCAGTCAAATTTACTTCTCGCTGCGTAATACTTGGTCGATGGTTTTCTATTTCATTGGCGAATGCCTTGCGTAGTGAATATTAATCGTTGCCACAATGCGGTTACCGCTGATGCAAAAATTTTTGATCTATGCAGAAGTGATATCGTTAAGTTGGACTAGACAATTGGAAAGGGAGAAATTGTTTCTCTCGTGTGATATAGGAAGAGGACACATTTTTGGCTTGAATATATGTTGAGCCGGAATACTTGCACGTGCACGTGCTTTTTTATACCTACAATGTACAGTTTAAAATAATACCTTTTAACTACTTGTTTTCCAGGAAATTTAATCGATGTTTTTGAATTGAATTTCATAGTTTTTAAAGGCATTTGAATGAAAATTTATTTATTTTATCCTTGGATTCGAACACTATCAGAATAGATTGAAAACAATTCTCTGAAAAATTAATGAAATTATGTGAAGACTTATTATATTATTATTATTATTATTATTATTATTATTATTTATTATTATTTTATTATTATTATTATATATTAAGAGATGATAATGGATGATTCAAGAGGATTTGCAACTTGGTAAGGCATGTTTGTGAGTTTGGTGATGTAGTTTGTGGTCATTAATTAATGTTCTGATGTGGGGGTATCCGCAACAGCAACTCCCTCGGCGAGCGAATAGGGGAGGGTCAGTATCACAATCTGTAAGAAAGAGACAGAACCAACAGGTTTCTGTTCAGAGTAGATCTGGACTCTTGGGTCGTAGCGAATAACAGTTGCGAATTGAGAAATCATTGGAAGGATTGTTTTTTCAGGCATTTTTAAGATGAATTTCGTTAGTTAGCACTTCTTTATTGCCAGAGTTTAAAACGTTTTAATATTACTTTTAATATTTTGAATTTTATGGGATATTTTGTCTTGTTTTCATTCTTCATTTTTTATATAAAATATTTTTGTAGTAGTGTTGAACCATTAATTTCCTTAATCATTTCAGACTTTCGCCCTTCCCATAGACATGTCATAATTAGTTATCGATGTGTTGTGTTATAATTTATAATATTTGTAGATAAATTTGCAGATATCACTGCAATTTTTTGAACATCTCTTTACCCGATACACTGTCATTTTTATAAACAGAACAGAAGATTCTCAGAACTGAAGTATCAAGAAAGCAATTTGAATCCTTCCAGAAAAAGAGGAGGTTATCGGGATATGCCGTATTTAAACATAATGTCTACAGTAACTTCTTTCATTAAAAACACTCTTCGATATTCAGAAAGTGTGTTTATCTGGGGTAAATGGAACCACTAGGTCGCGCTGACATAATATGTGTATTCCACACACAAAATAATTTGGTTTGTGCACCTAAGGGAGTAATCCGCTTATACAAACGGGTAAATGCATCCATTGAGAATAATACGAGTATTAACAGCTCATTGTGGCGGCAAACCCGGGCGAATATTTAATTGAAATGAGCAAAAAGGAATGCATGAGTCTTTACATTTGTAATATGGGTGCAATTTTGGAAACATGGTGTGGCCCATTTTTTCCACTATTCTTTCAGACACGCAATTTGCACACTTGCAAATAATTTCAACAACCTGTGTACGCCTTGAAAGAGTACGTTTGAGCTCCACATACTATGAGTTCCAAGAAAATCACAGGCAAACATAATTCTTTTAAAATATGTTACGACGTCTAAACAGGAACAATAACTTCAATAAAACTGAACATTTTTATATTCATATTTATATTGAAGTATGGAAATTACATGAGAAATAAAATATACCCGGTGCCTTGTATGTAGATCTTGTACTTCTTGCTGTATAGAGTTGTATCCGCTCTACACGGTTCATTTTTGACCCGTTTGGTCTGTTGTCGCATTAGGGTGTCCACACACGCTCGGATACGTGGCTGTTTTGCCCGTTGTTTTGTGTGCATCTTCCATATCCCGTGTTTCTTCTGCTCTCAACTCAAACGCCGTCTGACCGTATCTCGCTATCTCTTTTCCTTTTACTCGCCCGTATGTGGGAGGAGGAGACGCACTTGCCCTGTGGAAAACTACAGGGACAGGATTACGTTCTCAGATCTTCAGGCCACGGGCAACCACGATGCCGTGTCTAATGAAAGTAAGGAGCAGATTTCTGTCCTGACAACTTTACCCGCGTAGTTTTAGCCTCGCACTCGCGGTTAGGCCAAGGAGAAACCGGGCAAAATTGCCACGTGTCCCGAGCGTACGACCGTGTGAGTGGGCACAGGGCAGCAAATATTGCCGCTTCAGCTACTCTGGCCAACCGGCCGGTCCTAGGGTGCGAGTTGCAACTGTTTTCAACACTGGCTGGACAGCTCGGTCAATTTCAACCGCTTTCTGGAGGAGAAATGAGCGTTCGGCTGCTCTGATCGGTAGTTTTTCGTGGTTGCTTTGGTTAATACCAAGCGAATATAGAAGAAGTAGATCTAACAAAGGGGCTATGAATCGCGTGATCTTTAGTTCTTCATCCTTCCCCTCGTTTCCCCTTACCCCCACCTCTCTCTCTCTCTCTCTCTCTCTCTCTCTCACACACACACACACACACACACACACGCTCACGCACACGCACACGCACACGCACACACTACACAAACATGCTCTATCCTACCACACATGTCTGAAGACCGGTCAGGACCTTAGAGCATGTCCCTCTTGAGACGGTACCTCGTTCGTTCGGCAGTGATAACTGACGACGTAAAACAGCCCGCGAGGTAACGAGTAGGTCGGCGCCGGTTCTTACGTTCTAGCAGGGAAGGAACATCGCCTCTTCCCGCGATGTAACATGTTACGAATCCGATGGCCATAGTAGTTGACGCGCATGGAAATACAAAATAAGCAATCGATGAAATCGGGCGTGTATGGGTTTGCGGACAGTTAACTTCTGTCGCAGTAATAGCACGTGCGCGTCCCATGGTGTCATTGCAGAAGCTTCTTCGAAGTGGTCTCACGACACCGACAAATCACGTCACAATGGACGCGAAGGCGTCGCTCAGGGTTTCGATCACGCCTCGCTCTCCGTTCTTCTCTCCCTGCCCCGCCCCGTCGCCTCTTGCAACTCTGCCGCCCGCCCCACGGGAAGACGAATGAGGCTATGGAGATTGAAGCCTCCGCGACGCCCTCGAGACCTGATCTGCAGGCGTCGGTGTCTCTTCGGACGCCTCCCGCACCTGCGATCGCCTGCGCCTCGCGTCGCCCGAATGGCCACGGAGACTCGTCAATCTTCATCTTCTTCTGCCGTTCCAAGATTACGAATGCTTACCTGTTCCTGCTCCGCTGTCACGATAAAATAAGGCAAGAATTACTGGTACAACCCATAAGAAAAAATTGCAACAGATTACGAAAGAAGGTGCAAGGAACGTGTAATGGGCATGGCGCCAGGAAGAATCCCCAAAAAGATCCTGAATTACAGATCTTCAGGGAAAAGAAACACTGCTCGACCGAGGAGATCCATCAACTAGCTAGATTCACTAGCGTGAAAGGTTGGGTATGCTTATGTGACAGATGGCTGATGGAATGGCAGAGGCAAGATGTCGTTGAATTCAACGGATAGAAATTTCCAAATCAATTTAAGTCTATCAATAAAACAGGAAAATTGTCAGCACATGAGAAATTTATTTTCCTTATTAGAAAATATATTTCGTGGTTCAATGCAGCCTCCTCTTCAGATGAAGGTTTGAAATCATGTTGAAAACTTGAAAAGATGTCTTTTACATTGTACATTTTCTATCAAACTCATGATGGATGGAAATGTTTGTAAAAAAATAATTGTGGCCTATGTTACTTTCCGCACATTCACGGCACTCAATGTAGACCACAATTATGGAAAAGTAACACAGGTCACTATTGTGTTCTTTTAATCGTATCACTACAGATAATCACATAATTTTTCTTATTTAACCAAAAATTGTAAGATGCCGTTGAATTTTAAGTGTGTTGGGTGAAATCGTATTCTCGAGGGACTCCTTACTCAATGAGCTCAGATTGATCAACCTGATTTGGCCTTTGGTCTGTGAGCTAAGTTTTGCCATATACTTACTTGTGAGCTTGATTTTTATAAATATTTTTTGTTACTCGTCTTTATCGAATTGGAGAAAATATCCGAAGGCCTCACAATTGGATGAATGGTCATGCAACAACAAATTTCCCTCCGTAGCTATTGGCTTGTTGGCATCAATGCACAATGCTCCCCTTGAGATAACTACAACGTTTGGCGTTTACTGACCCTATTCAACGAGTAACCGAACTTTCTGTAACGTGGTCACTTTCGTACTACGTTCATGTTTGGAGCTTACATACAGTTGTATTTTAATTATTTGTTAATTTTAATGCCATGAAATCAAAGTATTATTAATAATAACCATTTTAACATTTTTTATTTAACACTCGCTTAAAATGTTTTCAATAAGATTCAAGTGCTATTACAAAAATTCTCATCACTACTTTTTTACTTACAAATCTTTGTATTTGACCGTTCGTGAAGACACGTATCTGTAAAAGTAAACTACTATAAGTCGTCCTCATTACAACATATTCAACTGAAGTTGCCGTAGTCGAAATACTCTTCAGGCTTATCATGTTCGGCTTGTGTAAATATGCGAAGGCTAAACAGACTTTGTTTTGCCTAAACGGTATTTGCATAAAACAAATACACAAAAACAACACATTTCTTTGAATTGAATTACTAACGAAAGAAAAAGAATCAACATGGTGTAAATTATACAAGCACATACATATATTGTTTCTTTTCTGCCTGCTGTAAACAAAAGATTATGACGCTAAACGAAGAAACAGCGAGCGCAGAAAAGCAGTCTACGTCACATATCTTTGAGGCGCCGATAAGAATTATCTAAACAAGTCTAAAAACGTGGCACGTGAATACCCACATTCAGAATTTCATCAGTACGGCGGCAACGGAATGAAACTTGATCGCGAGGCAACGTTTAATGAATTAATCCGGAGCTGAAATGCTTTTGATGCAAACCCGTGCTATTTTCAAAATTGTTGCCTCCTGTGAGGATCGAACTCACGACCCCTGGTTTACAAGACCAGTGCTCTGCCACTGAGCTAAAGAGGCGAACGATGGGCACTTTTCCTTCCTTTAGGACTGGTGTCTCCCCTTGGGGGCTCTTTTGTTGAGGCATTTGCCTGACTTGAGTCATAGACACCCAAGAGACCCCAGCGCCCATTGTGTCGTAAGTCATTGCCATCCTCGTTGAGGGATCCGAATGTAGAGCCGAGATTATTTCAGAGCTTTGAAAAAGTTAAAGTTTGAGACATTATTATTTTTGACTATATTTTAAACAACAAATAATATTGTTTCAAAATTTGTTAACAATTCTAGGATATTGTTGTAACAGAAAAGACGAAACTTTTTAATAATGTATTCTAGGCGGTCTGTAACCGTGTATCATCCAAAATTTTGTTAATCGCCCCCAAAGGGTTTACACTTCTTTTAGGTAAGTTTCGTGTCATCCCATTAATTATAGCAATGCATTTGTATTGTGGATACTGTTAGTTGTGGATTGGTTCGTGAAATAATGTTCGTTTTATTTATTTTCTGGAGTGTGATGAATTTTAAACGGCGATTTGTATTTCACATTTTCCTCATTTAAATATTTTGTTTTATAAAAGCAGAGAAACCACAGTTTTCGCATCGCTGTTTTTCCTCTTGTGTTCAAAACGGAACAATGTTATATTAGTATCTGTAAAATCCACAAAATCAAAGCTATTGATACGTTCTAATATTGGCATATACCAATCTGTACAGCGTACGTTTATTAAATGCAATGCACAATGAGACGAATTTATCACTTTTTTTGTTTTCACAGATATATTGAAATTAATTCAGAAATGTATTGAAAGCAAATTAATATAGAATATCATTAGAGCAAAATCCTTTATTCGATATTAATCTCAGTCCCCAATGGTAATAAATGTCCGGTCATTTGCGCAGAGCGAAAATAAAGGTACATGTGTTAGGTAACGCGTGTTCTGCATTTATTCAATATGAAACTTCTATATATTACAAATACATGTTTATGTTTAAAATGTAGTTTTTAATGTTGACTGAAATATCTAAAATGTACTCGTAGTAATCGATCAGCCGTATTTCTGAATCACAAAAAGTTTTTTTTTTCTTTTCTTGCCTTTAAAACGCTACTCTTTCCAGATTTGCGTCTCTTTAAACACCTTCGCACTCCTGGCCCGTGAAAGTGCATTTACCGGCGCCCGACTGCGCTCCGCTGGCCGGTGACTCACGGACAGCTCCACCGCACGGAACAATTTCCCGGAGCGCGACGGCATCAGCAATGCAATGAGCTATGATGCAATAATGGAGGCGCCGCACCGGTCCCGCGATCCGCATTTCTCGCCGGACATTCCGAATTCCCTCCCCTCGGCGCGCGCGTCAAATCGCCCGCAGCGCCCTCTGGTCGCCGCGCCGCGCCGCGCCGCGCGACGCCGCCTGCCACGCCGCCGCAAAATGGGACTATCGACGGGCTGCTCTTGCGGGCACGCGCGAAGGGCTGCGGTTTCGCGCATCGTTCGTCCCTCGCGTCGATGATCTCGCCGATCGATTCCGATGGGGGCCGACGGATAAAAGTGCGTTGCCTCCTGTGAGGATTGAACTCACGACCCCTGGTTTACGAGACCAGTGCTCTGCCACTGAGCTAAAGAGGCGACGATGCGAGGCAGGCCTCGCTGTGTGAGGAGGAGCCTGGCGCTGTCGCCTGGAGAGGGGTTTGGAGGCGTTTGTACGTGTGTGATTGAGGATTTTCAGGAGCGAAATTGGCAGGAAGCTTCTTGAGAAGATAAGCCGTGGGCGCTGGGGTATCGGAAACTCACTCACTGCTGTCGCCGTCCCGTCAGAAACTCATACAAGTCGGAAAATGCGAATGATTGCTAAAGTTTTGAATTTTTTAACACTGCTTGCGCTCTTTTTTCACTTCTTCATTCTCATTATAGTGTATGCACAATAGTTTCCATTCCAAGTAGATTTGATTTTATACGAAGTGCAAGACGTTTTAGAAAGTTAATGTAAATAATAAAAAAAGTATGTTTGCTTTATGATTAGAGTTTTATTTTCATGAAGATTCATTCGGGTATTTTTATAGGCCTTGCAATATAATAAGCGCTAGTTCATGCTCTCAAAATAACTAAATCTAGGCGTGAACTCTCCAGAAATGTTGGATTTCCTTCCAAGAAATAATTGATTTTATATCAAAAAACTATTAATTTTTTACTTAATTACTAGATTTCAAAATTTTTAATAAGCATTCCTAAAATGGAATTAATCCAGATACTTTAGACACCCTCCTTTATTAAGTTAAAGGTACAAGTTAATTAAAAGGTGACTAAGATTCATAATTAAACTTACAGTATTTAAAGAAGTTGAAGTAGGTTCGTGACTTAATATTTTCATAGTAATTTAAAAAATATATACATTGAAATTATTATAATAACTGACAACGTTTGTTATAACAAAAAAATATTATTATTAGGGTGGTTTCTAATTAATTTTAAGGACTTCGATGAAGTTTACATAAACTGGAGCAATGAACCTTCATTTATTTTATTGGTCATTAGAGAATTGTTAGTATTCCAATTGTGTAATCCGATAACATCACGCATGTGTTTCCTTCAGGAAATACCACACCGTCTGCGTCAGGTAAAGTCCTCTGTAGGTTTGTTTTTCCATGTCGCTACGAGATAGCGCTGTAGTACTGGTAATTATCACTTGCTTTGTCGCAGATATTTGATTGTGGTAAAGATGTAGAAATAAGTTCACTACGTAAAACAGTAAAAGTCATTAGAGTACATTCGCAATCTACACTAAATTTTTTTTACAACAACGACGTCGATTAAAGTATTTTAGTTTAACATAAAAAAAGGGTTAAGTTGTAAGGTTTCTTTATGAAAGACTATGTATGACTTCACACGAATGGTTTTAATTGTATCTGGTAAGGCTTGTTGAAATAAAGATGATATTGGTAATAATTCCTTGGATTACGTACATTATATGATAAACCAGAAAATTTCTAGCACAAGAATTTTTATCGTCATTAATGATTTACAAATTTAATTTAGCAGGAGAGAAATAAGATGTGATTTGAGAACTAAATACTCAAAAGTAGAGTTGTAATTTAATACGTTTTTTCATGCTTCCTGACTGAATATTATTGACGTACATATTAAATAAATATTTGTGAGAAAAGGGCAACAATGAAACTCACTAGCTGTAATGTTAATTTTCCCGTGCATTACCGTCTCTTTTAACTTCTCGTTTTTCAACGCACCACGAAGGGCTAAAGCGAGCTTTTTGTTAATAACCCAGCGACACTTTTTCCTAAAACATTTCTAATAAAGTAGATGACATTTAATTTGCTGTGTCACACCATTTGAAAAGATCAAAAGAGTCACTGAAAGTGTCAGCATGGCAACGTTTCATTGAAGCGTGCTGCACGTTTTTCAATATTACACATAAACCAGTCAACTCTAATTTCTGTTCACGTTTTAATTAGTTCGCTTGACTTTCCGTGAGGAACGTGAATAAAACGTGAAATAATGGAGTGAAACTCCTGTTAAATTGACGTTACTTTTGTGCACAGATTTGTGTTTGCAGGATATGGTACCCTGAAACAGGCGTTTGTGTTATTTAATTATCGACTTCAAATAGTTTCTCCGTCGCATGAAAAGTCGTGAAAAATATACAGGTCATTGTTGGGAGAAACAAATGTCAGAGCACACTGTATCTGATTGATAGGTATGAGGCAAAATACCATCATTAAAGTACTGAGCAAGTTAGAATAAATTGAAATAATATTATCTAAACTAGGACTAGAACAATTTACTCCGCTTGTAGAAAATGCAGGTGAGACTCGTAGAGTTCGATTATTTTTTTATTGCTTTTCTTAAATATTGGGCGATTATTTTTTTATTGCTTTTCTTAAATATTGGAAAACAGAGAAGTCTATTTGACACGATAATTTCTTTCATGATTATCACATTCTTCACATTCTATTGAGTATTTATTAAGAAAGCTGAAAGTCGTAAATACGGGAGAATTAAGAAAGACGTAAAGACAGAAATTGATAATGTATCAATAGTTTCTTCCAAACATGTTGCACACGGACGAAATGTTTAAAATAACTTTTTTCACATATCATGGCCATGAGGACGACTTTTCTAGTACATCTCTGATGGAAAGCTTTACAAAAAGATTGTTGGATGATAATTTAGATGACCCTACTGAATAAACGGTGTTTTATTTTTCACGTGACAGTGTTAAGAGGAAAACCTTTAACCCCCCAGGCTTGTCCCGAATGGTTTACGCTGCAACCCCCAGCGACAGTAAAAGGTCGAATTATTGCATATATTCAGCCCAACAACTCGATTGAGGCAGTGAAATGGACAATGTCTGCCTTCCTTCGCACGGCGTGTGAGCCTCGCGTGTTCACCGTTGCATAGAGCACGTACTGCACGGCGCATCGCAAAGCTTTGCAGGACACGGGGCGCCGAGGTTGCGCCTCCTCTGGGAAACGCCCATTCCTGCGCGTCAGGGTTCCTCCGCTCGCCGGGCGGCGGCGGCGGCGGCGGCGCTGCTCATCTGAAATGCGCGGGGGCGCGCCGCTCGTAGA
>BOPP01000030.1:1423903-1464436 GCA_017312745.1 Gryllus bimaculatus
CGCCCCGACGCCCGGCGCCGCGCTTCTGGGAAAAGAAAGAGGCGGCGGCGGCGTGAAGATGGAAACGATAGGGAAGCCGCTGGCGACGGCGAGATGGACTTGCAGGATATCGGCTTTCATAGCGAGCACCTGCGGCAAAATAAGTAAATAACAAATATTATGAGTCTTGTAAAGGAATATGGTTCAGTTATTATCAAAATGGAAAAGTGAAGTACGTTAAAAAAGTATTCTTTAACTCATTTTTTTTCTTAAAAATAATTGCTTAAAAATAATTCAGGTTAAATTTTTATTTGTATTTCTTTTTTTGATAATTTTTTTTTTACTTTTTGAAAACGATAGAAAATATCACACTTCCAATCTCATGACCGCTTTTTCCATATTTTCGCCACTGTCTTGACATTCACATTGAGATTTGAACTGGGCGTACATTTTCGAGAAGCGGCTTTGAGAATACTTATATATTAGATTTTCGATATTTTGTATCAAAATCTGAATTTTTCTTGAGGCATTACGAAATTTGCCTGTCTGCTTAGCCAGGAGGCCGCTGAAATAAAGGAATATTTACATGTGTCTTAGGAAAAAATTAAATCGGTTCTACGAAAAAGTGGCCTATTTTTAAGTGACCGCTTAATAGAGGTGGCCGTTTGTCCGGTTTCCTTGTATTTGCTGTATCTTCCATGTATCCTTCCACGAGGTCTCTAGCGTCAGCCACTCCTCTTGGTCGCCGCCGCTGCAAGCGCAGTTCGCGTGCGGGCTCTCTGATGGAATGTGGTGGGAGGAGCCTGTGGCGTAAGTGCGTCCTTGTGTCACACGACCTTCCACGTACCGTCGCCGTCAGGTGCCGGTCGCATCGCCGGACAAATCTCGGATGCCACTTCTGTACATGTCACAAACATGTAGAGCCTTTGGAGACAGGGTTCTCATTCAGAACACATGCGAGACGCGAGCCAGTCTTACGATCTACATAGGTTCCAGGTGAAGTGTGACTCGAGATTGAAATTGACTAGTGGAGTAGTCTAAGGCAGGGATCTTCAGTTTAGTATTTCTGGAAATTCTTTGATATTATTCGAATGGAAAATGTTCTTGCCAGTTCCATCGATGGCATTCTTGCCCTTGTTTCCCTTTAATTTTAACCAAAACGCACGATAAACGAATTGCAATTTTTCCCTTTTTGAGAACTAAACAAGCGTACAGATCGCAGAGGAGGGCGTCATCCCATTATCGAGCTCTAAATCGTCGCGCTGCCCCCCGGCGTCGCCCACTCGAGCGTTCCACGAGGCCGCTCCCTCCTCACCTGCACCTCCCCCCATGTGCCCTCCCCACATGCCCCGCCCACGCGGCCGGGCCGCCTTGATTAAGCGCGCATCGCAGAGCGTGGCGGCTTCCGTCGCCGCGAAATTTCACGCCTCGTTCGCCAGACACGCCTGTGACTTCGCACAGTGGATCACGGCTCTGAACGTTCTGGACAAACGTTATTCTTTCGAAAACGTTCACTGGAAATATCCTACAGAAATAGTTGTTTACGCCGAAGTGTCATAACGTATCTTATTATAATACGAAAACGGAGCATTATGAAACATGGTCGTGAAGCTGAGTTTGATAACCACTCGAGTATTGTAATAAGTAGCGGGTGGGTTTTGAAGTCCTAAGACAGAGCCAAAAATGATCAATGAAATGCTCTTAAAATGTTTTATAAATGCCCTAAAAACAAAGAAAAATGATGTAAAATTTTTTATCAAAAATACTACAGATGAACATTTCAAATTGTTGGATATGTTACTAATGTAATCGAGACTTCTTCCTTTGTTCAAGTGAACACAGCCTGCAAACTATTGGTTTGGAGTGTTCTTTAAAATAAAATCTCGGCCTGAATTTATCGTGAAATTGGCCGAACTGACAATGGCGCCGACAGGCTTCACGGGAACCTTAGATTACATAGTACTCAGAATGTCTGACAATATGAGCGAAGAAATCGAAGAGGCTACTCAGGTATTGTGTGGTGAACATTTGATGCACCTCGTAAATATTATTAGAAGCAAGTGCAATTAAAATTATATTAACATCGATGAAAACTGGGAACAACGCAGTAAAAATGACGTAAAACGGTAAAATATGACTTATTAACCAAAATTGACGAAACAATGAAAAAAACAACAAAAAAACATGACATATAAAAATTAGTCATTTCCTTATGTTTTGTAATAACATAATATGAATTTCTATACTAAACGCCATTGGTCTAAAGTGAAAAGAAAAAAGATGACATTTCATCAAAATCCATCCCTAGTAGTAAGATGTAACGATAGGAATATCAACTTACTTTTTATTCAATTTGTAACACTTCCAACGAACTATGATTTTTAATTACATTTAACTGCCGTCCAAAACGTGACGGACTTATTGATGCTGGTAATAGTGAATAGGGGCCATGTATTAGTTCTAATATTACTTACAAAACCATTATTCTTATGAGTGAACTATAGCACATTACAATACTGTATTGTAATAAGCTAATAACTCTTTTAACAACAATGATCTAGTTTCGTAAAGTTTGATTTTATGTAATCAAAGTAGATTAAATATTGTTTTAGAATGTCATGAGTCAGAAGGGTTACTGAAGGCAAGAATTATTTTCTGCTTTGAAATGTTAATTTAATCGTTCTGAATATTATATTATTCTTTGAAACGTCATTTAAGTTTTCTTTTCTTACTTTCTTCCATTTTAATTAATTGAGGACTTAAGTATTTAAGTCTTGGGAAAATTTCAAAACTGGTTAAACCAAGTCCAGCATTGTCATCCGCTACTTTTTAACTTAAAATAAAACGAAGTTACATTCATATCAAAAGTGTATTGAAGCAAATGGAAAACAGGATTTATATAAAATCTATTTTATCTTAATCGTGGGCGAACTTTTTCGTATCCTTTTGTAATAGAAGAATATAAAGGATTTTCTACAAGTAGCTATCGTCATTGCTCAAGCGACATTGCTTCCAAACCAGTCAACAACACCGCTTTTGCTCGTGGGAATACTAAAATGAGCTCCGCCACCACACAGAATGTGCAGAATATTGCTTTCCGCAAAGTGACTAAAAGCGAGGGAAGATAGAGTTTTACACTCGTTTATAATTTCGTATGACTGTGATAATGTATTCCGTCCTACTTGACTTGCATATGTATTTTTTCCGTATTATATCTGCATAAATGTTTGTAATTTATTTTCTTGGAATTTTCCCTTACTTTAATGAATTATTCATTTGTTTAACATACGTAGTGTGTAAATTTAGCATTATTTTCAATCATCGTTAAAAAATCTCCAAACAGTCAAGATGATCATTTTAGATAAGAAATGAGGTAAAGGCTGCCACAGTTATTTTCGTTTTACATTTTGTCTTCTTACCCCAGATGAAGGACTGACAATTTTTCTTACTCTTCCATCTCTTCAATCTCCTTGGTATTATATTTGAGTTCTTTAGGAAACTATTTAGTGGTTCAGTGGTCTTCATCATCCTGAGGATAGGGAACATACGAGACGAATAACTTCCTTATATGTGAGGTTGGCTTAGTGTTTGATGTTATTATTCAGCCAGCAAAGCGTGACGAACCTAAACTAAGGTTGCGTCATCGCGCGTGTCTCATGAACAAGACATCGCAAACTGCGAGGTGCGTGTTCGCGGTTTAATTAGCGGCGCCTGGAATGCTGGAGGCGAGCGACATTGTGCCAAGAATTTAAATTTGCTGTTATGAATAAATTCCTCCCATAATACTTGCATGTGAACTGTTTTATAATTTTAATCTTAGATTTTCTTATCGCATTGCTGTTAATTCTGGATATCTTTACGAACGTTTCCGTAAAAACTAAACCTATTTTAGTATATAGGATTTAACAATGTCTAGGATGTTTTTACGATAATATTTTTCCAACGTGTACAAAAATGGTGCGTTATTTACATTAGACTACTTCAGTTCGAGAACATTGTGTTCCTTAAAATTAATGTTTTTGTGTTTTCAAGTTTTCATTTTATTGATTGATTGGCAGTTTACTTCCAATAAAAATGTCAAGAAAGAAAACATGTGTATTGCGTATTGTTCTACACTTTTTTTGCATTTTTTTTATTTACATGGGATATCTTCTTTTCTCGCTAATCAGTATCAGGTTACAAACAATATCAGTGCGGTATCTGTGCATTCATCTGAATTATAAGCGATGTGAAACGCATTACCTAATAGCGAGCTGCCAGTTCCAGACATTGCTTGTGAACACTGGCACCGCGTAACGCGTTGCAGCATGGTGCTTTCTGGAATGTACAAAGAATCTGGGCAACGAGAGAGGATTTCTAGTGACGACTGTTTCTGTGGTGTCGGTAGGGCAGTGTAGGGAGGCGGCGGTGGCGGCGGCGGCGGTAATAGCTTTTATGGTGATGGCTCTGATAGATTATCAACGGCGACCGAATTTAGAGTTTCTCACGAGAGGCAATATGGTAGTGGAAGGTGTGATGGTGGTATCGAAAGAGGTATTCCAGGAACCTCTCGGAGCCCTACTGGGAGAAGTGAATGCGTCAATTACATTGTACCGATGCACAATACTCATACACTCTGTCATTGGTCTGTTTCATTGAAATCGTTAAATGATTAATATTCTTGACCTCAACACACCTTTCGAAAGTTGCACACGTTAAACAAGACACCTTGATACTTTCGGTTACTTTCAGAGTATATAAGAAAGGTCCTGTGTTATAACAATTCTATCAATATACCATTCATTTTCACTGTCCTGGAAATACCTGTACTGACAAAACTTAGCGTGTTCTTTGGAGGAAAATATATTCGAGTGGATGAAAACCAGAACCGTTCGTGACGTTTTATAAATTCTGAGAAATCTATTCACTATAAAGTCGTTGTGCTTTGTTTCATAATTAAAAGCACTGCATTTCAATTGTTCTTTAAAACCATAAAAATACATTACCACTAAAATACAGCCTAAAATAAACACGGGATTTTTCGGAATTTTTAAAATGCCACTTATACCGTTCTGGTTTTTACCCATTCACATGTACGGTTAGTTTAAAATTTTACTAAAGGCAGTATTCGACGTAATCAAAATAAACCGTTATTTGTTCTTCTTATTTTCCCACCTAATATCTAGAGAGAAGCTCTTGCCCGCATTCTGCACTCGTTAATAGATGTCCTAGTAATACAAATCGTTTACTAATTTCCAAGTGTTAAAGTAAACGCAGAAGAATTATTTGCAATATGAGTAAAACTTCTACCTGAAAGGGTTTATATAACCCAAAAAGTATTCGAGCAAAGAAACTTAAGATGATATTCTTTCAAAAGTATCGAGAGGCCTGCTTTCAAAGAGTACCTTTAACATCTACCTAAAAGGTTGGAAGGACTTTAACGATCTCACATTTGACACGAGGCGCGTAAACTGGCGGAAGGTTTACCGCCACAGCGTCTAAAGCGACACACGTCCAAAAATAGCGCCTTAATGCTACGGTAGCATGTGTACTGCTGGAACGTTATAACAGCTACGTTAATGCTCTTCCGAGTTTTAAAATGTAACATGGATATTTAGGTAGTTTATAGCCTGTTAACAGAAGAGAGTATGGAATAGAAGACTCTGAAGGTGCTCTTGAAAGCTTGTAAACGTGTTTCAAAAATGTGCCATTCGTAATGCCGTTTGGTCTGAATTGTATCTTCTAATAAATGCTGGCACAATTGATTTTTGCGTGGCAGACTCGGACTCAAGGTCGGATTAATAACATAAGCACTAATATAATTATGTTTTTAAAAAGTTATTGGGGGTGGCATGTGCATCCGGGGGCCTGAGGACGTCCTTCGTCTTGTTATGGTTACGAATCTTTCCATCCGATAGCTCAAGGCAATTTTTCAAACGTTAAGCACGCGAATGAGGTTCAAAAATACGTTAATTAAAAACAAAACCTTTTCTCAAAATTAAGTGTCTTTAAAAGGAAAGATTTAAATAGCTCTTATTGAGCATTTCATTTCCCTTTTCTGCCGAAAGTGCACACTTTGTATAACTTTAGCTTCAAGTAGTAGAGCGTGTGAGGTTTTATGTCTGTAACTAATTGTATATGCACATAAATTGTTTGATTGCATACGGAACTCTCCGTGGCAAAAATATTTCTTTAACTACAAACACTTCATTTTATAAGCCAATCTCTGGAAGAAAAAAGAAATGAATATTTTAGATTTAAAAAATGCCGCGCTCACCGGATTGTGAGGAAATGAAGCACTGGTTTATTTTTGTAATGTTACGAAATCGTTAGTACTTGTGTAAGGAAGAATATAAAGAATGGAAACGGTCGAGAAAACTAGTACATTGCTTGCTGTCGTAATTTTGTAGATATTGTAGTTCAGACCGAGGCTGAATTCTCTTCTTTACAAATCTTGGGGTCGGAGGTTGAGGTTATTAGGTTTTATCCACTAGTTTCGTTTGCAAAACCATTGTATTTGTTACGAGGACAATTATAGATAACGTTTTATATTTTGCAATATTTAATTTAATTGAGTGAAACTTCATAAATGTATGCTTTGCAATAAACTCGGTAATCTTGCGTAGAAATAAGTGCAAAATTGCGGTAACCGTTTTATATAGCTTTAATATCAAAATCGACGGAATGCATGTGGATTACAAACATGTGAGTTGATATTTTTGTGCCTTTTTATTCATTTGGTAAAGCAACTGATACTCCAGCTCTCTCAATCCATTATTTTAGTGAACTGTTTCACAGCACGAAATAAGGTTTTTCCACTGCGTAAGGTATAGTCATTAGAATAATAGTTTGAAATAAAGATGCTATGGTCCCAGGTTTGGAAAAAAAATCTTTTTTTAAAACTTTCGAATATGTTCCTTATATCAACGAAGATTCAATTTTCAAAATAGTAATGTGACGCATTGCACTTTTTGAGTTGCATGATTCATTGCATTTAGCGAATCCTCTATCTGTATCTTCAATTATAGATTCAAAATTTCAAATTAATTCATTTTCTTTATTTCTTTGGCAAGAAAACTATAACCCTCTATTAATTGTCCTTCTCTTTTCATTGAACGCTCAATTTTTAGAGCCCTAGATTTCCCTCCTTGATCCCTTATTTCAACATTAGCCTACGTTTTAATTGTGGAGCATAATGGACGCCAGCGTCACTTTAAATTATCCGTCATTGCCACGAGACATGAACACAAACACGACCTAACACACCGGCACTCTGGAGGCGAGAGCCTTGCATGAGAACACTGAGATGAGTCAGCAAGCGCCGCCCGGCTTCGATCGCTTCCGCAAAACAAACCGCCACGAGACATCCACATCAGCGCTAGTCCACGCGCCGCGCTGGTAAACTCTCTCGGAGGGCGAGCGCGGGGCTGGACCTCGCCTCGCCGCATCAGGGGGCGGCTCCGCTCGGTTTTAGCCCGGCTTCGCACCATCGCTGCAGTTTGCCTGATTTTTGCTTAATCGCAAGTACTTCCTAAGAAGAGAAGGTATTGTAATCGTGCGGCGGAAAACGGCAAATATTCGACTTACAACTCCCTTGTTGCCGGGCCTTGGTAATGAAAAACAAGTTCATTCGTATTCTTATATGTAGTAAATTAACTTTTCTTACACTTTGTGCCGTAAGAATCCATGTTTTGTGGGATCTTGATACCGAAAAATCGATTGACGGCTGTCCGTGTGTAGTCAATGCTTCTGCTCAAATCGTCTAGCCGATTTTCTCCAAAATTGATATTCCTCAATCTACTTAAATGCACTCGAAGTCATCTGAGTTTAAAACGGAAATGTTTATTTTAGAAGGTACGTAGTCTGAAGCCTCAACATTTTCTCAAAAATTGCTACAATTTATTTCATTTAAGTGTGTCCTCGGACTGCCTAAGGGTGGTGTAGGTCTCATTTTCGTAGAACTCTCATTTTCGAAAATTTAGACATAAAAGTATGTGATTTTGTAGCACGAGAAAGTACGTTATGTTTTAGTGCTACTAGTTGTTATTTTTTCACCGCTCAAGAATGTGTGCTGTTAACATACGGCTCTGTCCTTTATGGAAATGATGATATGCGCCTTAAGGTTCTCATCTTTATTTCGAGGATTTACTGGAAACTGAGAATTTGTTTAAGACAGCAACCTCACACGTAATCAATGCCAGTGCGTCGTTTATTTTGTCACAAGACTCCGGAACGTGTCATAGTACTAATCCTCATGTGTCCCGATCAAAAAAGAAGCATGTGCCTTTTTAAGTTCATAACATAACAGAAAGAGAAATCGACATTTGTTCAAAGACAACTTGTACGTGGAAAACGTGGCGCGAAGTCTCAACGTAGAAAATAAATAAGAAAATAGCAACCGACAAAAAACAAATATGGAAGTCTCCACGAGGTACTGTTACGAACCCACTTGAACAGTATCAAAACAGATACCGAAGAACAGTAATTTAAGAGAAATTTTCAAGAGCCTTGTACATTGTAAAAGTACAATAAGTAAAATATAATTTCAGTTCAGAGCTTATGGGATTCATCGTCCTCCCATACGATGTTATAAATGGCTTTCTATCCGAACAGGAGCTAAAGCTGTTCTCGTTCACTTCCGTGGCTCTAAAGAAATCCAGGGGGCGTGGTGCAGCTTTTCATCGGCGGCGGCTGATTGGGAGAGCCGTTGGTCGCCTGAGAATAGCCTAGATCGCCGGCGGAGTTGGGCCACGGCGCGGCGCGGCGCGGCGCGGCGTGGCGT
Organism: Gryllus bimaculatus; assembly: GCA_017312745.1. Classification (NCBI taxonomy): domain Eukaryota; kingdom Metazoa; phylum Arthropoda; class Insecta; order Orthoptera; family Gryllidae; genus Gryllus; species Gryllus bimaculatus. Next base: position 1,432,644 of record BOPP01000030.1, read on the forward strand.
CTTCGCAACGCTGACCCACTTGCCGCCGCCGCCGCGCCGGTCCATCCCGCCCATTCGCCCGCCAATCGCCCGCCCATCGCCCATCGCCCGCCCATCCGCCCGCCCATCGCCCGCCATCGCCCGCCATCGCCCGCCATCGCCCGCCCATCGCCCGCTCACTGCCCGGCGCGAACCATCCATCATCCGTGCGCCTACGAAATTCACGAGAAGAAACTGTTTTTTTTATTCATTGATTAATGATTACGAGCGCGTCATCTATTAAGGTCATTCGTCCCGCAAATATAGTGCATGCTTTTATGCGGGGGGCAGTGATTTGGATGCGAGATCCGGTGCGACCTACGTCGCCTTGCCGGGCTTTTTCTCCTACAGGTGTTCCCACCAGCGGGATACCGCCCCAGCAGGAAGAAACTGTAAGCTCCCGACCTACCTCCCGGCATGTGTGATAGTGAAATGCATGTAAGTGTAAGTGCGTGTAAGTAAAGGGTGAGGATGGGATAAGGAAGAAAAAGGAAGGATCACACGCGGTCCGTGGCACGTTTGTTAGTGCACAGCTCAGACCTTCGCCTTGTTTTGATCGGAGAAACCTTGGAAAACTACCGATCAGAGTAGCCGGCGATAAAATTCTCCCCCAGACAGCAGGTGAATTCGACGTAGCTAGGTAGCTAGCGTCGAAACTCCGCCACTGTCTGGACTCGAACCCTAGTACTTCACGGTCAGAGGCACTGCAGTGGCAGCAGATAATGCCCGAAGTCACCTAAGCCGTGCAATTGTTGTTGAACAGGCGTCCTATGAATTTCGCGTGTTGGTATTAAAATATTCAACCTGCAATGCTGGGGAGAGGGATAAATGGAAAGCGAACTTTGAAAAAATGTGAAAAAGAAATTGATTTCGGCCTACCAAGAAGTGGCACCACAAAATTCATTAGTGCTTTGTTAAATTGTAGGGAAAGTATTAGTTGTTTTGAATAGATGTCCTATTTTTGTTACAAAATTTGAGACCTCATATTAAATAAATATTACTAAAAATATTTTAAAGATAACTTTCGCATTGATTTACTTTAGAAAAACTACGTTCCTTAATTTTTTCCCTGGGGTCTATATTTACATGATCTTAAAGGTAAAATGTTATGTTGAATTTTACAGAAAACCGTAAGCTATTACCCTTTATTAACCAGTGATTCGTAAAGTTTACTTTCAGTCTTGGAGATTTCATAAAAAGACAGTAATTGAAGAGAAACACACTGCAACTAAAGAAGTGAACGGTTTCCGAAGACTTCTCTCAGCAATGACAATCCCGTTGCGCCGTGAAAACAATTGCTTGCTTTCCGAATAGCGGTCGTGCAGAGTGTCTCGGGTGACTGGAGCACAGAGCAAGTTGCAGGTGTTGCCAGGTAACAAGGCGGGCTGCACCGCGAGGGCGGGCGACACACTTTTTTTGGACGTGGGAACAGGGGCTCTATGAAGCGGGCCACGGGCGAAACGTGCGGCGTTCGATTGGAAGAGCAATGTGGTGTAACGTGTCGAAGTAGGTTACGAGTGCGGTACTCACGAGTGTCGGATGGTGTGTGAGAAGAAGTGACACTTTAAAAAAAAAATAAGATCCCGTTTTAGAAGCTAGAATGAAGATAACGTTTGTTCGGTGGTTTGTTCAATCTGTTATAATTTCGCGAAATAAGTTGTCCATTGTTGACACGTGAGATTTAGAGGTGACATGCCGATAGCTTAGCGTCTTGCTGGCGTTCGCAAAATGAGTACGTTCCTGAAATGGCACGAAACCGTTCACGCTCGTAATAGGATAAGATCAATGTACTCGTAAGTCAGTATAGAAAATGCGTAGTGTCTTTTGTGTGATAATCCTTAAATTATATGGAATTTTGAAATTCCCTCGGTATCTAGAACTGTAATTGAGATTATTTTCAAATTGTGCCAAAATGTAGAGATCCCTTAGATTGGAGAAAGGGATGTTCATGTAGACTTTACTGATATTGTAAGAATGGCCGTTTTTGATTATTTAATGGATTTTGTGCTGAACGGTAAAATGTGGGACACCTATAACAATAGACGTACAGATTTACTTCTGAGACATGCGTATAAATGGTGCTTCAGCTGTTTCCATGAGCAGGTGCACTGGGCACTGCGACCAGGCGACCCCCCCCTCCCCCGCTTCGCTACCTCGGGTGGGCGGCGGGCCTTGTGTGTTCGTGTACGTGTGTGTGTATGTATGTGTGAGGGGGAGCCCGCGATCTCCTATCGGGCTTCCCATCCCTGCTCCCCACCTCGTGACCTGCTCTTCGGCTAAGCTCGTTCGAGACTCATTGAATTTCGCTGCAACCTGCAGAATTCCTTTATCGGCGAGTTCGCGCGCTCGCTGTAGGACGTAACACACTTTCAGAAATCCGATATAGTACAGAACAGGAAATAGAGGTACAAAAAAAAGGGGGAGAAACCGTCTTTGTGAAGAGGGTCAGGGAAGGGTGTCCACAGAACGGGGCATTTACCAACTTGTACAAAAGATCTCCCTCATATCGCCTATATTGGGGGACATTCTGGAAATCGGTGAGGATTTCGAGGGTCTCTGGCGGGTAATGTTAACAAAGTTACAAGGGGATCGGAAGAAGTTTTAGATGAAAAAGACCGAGTTTTCATACCGTTCTCGGAGCGACGGGGAGTTGAAAGACGGGAAAGGGGAGCGCGAGAGAAAGCACATTGCGATTGGGAGAGAAAGGGATGTTAGAAGAAAGGCCCGGCACAAAGGCCACAAATCAGACGAGTGGAGGCGTTGGCCGGCGTTGCGCCGTTGGCGGCGTTGGCGGCGTTGGCGGCGTTGGGCGGCGTTGGCGGCGTTGCGGCGTTGGCGGCGTTGGCGGCGTTGGCGGCGTTGGCGGCGGCGGTGGCGCGGTGGCGGCGGAGGTGGCGGCGGAGGTGGCGGCGGTGGCGGCGGCGGTGCGGTGGCGGCGGCGGTGGCGGCGGCCGGCGGCGGTGGCGGCGGTGCGGCGCGGTGGCGGCCGGCGGGTGGCGGTAGGGCGGCGCGGCGGCGCGGCTCGCGGCGGGGCGTCGGGCGGCCAGGGGCGGCCGGCGCCCTGGCGGACGGAGAGGGCGGCAGGCGGCGGCGGCGGCGGAGAACGGGACACGGCGCCTGCAAAGAAAGCTATCTCTGTGGAGAAGAAGGCAGCGCCACTGCGCCACCCTAGCGACTGCAGGACTTTCTGGAAGGTGGTGTTCAGCTGAAACAGTCCTATACAGTAGTTTTGGGGATAGGTATTAAAAAGAGCCTCACAGTTCGTGTAACGAGTTCGTGAGTGACTAACGACAATTGATTCCGCTCGCGTCAACTACTTACGTCATTGCACTCGTAAGAGTGATGCATGTTGTATCCCGACTGGTGGCGGTGTTCTCTCCTCGCTGGAACTTGAGATGCAGCGCCAACCAACACTTCGCTTTGCGTGGTTTTCCTCTTCAGGTATCCCCTTACGAGGCACCACTTCAACCGAGATAAGCTCTAAGACCTAAGATCCGGGCCGGACTGGAGTATAGTGAATGTAAGTTTAAGAGAATGAAATGGGCCAAGAGGGAGCCAGAAGGAGGAAGAATAGATGCTATGTCTGTGGCCGGTTTACTGTATTGCTCCCCCATTCGTTTGCTATGAATCGGAGAAATCACAGAAAATTACCAATCAGATCTGGCCGCTAGAATTCTCCTTCAAACTGATTGAATCGGTCGATCCAGCTATGTATCTACTTGTTTAAAGTACACCCCTGGGACTATAAGCCCAGGCCCTCCCGATCACCGATGCGGTGGAGGCACCTGTGCTACCGCAAGGCTGTGGACGCACCGGGTTTGGCCATCGGTGTTGCCCAGGCGATATAAACGTATTCGTATGGGTATAGAGGAAATATACCATTTCTTTTATGGCATTGGCGATCTGACGTAGAGGTGAACGTTGTTTACCTTACACAGTTGAATCATGATCATTCCATGAGGAATGTGTAGTGGACAAAATAGGTTCGCGGAAGGTTTTATCGGTGGTACGCTGTTTTCTCCTGCCTCCCGACATTCCATCACACCATCATTGTAATCATTATCATGCTTCACCATTACATTATTTCGCCTGTCATGCTTCTCATTCGTCTCGCACTAATCTCTCTATGAAAATCTCTCTATGTAATAACTGGCCCAATAATTTCGGCTGTGACTACCACCTCTTTTTGACTCCCCGCAAGCAAACCACACAATAACACATTTTTCAAAAATCGAGTAATACTGTTCCTTGTTGGATATTATAGTTTCAATTTCCTATATATTTTTACATCGAAAGATAAAAATACGGTGGCGATAATTTTCAATCAATTGATGGAAATCAAAAATAATTATCTAAGGGTGTCGGGTTTAAAAACTTATATCTGTAAACTGTTTTGTAAGTTCTCTAATTTTTTTTTTTTTTTTGATTATGTTTGCTTGTTTTCACCTTCAGCAATGGAATACGTTTGACTATAAATAGTATACACAACTATGGCTTCTATAATATAACTAATTTATATTATTATATGCAAGAGTGTACCTCTGAAAAAGTGAAACGTGTTCATGTATAGTTTATTTGCCAACAATTCAAATTATCTGTTTCTGAAAATGGAGTTCTGTTTCAGATGTGATGATAAACTATGTATTCTCGAGCATTGTTTCTCTGTCTTAGGCGATAAAATACTGACTCCGTTCCGAACTAAACGTCATAAAGCTTTCCTTCAAGCACTACCGCAATCTCTTTTGCAAAGGTCATAGGAGAAATTTGTCACACCATTGCATGAAACGGAACTGCGGTTTTGCAGAACAAATTATCCCCTTTTCCAGGCGCAGAGAAGCGTGACTTAGAAGTTACCGCAGGTCGTTGGTTTGAGAAATGTTCAAGCTTTTGCTGTCAATTGGGGAGTTTGTACTCACCAGATAATGTCCTTCATTGCATAGATTTGTATTTGTATTCTGAATCTGCTAGGAAGTGTTTAGGAAGTAAAACTCATTGAAACTACAAAATTGTAACTAAAAACCTTTACGCTAAAGAGGCCAAAATTGTCCATCATACTGAAAAAAAAAATTAGAAATCAAAATGTAATAAGAAAGATTAGCCAATGAGTTATCTTACTACCTTACCAAAAACTTAACTAGATTATCATATTAAAAATTAGCCACAAAACATAATGTAAAATAGCAAAATTATAGCGTCTGATAAATAGGTACTCGAAAATTCACATATAACTTTGATTTACAATATTTAAATCAATAATTAGGCAGTCAATTACTTACACTTCCTCAATCTGAGGAGGTACATTCAAAATCAATGTGCATGTCACGAAAACACCAATGTAAATTGATAAAATTAGAAACCAATTGCAAATTGAAAACTTAAATAAATACATTAGTTAGCTGTGAGAAAAAACATTTATGAATACTTAAAATTAGTAGATTGTGCTAAACATTTTGTACAAAGCCCCCCTTAAAAAACAACAACAACAACTATCAAGATACCCCAAAAATAAATTAAACTATTACTTATAGATAGTATGACATTTTTCTGAAGATTATTATTAATAACAAATGTGATTGTAACGTACAAGAAAACTTTGTTTATATATTTCATCTCATGAGTTTCCTCAACCTCGTCTATTATTCTGTCTTTTCCGATGCCCAACAGTCTTTTAAATTGCATTACTTTAAAAACAAAGCAAATGTTTATATTGTCTAATTCAATTAGAAAGATAAAAATCTCTGGGCATTCTCGCTTGGGAATAAAGTCGTACGAATTTTCGCTCGTAAAAATGAAAAGAAAAACACGGAAACCGTTTTATAGAAATTAATACAGCACGTTCATAAACGAAAGAGAAAATGGAATATGAAATAAAACTTATCTTTTGAACATTTTTAGCGGATATTTAATTGTTTTTTACATTAATTTAAGCTATAAGATGTTATACCTATCGGAATTTTACATGTTATGAGAACTCGCAAAGTATTAGATTTTATACTATAACATAATCACTGTAAATACGTTGTTGTTTTTTCTCTCTCCCAAATCGCCGTCATCGTCATCATCAATATCATCATCATCATTCCTTATGGATTAGGCAAGTTATCTGTTTCAGCCTCATTGTATCTCCTTCTCGGCTTTCTAGTGTCTCTCTTTCCTCTAGGTATGTATTATGTCAGAGTTTGCCCTGAAATATTTTCCATAATTGTATATTACATCCATTGTCCATCTTTATTGTCTCACGTACTGTTTCTGGGTGCCCTAATTCCGTTCTACGATTTATTCTTAATTCGTTGTGTTCATGTACAGCCCTTCACTTGTCTCAGAAATTTCATTTTAAATATTTATTATTTATTATCGCTTATTAAATTCAATTGGCGTATGGATGTTATGATCCCGTTCCATGCAAGCTCTTACCGGGACGATGGCGAATATAGCAGTCAAGCTCTGTTTAATTTTACTTATATAATGCGCGCTGTCTCCATGATCTGACACTCAGCACATCCTTATTCCACATGACCTCTCTCTAACTTTGAGCACAACTTCTGAACCTCGTTATAGAAGATACTTTCTTTCCATTCCTTTCACCGACTTCGGAGCTCAGAGCATCAATCGATGTCTCTGCAGTGCCTTCGACCGGGAGGCAGGCCATAGGGTTTGAGTCCCGACAGTGGCAGGATTTTCGTCACTAGCTACGTAGCTAGGACGAATTCACCTACGTCTAAAGGAGAATTCTAGCGGGCGACTGCTCAGATCAGTAGTTTTTTGTTGTCTCTCCAACAAACATCCGGTGAATGCCGAAGCAGTACCCTAACAAATGGGGCTATGGACCGCGCGATATGGCTTTCCTTATCCTTGTCCAATCCTCATCTCTTACTTACACACACTTATCCAAGCACTACTCTACCACACACGTCCAGAGCTCAAAGCGTACCCTGGCTGGAGCGATGCCTCGCTGGTGGAAATACCTGATTGGGGAAACACCGTAAACCGAGTTGATCGACACCGGATCTCGCCATCCAGCGGGGAACAATTACCACCACCTACCGTGATAAAACTAATGACCTTGGCGATGACGCGCCCCGAAACACTAATAAATCAAACAATCCACATCTTTTTCTTCACTGTGGCGACTTCAATGCGCAGCTGACTGCTGTCATCTTTCTATATGTGTATCTTACCACTGCTCCGTGTATTATTACTTTCTTATCTCCAGATCCAAAGAGGGAATTGAGTAACACGAAGTATCCTGATTCTAAGAAGTTTCTTTCGCACATTATTCCGTCCGGTGTATACTTCAGGTGAGGGGATACCAACTCGTCTAGGGGGAAAACCCGAAATAAATTCTGTAACTTCACAGGCAGAAACGTTTTAGCACCATTAAGAAACTCAACCTGCGCACAGCCTGTAACGCAGCGAAGCCATGTTATTACTGGCAAGTCTCAATAATCCCTAAGTATCCCCAATAATCTCTTAAGTAACAATACGACCAACTAATACAGAAAGTATTTATTCAAGTCATGTATAGCATTGGGATTTCTTGAAATGAATTCTTTGAACTTCTATTCCTTGAACAGAATTTGTGCTCTTTAATAAATGTGCTGTTTACTAAGTAATGTTCCTATTTATACAAGTGGAGACTCGTAAATCGGTATTATTTGATTGATAAATGGTGATTCTGCTAGAAGGAATGCAAAATATAAATTATTTTCTCCATTTTATGTTACCTTAAATACAATAAATTTGTTTGTCAATCGTTTTCTTATTTTTCCCGTTATTTTCGGAGAAAACTGATTATACGTAATGGAAGCAATCGGGCTTTTAACAGTTTATTATTATAGACGTGCACCTATAACACACACGATCTTTACTAATTTATTCTGATTTTTTCCCCACAGGCAATAGTTTGTTTGACAACTTCTTAGTTTGACATTTTCTTTAGATACTGTATTCAGATATATAGTATACAATATACAGTATCTGCTCGTGAGCAAATTGTGATTATTCCACTTCTGTAATTATGCAAATAATAATGTATGTTTAGTAAAACAAACTTTTTTGTACAATAAGCTTTTTACTTCAAAAAATATCAAAAGATAATAGTACGTAATTGAGAAACAGGCAGATCATAGTGCAGTAGAAATGTTTCTACGCCCCATTTCTTGCTGCCCAGGGAGCTGAGCATCTCTCTGGGAAAGCAAGGAGCAGAATTTCGCACCTCCACTATGTGCAGACCAGGTCTACTAAAGCACCTCTAACATATTCACGTAGTTAAATGGCACTTAAATGACGTAGAGGAATTTGTTGCTTTCCGACTAGGCTGTCCTGTAACTTTGACAGGTACACAGTATTTTATGGGTGAATAAACTTCTTGTGGAATTGACAGAAATCGTAATAGAATAGGGAAATTTAGGGAATTGTCAACTGAAGTTCACTAAATAGTAAAACGTACTAAAGGTGGGCAATATACTGAACACATGGTAGTTTTTACGCTCGAATTGAGCAGTAAAACATTACGAAATAATAGATTGATAAGTATAAAAATATATTACGAAGGAAAATATTATTTCTACGATTATTACAATGATGAAAAAATTAACGAGAATCATGCAACTTTGAACAACTTCTAGAGAAGCTTGATGTAAGTAGTTCATGTAATGTTTTGGATGCACCCCGGTGCCGTGCGACTGTGGCGCCAGACCGCGTGTCCCCCCCTAGGACCCTGAGAAACACCCTCGCAGCAGTTCTCACAGAGATCGCCCCCACCCGTCCACCCCCGCGCGGGGTGCTCTCGTCCACAACCCTCGCCCGCCCCAGACCCACGCCCACCCCTCCCACGCCACCCTCCGCGCAGCTCGGAAACTGCTCCGCAGCTCCTCTACTGCTTACACGCTACTGCTCGTAAAACGAGCAAGGGCGGGGAATGGGATGGGTGGAGCATTCCATCGTGTTAAACAAAAACTTTTAACCGCTTTGTGTTCTCGGTTTGGATGGGGAAATGTCATAATTTGAAAGCGGGGCAACCTTCTAAATCCTTCCAACAATCTTCTTCATGAACGGAAAACAACATTTTAATGTTTTATACATTTTTACTTTCCCTTTGTTATCACTAGAAATTTTGGAAATAATGACTAGTTCACTTTCGTACACTCCATTCTCGATTTAATTGCAGCATCAAACTGATTTTTCTCTTCGAGGTTTTTCTGATTTCATTTTGAAAATGTTCTGAAATATTAGTATTTAAGTTGATTTATTGTGTCTTCCAAATTTTAAAATAGAAACATAAGACGACTGTGGCAGTAAACGACGCACTAATTTGTATTGTTCCATTATATAGAAGAATCAAAGCACGTCTTACTGCATAATTCTTTCCTTTCGACTCCGAAATACAAGACGCTATATGCGTGACCAATAATAGCTTGATGGTAGTTGTAAGTTGAAAGAGGTTCCGAAGCACAAAAAGTAGGAAGAAGATACGAGTTGAAGCATCTTCGCCAAGGACGTATCCCTGGCGTACCCCTCGTGACGGAACAAGCCTCTTCAGTCGTCGATACTCGGGGTATTTTCGTCCGGATCTTCTTACTCTTCCTGTGAGAAAAAAACGCGCCGTCCTGCTCCGCCGCGCCGCTCTCGTAGCTGCTCGACAGCTTCCTTGCGCTGGCAACACCCGACCGTCTCCGCCTCCGACCTGCCACGCCTAGTGATGGCAAATTTCATCAAAACATCGATGTTTCTATACATCACCAACAGGTTTTCGATGTTTTGAGATATCATAAAACAAATGATATATTCCTATTCTGTTTCCATTTCTATTTAGAGTACTTAAATGAAATACCGGTAAATTTTATTATTTGTTCGCGTATAAGTGATGTTAATAATAATATTTGACGAAAGTGAAGAAGGAAATACAACCTAAAGGATACCGTATCTTGCTATTATTCCGTTTATTCAGTTTCAAACTTAAACCATCGAAGAAATACATCCTGTATCGAATACATAATACATGAATACGTAAATATTAGCTAATTGAATATTCTCCCTTAAAGCACTCACATTTAATTAACAAGGTTTAAAATGCAATTTAACTATATTACTACATATTATCTTTTTCGATGATTTTATATTTTTTTTAGAAACGTCGATGTGTCTGGACAAGTATATCGATTTGAAGAAAACATCGAAAACAAAACCTGATCATTTAATGTATGATTTTTATTTCTTGACTTGTATTTTTTCAAGAAGTTCATGATATAAGATTCGTATTGTGGATAGTACTTCACAGTTTCCATACATGAGCAGCCATTGATGTTAAGATGACATGTTTAACATTTATCTTCAATAATTTACTTTTGGACTTGAAGGTTGATGGATGTTTCTTCATATCTTTCTCATTAGCGTGTCCGGGAATGCTGTACGCAGTAATTCAGGCCCAATTCTTCTGTATTAGTAGGTCTGTTTGACTTGCCTTTCACCATGAGGCACAGTTTCAGTATATCCGACAGAAGAATGAGATTCCAACGTCATCGCGACACAGTTTAGTACACATTGAAGCTCTTGAGTTATGATCAACAAATGAATATGAACTACTGCATTCCTCATCGGTAATTGGGTACAAAAGAACGATAGAAAGTCAGAATTGTTGAGAAAATAAATAAATCAAGAAATATTGTTATTCACGAGGCTTTGTGCGACATCTCAGTCCACAAGTGTGTTAATAATCCTACTCGTGAATATAATTTACATTAGTTGAACGTGGATAATTGAAGAGCTTATGTCCAAAGTCGAGTACCTCCATTTCTATTTCTAAATATATTTTACGAGTTAATACATTCTTAAGACTTTTACCCATGTTGTTGACAAATAGTGTGTTCAAAAACGGCATTTCTGAATATGATTACTTTCATTTAATGAAAAATTGTATGTCTTAGGGATGGAACTTCGGGAACCCTGAACTCCTGTATTCAATAATTTCATTATTGCATAACGTCTAATTCTCACAGCAAAATCCAAACCTATCCCGATCTCCCAATTTTTCAACGTCCCCTCTATCATTTACACTATGTGATCAAAAGTGGCCGGACACTTGGCTGAAAATGACTTCCCAGTTCCTGGCGTCCTCCATCGGTAATGCTGGAATTCAATAGTGTGTTGGCACACCCTTAGCCTTGATGACACCTTCCACACTCGCAGGCATACTTCGATCAGGTGCTCAATCGTCTTGAAGGTGCAACCGCCATCCCCGAATTGCTCTTCAACAATAGGAAGCAAGAAGGTGTTTAAAACATCAACGTATGCCTGTGCCGTGATAGTGCCACACGAAACAACAATGGGTGCAAGCCCCCTCCATGAAAAACACGACCACATCATATCCTCATTTTGGACGAGTTCGGATACTTCTGATCATACAATGTGTGTTTTATCTTCCCCCACGTCATCTCCGCCTAGTCTCCCCAGCCGTCCAGCGCAGAGCTCGTGGTTACGAGTTGCGACGCGGCGTTGGCGGCTGCTGCGGCGTGACACGTCGCGGGCTCGTTAAGGGAGAGTCCGGCGCGACGGACGGGGGCGTGGCAGCGGCCGGAAGGAACCACGGGACGAGGGGCGCAATTATTCTCCCAGGCAGCGCAGCGACTGCGGGCGCTGGCCGCAATTAAACGTGAATGTGTTTGCGAGGCGCTTTGGAGTCATGGAGTTCCGATGAGATAAAATAAGTGAAGAAAGTTTGGGATGAAAAAAAACAGGCAGCGACACGCACACTTGCAATGTATTAAGTTGATACGTGAAAATAATTTGTAGAAACAATCGTGGTAAAATAGTAACTTTTCTGATGAATGAAAAAACACCTTTCATAATGACGAAACTCCATTCTCATATTGATTTATCATGCAGATGTCGCCAAAAACTATCATTTTAATGTTCTATGTATAAAATCCCACAATAATGAGATTCATATTTAGTTTAAGGTTTTATTGTACTAAACCTTTAGTAATTCCAATTTTAGAACCAACGATATGTTTTTTACTGCAATACGCCAAAATTTCCCGCATATGTTATCTACGCGGCGCACCCAGAAAGTAAGTTTCTCTAGGTCACCAACAAAAAGAAAACAATTTCATGGAATAAATTATTGTAGTAGCTACTGCACATGTTGCACTTTTTCCACATCAGCACTACCGAATTGAGCACGAATCAGTATCTCGAATTGAGACATTTGTCTTAAAGTAAGATCAACATTTGTACGAATCTCTGTGTCTGAAGTCTGCCGCTCGGGACATGTACTACTTTGGCAGCCATCTGCTACTCTCTGACACTGTGATACACATATTGCTGACAGACATGAATTTATTGAAGTATAAGAAAACTCGCGGGGGATGAGATCCGAATTGTAGGATGAGTGGTCAAACACCTTCCAGCAGAACTACTGCAGATCAGTTGTGAGCCGTTTGCGGTCGAGCGTTGTCATGCAGGAAGGCAACACCTCCATTGAGCATCCTGCATCGCTTACACCTCAAGAAATTCCGGTCCGGTCAGCGTTATGCGAATCACAGAGACGCAGACTTGCAGATGGCTGTCAAACACAGGACCTGTTCCAGGCGTCAGACTTCTATGATTCATCTATGGTAATGTTCTTCTTACGATATGACAAGTCTCGATTCTGGTGGTGATTAAGTGAAAAATTATTGAATTGAAATATTGATTGAATATATGATGTACTTGATACAATAACGTTTTTCCATAAAAAATTTGTTTTCTTTTGTAGAAGACTTACGGAAACTTACTTTCTGGATGCATCTCGTAGACATTAATCTTTAATCCACCTTTAATTATTTTACCGGATTAAGAAGACAAGAGCTTATTCCCTATAATATAACGTTTTATACTTTTGTATTGTTGTAATATGTCTTTATTTTTCAAGATTTTACTTGGGAATTTACAGAGTTAACAATTCTAATTGCAAATCGAATTCACACCTGATACTTTATTCTCTGCAAACTCTGTACACACACAATATAATTAGTCTGTGTTTAAATATCTCTATTCAGGTATAATTAGATTGGGCTTCACTGGAGCAATCCCACGATGCAGGGTGGGGAGGAACGGGAGTCAGGAGGAAATGAATGTGGAGGAATGGGGGAGTGTCGGAACGCAGGGGAATGACACGAGCAGCGGCGGGGCGGAGGCGCGGGCAAGGTGCACGCACAATTGCAGTCGGCGGGGCGGGCGGGACGGGGTGGGGTGGGAGGCAGCGGTGCGCGCGGGGCTGTCTCCGAAAAGACGCGACCTTCCTTCCGCTGCGAGCTTCCTGCAGGCGGGGCGCCACGCTGTAGACGGCAGCCTATGAAGGCGACGGCCCCGGCAGGTGACGTTCAAGGCGATGGTTCTCGACCGAGCAGGCTACGGAATGTTGTGCCGATAAATCGGGAAGATGTGTGGATAAGGAAAACACACTTCAAGAAATTATGCGAGGGCGACGGAATGCGTCAAGGAAAGACTGGAGAACTGAAATCTGTTAATGGTTTTGTAAGATTATCCCGATCTGCCAATGACAACCTAGTTACTTCCTTCGGCTACTCGACTATTTTCATTCTTGCTTATTTACATGTTCATATTGAATAATTTGGAGTTTTAATTTTGGCCGAACAATGATTTCGAATTACGCACAAAAAATTCCAATATATTTCTTGCATTTTTTGCTTTATATTTCTTTATTTTTGAACTTACAAAAGTTTTCTCGAAAGTCTTTAAATATTTGAATTGCCGAGGTTTGTAATCACAATTTGTAGTTAGGTCTCATTCGTAAAATAGGTTAGGTATTCTTCATACATATTTAATAGGTCCTGGGTTTCTTTATGTTCCTACATGTGGAAGTTGAATAAAATATTCTTCCTTCATGGATTGAGAAAGCAATTATTGATAACTCATTATTTAGGAGGTAGCCTCTCAAGTAGTGATTGTTATTTAAAGCGAAATATTTTTAATCAACTTCATTGCAAGCAGGGCGACTCCTAAAAACTTTCTTTAATAAACGTGTTCCAATACAATTAGCCCTTTCATTAGTTAAAAAGTAATTGAACCGATCTTAATAGCAATATTTCAAGCCGTGACAATCACGCGCAGGTTGGTCTGCTGTGCACGGCAACGGCTGCGGCGGGCGGCACGCGCGATCGCGAGCGGGGGTGGGCGAGACGGCGATTATGTGGGCGCGGCGACAGCGGAAGCGGCGACGGCGGAGGCGGCGGAGGCGGCGGGGGTCTCTTTCCGGCGCCGCCCACGTCTGCGTAGCACGTGCATCCGCCGCTTCCGGCTCCGCCGCGGGGGCGCTGGACGCGGCGGGGCGCGTGGGGCAGGTCGCCCTCGGGTGCTGCCGCGCGCCCTGTTTGTTTGCAGCGCTCGTTCCGCTGACGCCCTCCGTCCGCCGTGCCGCCAGCGAGCTGACGAGGCTTCCTCGCGCGGAAATGCGGCGACGAGACGCGACACAACGCTGGGACTGGGAGGAGGGGGAAATAGGGCAGCATCTGGGATGGCCCAGTGTGTTTGGAAAATATGCTAGTGTGGACGGTACCGTACCGTACTTTTTTTTTGTTGATAGAATAAATTGTTGATTTTGGCGTGATTGTAATGCACGTAATTTGCATCTTTCTTTATTTTTATTTAAACCTATCATTGTAATGGTTTTGAGTATCACGCGAGAGAAATTGTCTTCGCCAGCCAATTTTGATGAGAAATGATTTATTCATTGAACCGTTATCTTCAAACTCATTAGTATGTGATAATTATTGTTTATTTTTGGTTGCGAGTTTTTCTCGCGCAAATGCTAGTTACAAGTTTCTACGCTCTTAAATTTGCAGTGCCATGTTTGACATTCGTTTGCATTGTGATATTGACATTCTAGTTGTTTAATGTGCAGTCATTCTTTGAAAGTCATCCCCAATGCAACACTCCATCTTCCCTACAGGCACTTCCGGCGGCGGCGGCTCCTTTACTGAGTCAGTTCCCGTGCACTGCACTGACTCTTTGATCTCACCGCAGTTCCCCTTAATTGCTACCGCAACTTTCGCTACTCCTAATTTATACGTTGCTGCTCATAACGGCGGTGCTGTGACCTTCATTATGCTGTCTTATAGCTCCTTATTGTCGTCAGAATCAAATCTTCTTCACTGCACTGCTTGAAAGATGTATTCAGTATACTCTTATCACGCCGTCTCATGATTCGGTCTTTTGTTGTTGCAGTCGAAATCACTGCTATTTTCGCAAATTTCTCTATAATCCTCTGGGACTTCGTCCAAGGAAATTCAAGTGAAGCTTTCTAAGAACTCTCCATGCCAGAGATCGCTTGCCCCATGCCTGTTTGTTGTTGTAACGGCACCTCCACCATCCACGCCTATGTTGCTAAAACATTTCCCATCGCTTATCTCCAAATATACATACTAGCCGACTCCACCACCACTGCACCAAACCGCTGTCGCTCCCATGGCGCCAAGATGGCAGGCTTGATTTCCGCTCCCGCCATCATTGTTTTCCTCACCTTTTTCCGTTGTGCACATTATACTCCTCAGTAGCAAAATACTTTTTTTTTAAATTTTGAATGCACGCTTTTTTCCTTTTTGTGCTTCCATTCTGAACAATTGTACATCTTCTTCCGCTTGATGTAGCTTATTCATGTATCGTTCTCCTCAGTTATTCTTCCTACCTGCGGAAAGTGTAGCTTGAATGTGACGCTCGAATTGACATGAAGCAATGCCTTTGCTTATACTAACTCGTATACTCAACTTCCCTCCACCCAAATTCCATTTTCGCTGTTATTTGACTGAATCGTTTGCCCTTATCCATGTTTCGCCAACACGTTCCCGTCATTAAAATCTTCTGTATAGCCAAGAAGTATCTTCAGTATTGTTTATTTACATCCAATAACCCCAACCAGTTGTGCGACAGCTCTTCTTCCTTGATTAAAAAAAACGCATTGAAACCGAGTTAATGCTGTATTTGTACACGAATACACACTGTTCATCAGTTAAATCCCTTCAGATCCATCTCCTTTCCTTGTTTTCCTTCATTTTTGTCTTCATTGTCATCAGCGTAGAATCTTTGTCACCTCCTTAATACCCCTCCCTGGATATCTGGAAGCACAACCCGTACTTGGAATATGAGCCACAAGTATGCTATACTGTGCTCGGTACTCTATTTACACGAATACTTATTAGGAAATTTATCTAGTTATAAATGACTTTCATGCCTTGTTCTGTACCGCCGCTTACCAATCCTCCTTGTACTCTCTCTTCGACCAAGCCTAAATTCTACATGACGATCTTCACGTCCAATGCAAACATTCCGGAATGGAATGACTGAAGGATAATTCTAGCGGCCAGCGGCTCTGATCGGTAACTTACCGTGAACTATTTAATAGCTATTGCAGTAACCTAAGCAGCGCTATTTCTCACATTGTTGTCGCTCTGCTCGTTGTACATTTGTTTCCCGGCCTGTTAAACTGGTCACTTCTTAGAGTAACTTCTCTCTTGCCGCTTTCCTATGCGTTCCGTCTCGTCTCACGGGCAACGCGTACACTTGTGCGGGGCGCCGAGCCGTGCGTGGGGGTGGGGTGGGGGCGGAAAGGGGTGGAGCGGGAGGGCGGGGTACGTGCGCTTTCTTTCTTCGCGCTTCGTGTTTGTTGACGCGGTAGTCTCCACGGCCGGCGTCGCGGCGCGCCGGCGCTCGCGTATCCGCATTCCGTTGGCCGCCTTGGAACTCAGCACGAGCGCAGCGGGGCCCTGCTCTGGCACAGCAATCTGGCGGTGCTCGAAGCACAAGGCACGGTTCTCTCATTCAGGATTGCCAACCGCACAGGCCGGAAACCTGTTCATTGAAAGAACAAAAATTAAAAACTATATACGAAAGGAGGATCATAGTGGATTTCAAAACTAAAGATTCAAGTCAGAATAAACTCCAAATAAATTATTAAGTTGTGCTTTTGAAAGAGAAAAATAATAGTGTATATTTTTTACTCTATCTTTTAATGCCGTGAGAATTGAGTTTATGAACTGAAAAGTATGCTATGTTTATTAAATAAAAATGTTGTGAGAAGAAAAAATATTTCGATAAGAAGTGTCCTCTCAAACGCAGGATGGTAGGTAGCTCTAGATTCACAGCACACGTGTGTAACTCGGATTAAACCGAGATGGCTGAGCGTAAAAGCAGAGTGCACTCAGAATGTGTTTTTAGATGGGGCTCTTTGAGGAGAGTATATGGAGCCTGTGCAATCAAGTTACCGACACACTGATATAGACATTAAAGTAAAAGGGCTTTTTCGTAATATCTACTCATATTATATTTGCTTTGATCGTATTATCACGGTCATTTATTATTGTGGTTTTTTAACATTCGTTATCTAATTCTTTAATTTAAGTAAAATTCATTTCTTGCAAGTTTTTAGAAGTGAACTTGCCAGAAAAAGGGAAAAGAAAGTAAATCAATAAGCAATAATGCTATTGTTACTAGCGGACGTATCTTTATTTTAAAAAAAGCGAGACATAGTTTTACTGTACTAAAAATCCTGTACATTTACTCTGACAGTATGTATTTTTGAGAGAGAGGAGCGAGAGAGAAATGTAATTCTCCGCAATTCCATATTGGACTTTCCCACTCTTTACAAAGAGATTCGGTCATAGAAACCAAGCGAGAGATTATATTGCAGAAAGAGAAACGGAGACATTTCTATTCGTAATTTGCATATTCTTCGATATTTTGTTTCTTTAATATCTTTCTTCTATAGCATTTATTCTTCGTGTACTCGAATGTAATATTGATTACATCTACATACATCACTTACATATTCTTGGTCTTACAGATGATTTTAACTTCTTGTTTTTTTTTTAATTTTACCAACTTGGTTTTATTATTGCAACCAATAGTATACGTTTTTATTTTAGTGTTGTTACCATTCATTGTACTTAGAAATTGATTCTGAGATATAAAAATTGTTTTCTTTTCTATACTTCATCGAACACTTCGACTTACGTAGGTTTGATTATGAAACAGGTATTCTTGAATCACACCATTTACATAAATTGTTCTTCTGTGTAAATTCTTGTATTATAATATCGCATTTGTGGGAAAAAAGCGAGTAAAATTTCCGTCGCGACGCCTCCGGTGCCGTGGGCGCTCGCGGTCTCGGAGCCGCCCCCACGCGCTAATGGACTGCACCGGCGCGCCGAGGCAGCCTGGCCGCCCCCACACACCCCCACACCCACCCTACACACCCCCGCACTCCCGACGGCTGCGGCGCGGCGGCGGTTGTGACAGCCACCGCAGCAGCGCGACTGCAGACCTGCTCTGCGGGCCGCAAGGTCGCTCGAGGCGCTAGAAACCTCTCCTTGTAGAGAGGGATTACTCCAAGAAGGGACCACTTTGGCAGGTCGGAAAATAAATGAACGTCATGCAGGGCGATGCCGTTGCAAGAGATGGTTATGAAGCTATTTACAAATGAGTAAATCGGTAAACAAACGCACTGAGAAAATGAGTGCATGGATGTAACTTGCAGTAATATTGTCAATAATGATCAAGCAGTAGCTGTCAAAGTCCCCTATAATGTGACGCTTTTTGTGCAGTCAAGAGAGGCTCAGAAGAGATATTTGATAAATCCCCACAGGAAATTACATAAATAAGTACTTTAATTTTTCTCGTCGTAAATTATATTCAAATATATTACTTATTTCCAGTAAACGCACAAATTGAAAACGGACGAATGAATATACGGACGGACTGACACTCAGGCAGTTTGAGTGCTTTTGGACAGTTTAGGACTTGCAGTGTGTCCCAAGAGCACTCGAGAGAGACAGACAGACGGATGAACGGATGGTCAGGTGGAGGGACGGGCATCAGGCGGGCGGACATGAACGAACAGTCGGAGGGTCTTACAAACAGTCCGGAGGGTCTTACAAACAGTCTGGAGGGTCTTACAACACAGTCGGAGGGTCTTACAAACAGTCGGAGGTCTTACAAACAGTCGAGGGTCTTACAACACGTCGGAGGGTCTTACAAACAGTCGGAGGGTCTTAACAAACGATCGGAGGTCTTACAACACGAGGTCTTACAAACAGTCGAGGGTCTTAAACAACAGTCGGAGGGTCTTACAAACAGTCGGAGGGTCTTACAAACAGTCGGGGATCTTACAAACAGTCCGAAGGTCTTACAAACAGTCGGAGGGTCTTACAAAAGTCGGAGGTCTTACAAAACAGTCGGAGGGTCTTACAAACAGTCGGAGGTCTTACAAACAGTCGGAGGGTCTTACAAACAACCACAGTCGGAGGGTCTCAATCTACAGTCGGAGGGTCTTACAAACAGTCGGAGGGTCTTACAAACAGTCGGAGGGTCTTACAACAGCGAGAGGTTACAAACAGTCGGAGGTCTTTAACAACAGCGAGAGGGTCTTTACAAACAGTCGGAGGAGGGTCTTACAAACAGTCGGAGGGTCTTACAACATCGGAGGGTTTTAACAAACAGCTCGGAGGGTTTTACAAACAGCGAGAGGGTCTTACAAACAGTCGGAGGGTCTTTACAAACAGTGGAGGGTCTTACAAACAGTCGGAGGGTTCTTTACAAACAGTCCGGAGGGTCTTACAAACGTCGGAGGGTCTTACAAACAGGGAGGGTCTTACAAACAGCGAGAGGTCTTACAAACAGCGAGGGTTACAAAAGCCGGAAGAATCTTACAAACAAATAGCAGGAGGTCGAACAAAACAAACAGCAGGAGGTCGAACAACAGCCGGAACAAACGACGGACAAACGCCAGGAAGGTTGACGGACCGTGTGGACGCACAGGTCGGACGGAAGGAAGCAGCGAGGCGTGGCGGGACGGAACGCGGTTGGTGGCGGCGTGTGTGTGTGTGCGAGCGGCGGGAAGCAATCGCCGGCGCTCCGCGCGCGGACCGCAGGGCTGCTGCACGCAGAGGCGCGTGAATGAGCACGCGCCGCCCGCGCCGTTTGTTCTCGCAACAAAGCCCGGCAAAGCAAGCCCCGCGCTCATGCAGTTTGTCCCAAGAGTGCGCGAGCGCTTGCGGCTTTTGTGGGTCGGCTGCCGCAACGGCCATGCGAATGCACGCGCGGTCGCTCATCAACCCGCTCTTCTTATGTTTCTAACGTTTGGAACTGGCAAATAGACAACGGCGAGTGATATGATCCAGTGAATACATTTATTTTGTTTGCACTTGAATAAAGAGGTAACTGTACGAGTATGGGTAATCGTAGTCATATATTTGTGTGTGTGTGTGTGTAACGATCAAAGAATTGGGTGAGAGTAAAATGGCAATTAAAATCAGTTGCTCTTTTTTTTGCTCGTAGAGGAATCAAATGCGTTTAATAGCAACTCCTGGGAAACGTGTATGACTGGTAAAACTAGAAAATAATAGAACGAATCTGAGGCTGTTGTCGTGGATCGGAGATTCTGGTTTGTGAGTGTACAGATGGCATGCAGATTCAGCGGCAATATCATCCGTTTCGAGGAAATTTTATCTCTATCGAGGAAATCTATTTGAAACGTATATAAGCCCTTGTGCACTTGTGCAATTATTATTTAAATATAATTGAGAATTGCGATTAATGGAATGAAAGGTACCCATCGTTATTTTTAAAACTGAGGTCTAGATTCTATATTACAAATTTCATTTGCCACTTTTTGCTTTTACTGAACGTCAAACTTATAAAAGTGTTCAGAGATATAATTAATATTGCATGAGAATGTGTCAGTAAATAATTCAGAGAATATATTTTAATGTAGTCAAACATTCGGAAGCAATTGCTTTTACGTTAAAGTTTCATATATTTAATTGGGAAAACTATGTTAACATTGATTAAAGGGTTTGACAGAATAGAATAGGTGACTGGGCGATTTTCGCGGTCGACGAATTGAAAAGAGTTTATATTAATATTTCATCTTAGTTCTAAAACTTTTATTACCGTTTCATATATTTCGGACACCCAAAATAAAATTCGTGCGAACATACGTTTACAGAATTTTAAAAAAATCTTAACTCTCATATTATCATTAGTGCATTGTCAATCAAATATATCAATAACGTTAAAGAGTAGACGATGAACTGAACTCGGAGCAAACAGCCGAAGTCAATTAGCAAACAGAAGTATTTATTCGGCCATTGGCTTTCGGATATTAGCTCGGAAATGCGTGTCCAGCACACGTAATGAAGTGATTGGAGAAGCGGAGATGGTGAGAATGGTGGCGTGTTGGCAGGGATTTATAGGTGAGAATTACGGAGGGAGCCATATGTTGATTGGGTGGATAGGATGAGTAACATTGGAAGTAGTGGGAACGATTGATAGACAATGTGGAAACGGTAGAAGATTACGCGTGGGTAAACCGAAGTATCGAATGCATTTGAGGCTCGAAAAAGCTGTGTGAGAAGACTCAGTTCATGATCAAGTGACACAAACTCACAAAAAAGGAACGTTTTTAAGTTAATGGTAAATAATTTTAGCTACTATTTTTTAATATTTTCAATTGATATTTTTTTGTCAATTGAATTTTGAAAAAAATTATCAAGAGAATTATTTGAAAAAATTATCTTGGGCCTTAAATTCGTGCTTCAAGGTATAATGAATAAAAATGTATTGTGAATGGTGCAAAGGAAGTAGTATTAATGTAAATTCAAGCAGAGGAAATTTTTTTTGTCAATTATCACAAATATTCGAAGTGCTAAAACGCCGTTGTGGAGAATCTTGAAAACGCAGCCCAAAATCCTATGACAATAATTTCGTAACCCGACGCACAAAATGAGCTGTCAAACGAATTTTCTCGATTATTGGATATGAATCGATGTAACCTTTTTGTGACATTTTTACAATAAAATTTACTGTTGCGTAAGAGAAAAACGAGCATTTTGATTGGGCTAATTCATTCTTGTTAAAATTTGGGTGGCACAGATAAAGGTTACAAACTTCTAAGGCTTGTAGACTGTCGAAGATGATTGATGTGTGATGGGAAATCTCATATAACGAATATTAAACAGGAGACTTTTCCTCTCATTGGCAGGCAATTTATCCTACACGCCTTGCACACTACCTCACTTTAAGAGCGTCAGAATATGTAGCTGTTAAATCCGTATAGGATAAGTTCAATACCTAATAAAATATGCGTGTATGTCGATATTTTTAAATGCATCACCTTGTTTTAAAACACCATAAATAAATTTTCACATACCATTGGGTCCATTTCTCTTACAATAATTTCGATATTCCGTAATCGTTGTCAGGTCTTAATCCAGAAACTATGTAGGAGAGAGACAGGGCATGTGCAAGACTTAGAGTGATGTTCTCTGCAAAAAACCTAATTGATTATTCAAACTGTCAAAGATTATTGCAAGTTATTATTATTGTAAATTATATTTCAAAATATACAAATATTTAATAACATTTTATACTACATTAGTAAAATATGATTATTAAATGAAGGTTACATAAAAACCCCATTGCCACTCTCCCGTCCCCCTTTGGCTCCGCTTCCGATTGGATGTCTGTGTTAGTGAATGGATAGGAACGATGACTGGGTTAAGCGAGTCAACGAGAATTAGCCGTGCTCCGCCAGGCGCAAACAGGAAGCAAGCGTGGTGGGGCGATATCAGGATCCAAGGTGGTGGTGGGGAGGGGTAGAGAGGGAAGCACTCTCTTAATTAGGGAATGTGAGCGGGAACAATTGCTTTCCTCCGTCAATTAGTTCGTTTGTTCGTGCAGCGGCTCGGAGCGACTGCGGCGTGAGCGGGCGGCAACGCCAGAGCGCCCGTCGTTCTTCAGATGTTGTCGTAATTTTCCAGTCGCGTGATGCGCTTTCATTGACGCCGAGCGGCGTGGAAGGGGATTCGGAAAAGCGCGCTCGCCTGGAAGGTCGAAGCCTACGGGAATTCGGGGCTGTAAGACTCTTACAGCATCCTAAGAGGAACGTGGAAGACAAAAAAAGGAGAAATAGGACAAAGTGGATAAAAATAATGCACAAAGATTATGATGATAATGGTGGTGAGAATCATGTTGGTGATAACGATGATGTGGACAAGCCGTAGAAGATGAGGCAAAAAACAATAAAAAAAATCCAGCCAGGGCACGTGAACATGTCTCCTTTATTTGTCCTGGCCTTACATCAGACATGTATCTCGTTAATTATTCTTTCTGCCTTTCCAATTTCAACATAGCACTCACCGTATTAAAATATAGTGAACATAAAAATTGCATATTTGAACCAATCTCGGAAAGACGATCATAATGTAACATAAATAATTATGTAAGCAGTGGATAATGCATCATATTAAACTCTAATTTTACTACACATTCTCTGTAACAAAGAACAACAACAAATTGAAGATATGTGCAGGCTTAAAGAAACAGTTAGACTTCACATCACTGCAAAACTGATTTAAATTTGAAATTATAAAAATCAATAACCCGTTTCCCTGCTCTTTTAATCCGAAAGCCCTGACTTACGAGTTTCGTTGAGACGTCTAGCCTCAAGGAATCCCCAAGGAGTTGGATTGATTTTCTTCGCGGCCTGCTCCATGTGGAAGAAACAAGCGAAGCGCGATAAGCGCTGAGTACGTCTCGGCGTCAAAGGCAGGGAAGGCGGAGTATCGATCAACCAGGAATTTGAGACTAGACGCCCTGTTTCAAAGCTTTCGATAAATTAAAAGCTCCTAAGGGCCCGTTATACGTTCATCCGAGTCGAATATCAAGTAGTCGCGGGATATCCATGCCACGGTTAAGGATTCAAAAGCATAAGGAAGTTATTCGATAAAAATTACTGAAATACAAGTGGAGGCAGGATAAGTTTTTTTTTATTTCAGTGCTATTTCTAGACATATAAGACATTGTTTCAAAATTTTAATTCCATTAAATAAATTAACATATTGAGATAATCAAATCTAGAAATTCATCGAAGATTCAAAACTAAAATTTTAGGAAGTCTCTGCCAAGTTCAAGAAGCCTCTGTCCCCGTAGTTCTGGCAAGATGTTCTAGAGGACCTAACTTAGTTACACGACCTCAACATCAACAGAAGTCAAATATACCAGAACTTGTACGAGAATGAGATTAAAAAATTATCAATCTACTCATACTACACAACAGGCAACATACATTCAGGCGTGAAAACATTGACATATCTATCAGTTGAAAAGTGTATTGTTGTGCATTTTTATACAATTTGCTACATGTTTAAATTATGAACAGATTTTCAAGTTGCAGAACTGAAAAAACAAAAGATTGTTCTTCACAGAAAGAGAAAGTGATTTTTTCTTAATTTTAAGAAATTTGAATGAACGGCATGAAATTCATTGTTAAATTTTTGTTCCATTTATTTTAATTTTAAGAAGGTGTTCGAACTATTACAGAATTCTAATTTGAGCACTAATAGTAAAACTTATTTAATTACGCTATTCAAACCATAAATATATTCGACTAAAGATATTCTTGAAACATATTCTTTTATATGAATTACTTTACTGGATTCAATCTCTGGAAGGTTCTCATCATCTTCAGGTATTATTGCTGTTAGAAACGAGAAACTACGATGTGTCTCCCCATTGTCGCTGCTGCAAAATCGCTCTTCACCTGTCAGACAGAAATGATGAGTGACATTTCTTTGTTATAATTTTGTTTTGTCTTTTGTTATTGCACTGAAAATTTAACCTTTTATTATTTAGAAAATGAAGTAAATTGAGTGTTGTGTCTTTTGTTGTGAATTTAGAGACGTTTTCAGCTAAGTAGACATTAAATATTGACACATGAATGAATTAAGTTAATTTGTTGGAAATAATAAATTAATTCTTGAGTATTTTCAAACCATATTGAGTAGAGTGGTAATTCAAAAGGAAAAAGAAACTCTCTTGATAATTTTGCAGTGTGTTTTATTCTCGTATTATTCTTTCCTTCTACTAGCCACAATACCTCGGAAAATCGACCACCACAAGCTTCCGGCCACTATTGCCGAGTGTCAGGACATTAACTAGCTGAAGGACGAATGAAATCTAGTGCTATCTATTTCATGAAAGGATTACGTAAGATACTTTGGTAATGTTTTAAAAGTTCAACATCAACGACAGACCCGGTTATTTTACGTACCTTAAAAGCAATTTTAAAATTATTATATTTACTCTTCGTATTACTATATTAGTATACACAATTTTAAGGAGTTTCTACTGTGCGACGTTGCAGTTATTTAAAATTAAAAAAACAAACAACAGTGAATAAGGCCAGTAACAATATCAACGAAGTTTGAAATATAAATTATCGACAGCACTAGATCTGTGATTAGAATTAACATTTGGTCGGAAAACAGATTCGCGACGTGAATTAACATTAATAATGGATTTGTAAAATTTAACTATCCACGAGATAGGAGCTCTTGTTTTTATTGGCGGTTGATAAACATTAACTAATAGGGTTAATAAAATCCAATGAATTAGCTTCATTTTCTATTCTGTGAGAACGTAACACACTACTCTGGCATTTAATTTATAGTTTATGTGCATTTTGTTAATGTACTATGTTAATCTTCGAAACTTTTAGAATTTCCAACCAACGAATTATTATAATTGTAGGGAGCACAAGGAGAAGGTTCATAAAGCAAAGAATGTTATGATAAAATAAAAGCTTGACAAAGATTGTTGGTAAAGCAGATGATGAGGACAGAGCAAGAGGAAATTCAAGGCTGGTTACAATGAGTTATTTTACTTTTTCAATATTTAATTATCTGTACGTATGTGTTAAAATTACTATTTTGAAAGCGTTCGAATAACTTCATAATTTTATGTTTCATATTTTATTTTTTATAATTTTATCTTTCGAGTTTTAAATTCTAAACATCTTCCGTGTACCGCTATGAACGTGGATTCCCTTCCCGTACATATCGGATTCCGCCCCAATGCAGCATTCCGACAGCCTACTCAAGTGGCAAGGCAACTGGAGCTGCCTCAGCCTGGAGGTTTAAATCTGGCAGCTTCCCCACAGCCGCCGCCGTCATCGTCAACCCTCAGCAGGAAACGTTCGATTTACCGCGACTTCGACGCAACTTCCGCTCCTCGAATAAGAAATACATCATCCCCGACGCTGAACCACCCCCGCACTGCGTCGCCCGGGCAAGGTGTGTGTGTGGGGAGGGCGCCAAAGAACATCCTCTCTAAACTTCCCGTCGCCTAAATATACTCGGGTCATTAGGGAAGAGCCTCGACACATCCGATTGCTGTCGTTGAAATAGAACTCTCTTCGAGGGCAAATAGACGTCTTGGAGGCATCTAGAAAATCCTTGGTTAGTCATTGGTTTTTGAAGCTAGCTAAATTGCTTCGTTTTCTACTTAGTTTGTGTAGAGTTACGCAATGCGAAATGATGTTCCGTAAGAAATACATTGATTTGAATTTTGGGTAATTTCAAAATCGTACTAGGTCTCTCAAATATAATTTAAGACGTATTCTGGAAATATAAATTGAATTTAGTACATTAAAAATGTCACGAATATTTTATTTTATTAGTTGTATTGTAATAAATGTAAAAAGCTAAAAAATATTTTCTTAAAATATGAGAGGTACTTGTTGGAAGTCGCTAAAATCATACTTACATTTTTACAGATTGGCAATACCAAAATAATTGTACTTTGAAGAGGAAGTCGAAGTCGTATTTCATTCGAATATCGGACCTTCCTATTATCGTGAGGAGTAGTAATTTCTTTGGAATAAGTAAGAAAATTTTTGTCAAAAAGTTAATCAAAGAAGTTGTTTTTGTCCACATTAAAAATGGGGTGTAGAAATATATAGCAAAATGGTGTCCAGTATTATATAGCAAAATGGAGTGCTGCAATGTTGGAATGTTTGTTAGACCTTGTGGGGTTTAAACTTGCACATGCTTCCATTACAAATCGCTCATACCCCGAGATAATTAAACAACTTGTGCCAAAGAGGAGGAACTTTAGCTAGTCTGCTCATAAATCCCCTCGCAACCTTTAATAAAGAACCGGCGTTCATAATCCAGAAACCGGTGCACTGCTTAGTGCGCGACCTCACAAGTTACGCGAACAAGTGCCAAGCTCTGGGTCGTTAGCAGCAGGGGTGAAGCTTTGTAGGGCAAGAGGGAATTCAAGGGCTGACGCGGAGGGTGCAGAGAGCAGAGACGAGAAGAAGGCAGTGGACAGAAATCAGGACGTAAAGGATACGACGTAGAGCGGGGAAAGGTTAACAGAGCGGTCCAGCAGAAACGGGGACACTCAGGGCGAGTTAGGGGTCTGGCATGACAGCGAGAAGCAGAAAAGCAGCTGTGAGAGGGAGACAAAAACGAGGAATCTTATGACAAGGAGGAGCGTGGAAACGGAGGGTAGGAGAACAGGAAGCTGTAAAACTGGGAAAGGGCTACAGTCCAAAAGTGGGGTACAGCCCAGGCTGCCAAGGTAATGCCAGACACTACAATGGCATTGTACATCGAGGCAGGGCCTTGTCTTAAGTGTTAAGGGTCCTAAGCAGAGCCAAACTATGGATACCCCTAGTAATATTCTAAAGCTGAAATATTTTAAAAATTAATTTTAAAATGTTTTTACAATTATAAAGGATTGTTTATAAACCTTTTGGGGTGCGTAACCCGAGAAAGCGCGCGCGGGGGAGGGTTCGCGGGGGAGGGGCGTTCGCGGGGGAGGGGCGTTCGCGGGGGAGGGGCGTTCCAAGGAGAGGGCTACTCGGAGGCGCGGTTCGAGGGGCTGTTTGGGAGCTTGCTTCCTGGAAATCGGTTCCGAGACAGCGCTGGCGCCAGCAAGACGTCAGCGACGGCTTCCGTTGCGTATCTACGGCCGCCGCCACTCTGAGATTAACGCATCATGTTCTTATCTGAAGTTCATCAAAGCGACGCCCCTCTCCATCCTGTTTTCAGCTTTTGCTGTAGAACATGCGTATTTCCTCAGCTCCCCAGTTCCTGTATTTTGTATCATTCATCATCTGCTGTTATTTTCTCGCTCCTTCCTCATACACAGCGTCCAAAATCAAAATTTCCTTTTTCATTTCGAATAGGGGTATTGTCAGCAAATTTTCGACATCTTTCATTTTATTTGACTTCCCCCTCCACTGTAATATTTTTTCAACGTCTACTGGCATTCTTTCCTAAAACTGTGTTTCAGTTGTGAATTTCTAATTAGTTTGTATTCGCATACCTCGTGCTTATAGATCTCTCCCATTTGTGTTTCGTACCTTGAATTGGACACATTGAGACTTCTTTACTAATCTGACATTTAATTCGCTAACACGCATAAGACGCATAGGAGAAGTAAGTCAATGAAGGAACCAGTTTGACATGTCTGAAAGAAAAGAAAGTGACGTTGGAGGATGACATTGCAAGAAGATGTGTTGAAAGCATTTAGTACAAGTCACCTGCAAACGAACTCGTTATGTAATTCAACATAACCTGCGGTTAATCTCCCCCCAGAGGCCAAGCTATCAAAGCGGTTCCTTTCTATTGCAATCTCTCCATTTACCGTACCACAAGGTATCCGTTTACCAATGTGACCTCTAGGTCTCAAGCCGCGTTCTTTACCCCACATTCGCCGCTATGGCTTTGTTGGAAACCTGTTGCGAACCCAAGAAGCCGTACAGCTTCCGTTTGACCCGCAGAGGCCTCATCGCTTTGCATCGCCTGCCTTGCCGCCACGCCCCACGCCCCACGGCCTTCGCCGGCGCGGCGACGCCGGCGCCTCTCCCGTCGCGGCGCGGAAACTGCGCCTTTAAATTGGATTCCCGCGGCCTCCCCCCTCTCCCACCCCCGACGTCCAGCCCCCCATTTCCCTCTTTGCCGCAGCCGCGCGCTGCTGTCGCTCTTGCGAAGGACGGCGGAATCTCGTGCCCGCACCTCGACGCTGTCACTCCGGGGCTTCAGCCGCGCGCTGCCAAAGTGCTCCCGACGCGACGCGACACGACGCGACGTCACCGGAAAAAAGCGAAGATCCCGGTCCATGTCGGGAAAGATACGAATTTGTGGAGCTTGGTCTCGTGTGCCTACGCAGTTGGAAGAGGCAAACAGTAATCCTCGAAACTACTTTCTCAAATGAATAGTGTTTTATTAATTTGTTTTAAAAATCTGTACGTATAAACATACATTCAGTTCTAATATATGGTTCCTGGGTATTGCCCATTTTAAAGGAATAAAAAATATGTAGTATTTAATTAAAACAAACTGAATAAAATTCTTCAATATTTAATTAAAGCATTCTAAACTTTTGCCGCCACAATATTTGATATAATTTAATATACAAACATGATGTCAAAAAATACGAGTACAAATCTAGCTGCTGTAGGGCGACAGAAGTACATAGAAAAAAGCTTAATGAAATGCTTACTTAGACAGCGCTGTCTGTCACGTAGAATAGTTTGTTCCGTAGAATAATTATGTTTCCAATTTTGAATTAGTTATCATGCTGTATGTAACAATGTTTACATAACATTTGTGTCACCGTACAGTTTGCGGAGTAAATATTTGCAGGATTGTATTTTATGCTAAAGTGTAGGGATACGTAAATATTTGTTTTCAACAATAGCCTGCTTAATTAATATAACAACAGGTTCCAAATATTGGTGTTGCCACTTTGCTGGTTCATGAGCTTTGTATTTCATATATTTTGGTCGTATTTGGTGAATGACATTTTGATCAATAGTTATAACACTGAATATGCATAATTTCTCTCAGACCATAATCGCCCTGTTGTATTCATTGAACATACTGCGAAGTGAAATGGAAATGGAAACGGAAAACACGACGACCTCCCTTTAAAGCAGAGGCATCCAGAGTTTAGAGATGTAGTAAATTTCCTTACATAAATTGAGCTTGCGGCGTATAACAAAGTCAGTATATTTATGACACAACTTCGAAAATTAATTTTCATATTCTGTCCACGCCCCTCCATTCCATTCTCCCCTCCCCTCTGCCCCGTCCTTCGGGTTCCTTTGCGCCTTATTCGATCTTCCAAAAAAATTGAATTACACCAAAATAGTATTTTTCAATACCCATTGGTGTGTTGGATTCTGTGGCTTTGGAGTTGTGGATGTCTGTTAGATTTCACGTCTGTAAATTCAATCTGGATTTGGACAATTTTGAATCTAAATTCTCGTTTGCCTTTACTTGAACCACAACTGCAACAGCACATTCATCTTACTTTACAAGATGTGAACATAGACATTGCTTCTACAACTTGAATGATATTATGCATAACATATTTTTTTTGACAGTTTCATTACAAAAGTGACGAAGAAATCCTTTGGCATTCCATAAACGCTGAATCTTTTTACATCAGTCGGTCTACCACGACCGGAGGACTATGAAGCATACTGACGCTATCTAGTGTCACTCTGGAGAACTTGACTCGCCGAGGGCCGTGCGGCACGTGCGGGTATGGCACTAGTAGCGGAGTTTGCGCAAAATTAAAGGGATGGAAGTTAACAGCATGGCTCCCCGCGCGTACGCCCCACTTATAATGATGGCGAGGATGAGGGGTGAAACCCACCTTCCTGAGGTAAAAAGGCGAAGCTTGAGATTCAACCTTCGGACCTTCGCAGGGGCTGCTCCCCTCGTTTTTTTCTTCATCCGGATTTACGGCGAAAAGCTCCTCTTTATCGAGAGGCTGGCGCCCGCGTTCTCCACTTCCACGAAGTTCTTGAATTATGAGGTGTAGCCCGCTGTGTGTTTGGGCACGCCCTGGTGCAGGAATTGGAGGACTTCTTACGCAAAAATTTAATAAAGCAGAGCCTTCTCGTTTATTTTCAAAAAACACTGCATCATTGTAAAGTCGTTAGAATAAAACTTGTTTCGAAGACGAAGCGGAGGGATAAAGAAAATTTTAGTCCAAGGGCAGTGAAATCTTTATTTATTACGCATGCATATTGCATTGGCCATGATTACAACAAAATTACACAAAACTTTTGAAATTGTTAAATCGAATAATAAATACCTATAAGTAAACAAAATGAATTCACGATAGGTCAATCTCCTAACCATTTTATTTTTCATTAATATCACTTAATTATTATTACATTTGCGCTGTCCATACCAGTTCGTGGCATGACTCAATAGGAATATATTCATTAGCTTTTACTGAAAAATATAATGAAATAACATCCGTCTATTAAAATTCCCCAGAGATTGATAACCCAAACTAGGTGAATATTTTGCATGTGCTTACGCACCCTCACCTCAGCGGGAATTTAACTCAATGAACTCCAAGGCATCGCGAAAATTGAGTCCGCGTTAAGTGGAAATTGCGTGCTGTCTTCCCAGCCGCCCGCCGCAATTTAGTCACCATCGCCCACGGCCGTCATTCGCCTCGGACTGCCGCTGCCGACGTCGGGTTTAATCAGTTACAGCGCCACCCGCCCCGGGCGCCGCGCCTAGCTCCGCCCCGCCGCACCAAACCCATACCCCGCCCGTGCACCGGCCCATTCCTGTCTCTCTCTGTGCGTCGCTCTCTCGTCCGTCTGCACCCCGCCCGTTCCCGCCCGTTCGTGCATTCGCCCTCCCGCCCAGGGCCCGGCAACCCAGTCGCCGTTGCCCCGCTCTCGCCCTCGTCCCCTCCCGTGCTCGCCCCGCCATCGCCGCTGCTTGGCGCAACCACTCACCGAAGCCACGACTTCCCGACCTCCCCGCCCGCCCACACCCGTCCCATCTCTGCTCATCCTGTTCGGCCCCGCTCTACAGCGACTTGCCCCGCCCGCTCTCCCCATCCTGCCGAGGCTCGTCGCTTCCTGCGATCTGTCTATGCTTCACTGGCATCGCCCC
>BOPP01000030.1:1499166-1512617 GCA_017312745.1 Gryllus bimaculatus
GTTTTTCAAGTATAGCAGAGACCATACTGGTATTCTCCCATTGTGAAAAAAGATTTTTCCAAAAATGTATTTGTATTTCGTTGTTGACAGTTTGTCATATTTGTATAAAAATTTGTCTACCTCTCCGCGGGGCAACTGGATTCAGATCGAAGGTTCTTATTGAATGGGGAGAATAGAAACAGAACTAAAGTTATGAGTCTCTCGCATCGCGTGTCCGTAAAATATAAGTTATTCTATCGTTTAGTGTAATACTTTATTTGTTAATACGTAATAGAACCGTTAGAATGGTATGGATTTTTAATTTTTTTTCAGAAACAATAAGAAGATGAAAAAAATTTATTTTACATTTATGAAGCATCCCATGTATGCAAAACTACCATTGTATCGATGATTTATGGTCTGTTATCTGTCAGGGCGCTTATCAATTTCATAACGGAAAGATGTTACATTCTGAATCATGAATGACATAAAGGTCAACTGAAAGACGATGGAAGTGTTCAAACAAAACAAAGTCATCTCGTTTGGCGGGCAACATGACTTTAGAATGTGATCAGCGAAATTCTGTTTTCTTCAGTTACTTGCCCCGCATTATCCGGTATGAATACAACAGACGTGCTTGAGTTGTGTCTTATAAAAGGTTCAAAGAATGTCTCTTATAAGATTTAGCTCGTCGACATGTATGTTATTCTTTAAAACATTAATGAACATGTGTGATCGTGATCATGAAAAATGATAGTACTCCTTTTCACAGATTTTTTAATAAATGTTTTAAATTATAATTTAATTTTTATTTAAAAAAATTCGATTATTCGATACTGATCAT
This sequence comes from Gryllus bimaculatus, assembly GCA_017312745.1. Taxonomy (NCBI): domain Eukaryota; kingdom Metazoa; phylum Arthropoda; class Insecta; order Orthoptera; family Gryllidae; genus Gryllus; species Gryllus bimaculatus. Next base: position 1,499,990 of record BOPP01000030.1, read on the forward strand.
AAATAAAAATACTCATTTCATCTTGAAAGTTTTCAGTAGTGTGTGGCGCGATTTGTTGGTTTAATGCTGCCACATTTTCACACCGCACACCGCGCATTTCTACGTGAATTTCACACCGCTCCGCCGTGACAACTTCTGTAATCACGAAAAAGGCACCTCACATTTTGTATTTTAGCAACACATCCTTTTGCTTGCCCTATGTAATTGGGAGTTGCAAATTAACAATTCGCGTAATATTTGGTGGTGGAATAATGGAGAGCTATCTTCCACCGGATATGAGTTAATGTCAACAAACTGCAAAAGTCATTCATAATGAGACGTAAACCTTTGCTCTGGCCAGTATTTTTCGCATTACTCTTTTGTTTTTCGGATATATCCCGGAGACTTTTGAAGACACTGTTTTGAATCTTTATCATTTTCTTATGAATCAATATCATCGTTCCTGGCTGATATTTATAACACCCCCCCCCCGATATTCATAAATAGACTTTCGCATGCTTAAGGTTCCCGCTGAATAGGTGACACCCAATAATTCTTTTCAAACAAACAATGTTTTTTAGTTAGTAAATACATATAAATTGTTAACTTCTTTATTTTACAACGCTAAAAAAGTAATATGAATTCAGATTTTTTAAAATGAAAATCAAGCACTTTTTGAAAATTGCCGAAGAACCCATTTATTTTAAAGACCGTATTTGTCTGTATATTGTATTATTACTTCAGTATAAATTTGTAAATTGGAAGGTTCTAGTTAATTTCATATTAACTATGATTAGGCTTATAAATGTTTCAGTATTAAAAATTAATGAGCGCATGCGTTTAGCACACATTAGGTTCCCTGAAGTTATTAATCCGCTGCCCCATCACATGCTGCAATATTATCCCGTATTCTTGAGGGATGAAAAGTTCAATTATCAACATTGCATCCGATTCCTATCCCCGATTCACTTGTAATTATCATTGTACTCGCACATATGTGTTAGTGATATACTGTTAGCAATGCGACGTTGTTTGGAAAACACAATACTTGACACGTAAAGGTCTCAAATGGTGTGCGACCCTTGATCCATCTTATTATATTAAAATCTACAAAATATAAAGAGCTGAGAGTGTTTTGACCGCAGTTCATCTGATTTTCCAAGAACCAAATACAAGGAAACAACTCTTGAATTGACTAGACCTCCCTCGTGCAATCCCGCCATGTCAGCTTGGCGGTTTTTTGGGGAGGTAGCACGCGAGCGATGTGCAAGTGTCCGGCAGGAGCGCGCGTGTAGACAGAAGCCAGCTCTCGCACGTTGTCATCCGTCTCCCGGCAGCGGGTGGGTGGAGTGGGGGAAAGGGGCGTCCGCTCTTGGCCGGACCTCCGGCTCATTTGTATTCATCTGCGGCCAATTAGGCGCCAGGCGCTGGTGGTCAGCGCCGCCCCCCCCCCTCGCCGCTCGCTCGTCTCGTCTCGTCGTGTCGCGTCGCGTCACCACGCACCCCGCCGCGCCGCGCCGCGCCGGCTTGCCATATGGAGCCCCCCGCCCCGGGCGGCGCTGGCTGAATGGACTGCGCCGCGACGCGGCGGGACGCGCCCGGCGCACGAGTGTGGCCCGCTCGTCGACAGGAAGGATCACCCATCCCGTGCTCCCGGCGCCTCGAGCCAACAATGGGCAGCGCAGGTGGAGAATGAAGATCGACGAAAGGAAGGGCTGGCGGAGCGCGTGTTTAAATCCGAAAGCAGCAGAGTATTCCAAAGGATTTGAGTACTGTTAATATATGAAAAGGGGGATGTTAAATAGTTAAAATACTAAAGATGTTTTCTTCCAGTTGAGTGGTAGAGTACCTATTTTCGATGTGTTTTGTATGCACGCCGTGAATTATTGTTTTGACTGAAGCACATCATTCTCAGTTTAGGGATTATCTATGGTGAAAATATTTGATGGATTAGATTCATTGTCGTGTGGTATTCACAAGCACTATCTTGTTCATCTGGACACAATTTTACTTCTAAAGAAAACAAAAACTGATGTATTTAATAGTTTCTTTCTGTAAACTTAACTCGTGATTGTCTTTAGGGGACATACTACATAAAATCTACGATATGTAGTTAGTTTATCGGGGACCCTTTTCACAATTTTTAACATATTGCACAATATCATAATAATCAAAATTCGTGAGATAGTGATAAAGAAAAATACTAGTTATTTACAATAATAACCCTTCATGTACTTCTTACCTACTTTTCGAGGAAATAAATTTTTATGCTTTAACAAAAATAATTCTACTAATATAATATTTATTCTACTCAAGTTTAACAAAAGAAAATTGTGGTTCCATCGTGCAGATAATTGGTAGTTACAAGAAAGAGGTTAGTTCCTTCTTTTTAGTTTTCTCATGTTGTTGACCACACATTGCAATGCGAGTTCATAACTCGATACACGATACCTACATACTAATTTGATGCACAAGTTCACACACCCATAGCATTTGTGTGAATTCTTCCTGCTGTGTAATTTCCCGGTTGGCCTAAACCGCGCGTTCTCGCCCACCTTCCCCTCCGCTTGCTTCCCGTTCGCTGGGAGCGCCTTCCGCGGGCGGCGCTGGGCCTCGCTTCCTTTCGCTTCGCTTCCTCCGAAGCCTTTCGTGGAACGAGGGCGCACGAGGGCCTTCCGAGGAGGCGATCGCCGCCGGCGCGCGGAAAGCGGACCGAACGCGCGCAGCGCCGCCACCTTGGATTTATTTTTGCGAACTGCGAATTTACTGCGAAATGTGTGGGGTAATAAATGTAAAATTTAAACGGAAATATAAGCGGTTTAGAATTTACAGTATTATCAGAAATACTGTGAAGAAGATTGTGTTGTTTTTCCACTTCATACAAGTTAAAAATTAAAACCGTGGCTATTTTTAGAACGAAATGTCGTGGAAGACGATAGTGGAGAGAATATATTTAGATGTTCGTTTTATAAAAAAGTGCTGTCTCAGTGTCGAGTAGTTAACCTATCTACTTTTCTTTAGTTAGTCTTTTTATCCAATCGTCAATATGTTTTTAACCATTCAATCAAAGTCTGGTTGAAACTATTACTAAACTATTACATTTATCAAAGCCTGGTTCAGTTTTTGCCAAGTGTAGTTACATATGGCGTAATGTGTTCAAGAAATATATAAAATATTCGTTTGGGCTGAAATGTATTGCAGATGTGTCCAAAATTAGTCATTTTACAAAAAACGTTATTACTCTAAAAATTTGTTAAAGGCCAAACATGAGGGATTTCTCGTTACTGGTGGCGAGAAGTTTTATTCCACCGGGAAAATCAAAATTGTAAGACGTCCGTTAAATGTAGAACTATATAAAATAAACTTAGCCTTATTTTAAATTTCATGGGGAAGATTATAGAATTGATATTTACTAATAATCGTTATTGATACACTAAGGGCGTTATAAGGGTTCTAATGAACGAGGTGCGACTTAAAGCTTTTTGTCACACAAGATCATTAGAACAACTTAACGCCCATGGCGCCTACCAAATTTTCGTACTTTTAATTAGTACGTAGTAAGTTTAATACTTTTATATTTACTTATTTACTAATTAACTAGATGGTAACTTGACTCTGTTTGTCTTTACATGTCCCCCTCCTTAATTCCATCCATAACAGAACATATAGCATCATTCAACTGTTTTCATATTTCTCTCCTAACCACGATCCCCTCGATCTAGGTAAATTGTGCAGTGTATTTCAAGCTCAATATAGAAGGCAATATCAAGCAATAACGTATCAGTAAAAAAAGGTTGTTTTTTTCGCCTCGGGGTTCGTTTGGATCCGGTGGACGCTAGTGTGTGCCGTGGCCGCGGAGCTAGAACGCGGAGTTCCCGCATCCGGATGCGCGTGCTGCGCTCCCGCGCGGAAGGCTTTTTTTTGTCCCCTCCACAGTAACCCTGTGAAGAAAGGGAATTTATTATCTATAAGTTTTTTTTATATTTTGCTGCTGCCTTGCGGCTTAAGCATCTACAGGCGGGGCTTTTTCTTACAACTAACTTACAATCTAGACCTAAAGTTATCTTATTTGCACTTTGGCTTCACTAACTTACACATAAAATCATTTTTTTTAATCTATTTATTACTATTCTACGTACAATTGTTTGTATGTATTGGTAAATTATTATTATATTATATTTTTTCTACATTTCACACATTATTCATACTATTTTTCATTAATAATACATAACATTTATCTTCGGAAGGCGCAGAGGCAGATCCTGCGGGCGCTCCTGTAGAAGGGCATACGCGGAGGCTGCTCATCTCGTCCGCGCGTGCGCATTCCTTGCTTCCTTCAAATAAACATCAACACCTGTGCGAGCCGAATGCGGGCTAGAGAAAATTAGATTAAATGTTGGATTTTAAGAACTAGTGCCGCTGGCTGTTGTAATAGTAGATTCAAGAATTTAAAAAAATTGATTTGATGGATTCAAGTTAAGTCCTACAGAGGCGCTGGGGAGGTTACGAGAGGCACTGGAAAACTGCTTTCTGAGGATTTCTAGTAACTATGACTCACGGAAAGTTAATCGCAGTACAAAATCCGAGAAATCACCAACATGATAGCACAAGTATAGGACTGCATTTAAAAACGAGAATTCATGATTCTTAATATCTTTGTTCTGCATACATTTTCAAAGCCGCTCCCTCTCCTCTTATCTCTTTCTGTGCCTCTCTCTCTCTCTCTCTCTCTGCCTTTTCCTCTTCTCTTTCTCTTTCTCTCATAACCTTCGCTCCTTTGCAATCTCGGCATTCACAATTCGCACTTGCGTCCCCCTTCACATTGTCCACTGCTGTCTCTAACCCCCCCGAACATCACCGACACTTTCGTTCAGGGAATACTCCTGCTGCGCAGTCACGCGGAAAAGCAATATCACTATTCTTAGGGCGTTTATACGCCGCGTTGCTCCTGTTTCCATCTGCTTTAACGCCACTAACCGCAACACAGGTTATATTCACTTTATCCCCGCCGACCCGCACGGATCATTTTGCCTGTCTCTTGCCGCGCCCGCACTTCGCTTTTTCTTTGCGGAGATTCCTGTGGTGCTGGTGCCTCTGCCGTACCGCTCATCTTGGAATACAACTCTTTGGTTATCCTCCTCCGTTCTTGCTTTTCATTTCCCTCTTCGCATTGCGTCTGTCGCTTTCCGCTTCCGCTCTCTTTGGCCTCATCCGACTATAACCCAGCTCGTCTGCTCTTCCTCCGCTGTTCCTTGTCCGCTGCCATTCCTGTCGCTCCCACTTTCTCTTGCGCTCTAGCTTTTCCATTCCTCCTAGCATTCCATCTTCATTCTACTTTCTGCATTATTCCCGCTTCCCATCCTGTCCCCGCTTCCACGCTTTTGTATCCTTTCTCTGCTTCTCGCACATTTCCCATTCTATATTCTTTTGTTGCATTCTCTCTCGCTTCGCAATCATCCTTCAATTTGCTTTTATCTGCTTCCGCGATTCCAACATTTTCCGATTCCATCTTCCCCCCGCTGGCATATTCCAATACAGACTTCCTGCAGTTCTTCCCCAAGCATTCCCTCACTGAACTTTCTCAGCTTCATGCTCTCTCTCTACGCCTTCCTCTCGCTTCCCCCCCCTTTAACCGCGCCACCTCATCCACTTCATCCCACTGCCCGGCAACTCTCTCTGCCTCTTTCCTCCTTCCTCTGCCTTCTCGTGGTCTCCCGCGCGGCGGCGGCAGGGGGCGCGCGCGTATGCGCGTCGGGTCGGGCAGTCGGGGGCGTTATTGCCGGGCGTCGGCACGCGCTCCTCATCTAGATGCGCACGAGGGGCGCGCGGAGCGGCCGCGTCAAACGGGCGGGGCTTTCTTCTGCGGCCGATGGCTCGGGGGCGCGAGCCGCCTCCGCGACGCCAGCCCACAGCCCCTGCCTCCTGCCCTGCCCCTGCCCTGCGCCCGCCCTGCCGCAAGAACCCCGGCGCCTTTTACGTGTGAATAATTCCTCTGTCCGGGCAGCGCTTCGAAGGACTGTGCACAACATGAGGTCCGCCTGTTAAAATCTGCGTATCGGGATTTATCTGTGGGAAATTGGAATGACCAAGCTGTTACGGGAATAGCCATTGATTAATTAGAGTTTCGCTTCGATTTGTCATGGTGTTATCCTGATACGGAAATGCAATTTGTGCCTCGAATGGAAGGGCTTTTAAGTCAGTTTTAAGATATTAAGGTCCAATACATTTCCTATTGTAACCGCAGTCTCAGTTATATTTTCTTAAAGATAAATAATTGCGTCTCTACTTTTGTATGCACCCACACTCTTTTCCAAACCCTTGCTTGTTTGTTTTTCTTTCTTTTTTCATTTCTTTTTTCTTTTCTTTTCTTTTCTTTTCTTTTCTTTCCTTTTCTTTCTTTCTTTCTTTCTTTCTTTCTTTCTTTTTCTTTCTTTCTTTCTATCTTTATATCTTTCTATCTTTCCTTCTTTTTCATTCTTTCTTTCCTTTTCTTTCTGTCTTTTTCTTTCTTTCTTTCTTTCTTTCTTTCTTCTTCAGCTTTTTCATAAAAGAATCCCCCTAATTTCAAGTAATTTTAGCTTTACTACATCATTATATTAGCAATAATTGTTATGGGAGCCAACATTAGATCAATTAGGAAGCAAAGCAGAAAAAGGCGTTTTAATAAAGGACAAAACAATTATAGACGAAGACAGATCTGTTAACGTGCAGGCATTTATCCGTGTCACCCAATTACATCAAAGACCATCGCGACCGCAGTCGTGAAAACAGCTCGGTTCATGAAAACAAGGTCGTGCACCCGAAAAGCATCATCATCGTTCGGCCATAACAGAGCGTAATTATTGCGCGGCCGTTGGCGCGGGTGTCGAAGAGACGTCCCGTGCTTCCGACGTCGTCGTCGTCGTCATGAGTCGTTGCGTGGCGCACTTCCATGATTTGCCAGTGGAAGTGCCCTCGGCGAAAGGTCGGCGGTAAAACTCCGGCAGCTTTACGACCGCCACTCGCACCGCTCGTAAAGCGCCGCGCGCGCCTTTGCAGTTCTGCGACGGACAGAGGGACACGGGACAAGGAGCAGCGCGAGGACAGGGCGGGACCGGACACAGAGGGTGGCAATGGGCGTGGAGACGCTGGCGCCGCACCGCTGATGCGGACGATGCACCGGGAGAAGTGGCTCAGGGCATCAACTGATGTCATTGCAGGACTTCTGACCGGGAGGTCCTAGAGTTGGAGTCCCGACGGCGGCAGGATTTAGACACCAGCCAGAGAGCTAGTAGGTCGAATTCAGACGCTGTTGGGAGGAGAATTCTATAGGACGACAGTTCTGACTGGTAGTTTCCCGTGGTTTCTCCGATCAATACCAGGCAAATGCCAGAGCAGTACCCTAACAAAGGGGCCATGAACCGCGCGCGATTTTTCTTCCCCTTCATTGTTCTATCCTCACCCCCTTACACTCACGTAAATGCACTACACTACCACACATGACGGGAGACCGTTTCAGGAGTTTAGAGCTTTCTCCGGCTGAGACGGTTCCTTGCTGGTGGGAGATACCTGGTTGGAAAAACGCCACTAATCGACGATAGGTCGACGCAGGATCTCGTCATCCAGCGGGGGAGGAAAGATCATCGCTACCTCCCGAACAAAAAACATACACTTGACTTAAGGGACCTTAGCAGTCACTAATCCGTCATTCAAAAATTCTTTGACAGGCAGGGGGGCATGGGACAGAGGGCGAGGAGCTCCGCGAGGACGGGACACAGGTGGCGGCAGTGGACGTGGGACGCTGGCGCCGGGCTGCCAGGGTGGACGATGACATGTGTAGTGTATGAGCGCCAGTTACTCGTGTTTTGTTTCTTCGTAATTCCGTTGCTAGGTTGCACTAATATTTGTATTTAGTTATTTTTATCTTATTTAATATTGCTTTTCAACTACTAAGTGATGTAACATTGGAGGCGACAGTCACACACACATCCTTTGCCCCGGGCGGGATTCGAAACCACGAACCTTCAGGCACGAAGCAGCTACGGCTCTTCGGGCTTAACGACCTCGGTTATCCTGGCTGACTCTCTAATATTTGTTTATGAATAAATATGTTTGTCTGAGGTCCACAGTTATGGGTTTCTACTGCGAAAACTCTCTCTCAAATACACTACACCACGCCGGCGAGCGCGAGAGTTTGGAAGGCAGCTAAAAAGGAAAGCTAAACAATTGGGGAACTGGTTCTGTTACAAGATTCAATCTTCCAGTTATTTGAAAATTACTGTAAAGGAAATATAAATTTATTTTATTAATGAAGATTGTGAATACCTTCCTCAAATATGTTTATAATAGCTTGCACAGGAATTTTTGAAATTGAGTTCAACTTCAAAAATAATGTTTGTAAACTGGTGAAGAATAGTTTAGTATTAAAATACGACATATCGTCTTCAGATTATGAATTTATTTAACTTAAAAGATTCATGACGTAACCTATTAAAACGTGTTTATTGTCGGAATATCATAAAATGAAGTAGAACTTGATTAGTTAATAACATGTCTCTATCTGTATTAGAAATCTCTGTGATAAGTGGTAAAGAATTGGCGGAATCACTTGTAAAGCATGCGCCAAAAAATTCTAAACGAGGGATTATTCTTGTAGCGTCGCTAAAGACGATGGAAGCAATGAGAAAATCATGGAGGTACGTAATGTTGAGAGGAAGCCATAAACTAAGAAGGGCTATCTAACGGAGTAAAGTACAGCGATAGCATCGCTCCCAGCTCCGGAGGCTAAAAGATGCCGAATAGCAGCAACGCGTAGAGAGCCTTGGGACGACCGAGTAGCTCAGCAGTGTTTATAGTATGAAAATTTCTTAATAAAAAGTAGAATCCGAATTCTTATGTGTTTACATATTGTTTGCCATTGCATGTTCAGTTCTTAAAATTATATTTGCAAGTCAGGGCAATTTTAACCCACCATGCAAATTTTCGTTGCATATTTTCACAGTAATGCATATTTTGTTTGTGTTCTGTAATGGTGTGTGTAATATTTTGCAAATCTTTTTATTCTACCAATTTTCTTGAATTCTATTTCACAAAACTTATTTAATGAATTTTTAGAAAACGTTTTTACGTAAAGAATTGACATTTTTTCTTACACATATTTAGAAATGTGTGTTTACGACAGAAAATGAAACATAAGAAAAGACCGTCCAGGTTTACGCGATGTTTGTGTTAAACTCCGCACGCACTGAATACATCTTCCGACAAGTGCGCGTGAGCGCTGAGAATATTATCTTTAGGTGTCAAAAGTAACAGTGACGCTGTGTAATAATCTTTAATCACAATTTACGAGATGTACTGGTTGTCGCAGACTTGCAGCACTGCGAAAACAATGCTACAATGTTTTTTTTAGCAATCATTGAGTTTCCATATTTATGCGAGGGCTATAATTTTTATTTACATATGTATGTGCATATTATGCCGTGTTTTACCTTACATATTTTCTGGACTCTAGTAATAAGATAGGCTAACCTTACCAAATCTAGTACATTACTGATTGGAGGAAGACAAATTGAGAGGAAAAAGAGAAAGTGATGAAACTGTGCAATAAGGAGAATTAACCGAACCATTTTAAATCGACGATAATAAAAATAAATCTTAAGATATCGAGATATAAAACAAACAAAATTTCAGAGCATCAAGACTTCAATAGTTTTGTGGAATGGGACCAGGACAGGACAGGGAAACTAAAGGACAACTGACAGTAAGAAGCAAGTAAGAAGACAGGTATTTTAGATAGTCATACTAAGGCGACCAAGTCTCTCCAGATAGCCGAGATCGGTAATCGCAGTAGTGTCTTGGCGATCTCGCATCAAAGGATCGCGGTTCGAATCCCGCCTCGGACATGGATGTATTTGTGATCATCCCTCCACCCTTCGTCATCATCCTAGCACTTCATTAAAGAAGGATTAATAATTGCGTGAGCAGGAGGCCCTTGCCCTTAATGGAATGAATTGCTGTTGGGCTAATCAATCCAATAATAATCAATAATACATAATAATACATATAACTGAATTAACTTTAATAATTAACTAATATGGCGACCAACGTCGAGAGAATCTGTTCACTAAATAAACTTATCTCTGTAAATGGTGAAATTCTGCGAAGCGCGGCGATTCCAGGGAGCGCGTCCCAAGTCGGGTGGGCCATGTTGCTCGAAACGCGCGGCGGCGCTGCGGCACCTGTGCGTGGGAGGCGCAGGAGGCAGCGGGCCTTGAGTGGCGTCCGCGGTAATGACGGCGGTGGGTGGCCGCGGAACGAGCGACCGCCATCAAGCACTTAACAGCGCCGGCGCCGCCGTCTCATTGACGGAGCCAGCCGCCTTCATCGCCGCCGACGACGCCGACGCCGCAGTGGTGACGGCCTTGCACTCCAGACCTTGCGGGATGTGCTCGCCCGGTGCGGCCTTCTTTCTAAATTCGCTTGTTGCGAACGTTTCCGCGCAATTAGGTCAAACAAACGCGTTTCGAATCGTTGGTTGTGCTTCGCAGCTGAATTGAATTGATGCCATATTTTCCGTGGTGAGACTCAGGCCATCAAGCCCCCTCTTCCGTCTGACCACGCAAATTTCGGGCCGCTCCTTTCACCCACTAGCGGAGAAAGGAGGTATTTCTTGGGCGACGGGACAGGCGATCTGAATTTAGCTCAGAGGCTTCATATAGGCTGGAGGGGTAAATTTACTAACATGGGACAGCCGGCTTTACTTCCCCTCCGAAGGAAAGCGTACGAATGATTTTTTCGCCCTTAAAAATCCACGACTTCGATCGGACTTGAACCCGCGAACTTGGGTATAACAGTCCGATATGCGAATCGTTACACCATCGCTTCCGCCTAGGCTGAAGATTCCAAGTGACCTTAATCTATCCCATTCTCGAATTTAGTGTTGTTTTCTCAGGTCTTGAAAAACCCCTCCTCCACTCATTTCAGTAAAATAGGCACGTCAGACTGCGCCCGCGCGAGTTACTTGGCCGTCTGGGAAGCCGAGCGCTTCTACGAGCGCGCGCAACTTCTCCGGACCCCGCACTAATTTCCCCCAAATCCAGAAAGTGGGCACACGCGCAAGCTGTCGCGGGGAAAGTAAGCGCAAAATGTGATCGAAGAATATGGCCTTCATACGAAAATATGTTTGCCTGATTGTTTCTATCTAACAACCGAGATTTTAACTATGTATATTATTATACTTTACGACTTATTCAGTTCTTTACAGAACTTTATTTCATATGTAATTTAATTTAAATTGTACCTAGCATAACCTTTTGAGACAGGGCCAGGTAAACTTTTGAATGGTATATTCTTTGCTTCTTTAGTTTTGGGTTACGTTTTATTCAATCAATCTGTTATTTGCTGTAAATTAACAAGTCTCCGGGTTCTTGCAGTTGGATAGATAAACAGGGATTCCAAACTAACATCTCTTACGGGTGGGCATCTCTTGTGACAGACTAGAAACTATTAAATCTAACAATCTGAACGAAGGAGGTTAATGCAATGAATGCACTCTTTAAATGCATGCAATTATGAAATCAAGGTCATTTTTATTCAGATTGTTTAGTTTTACTTTCAATTTACAATTTCAAGTATAACTGATGGATTTCGTTTGAATTGATCATTTCTTTGCTTTAGAAGATGCAGGGGACATTAATATCGCTTTTGCAGCCGTGTCACCTGTCTTCTCCACAGAACTCTCAATTTCCAGGTACCCAGAGTCGTACAAAGACCTCGTTGCTTTTATTTCAACGTTACTTTTTAAATTTCACGGTAGTTGCTCTGGACCCAGTGCACACACACTCTAGAAAGCTAGTTACTGTGCCCGTGACCTTGGCATGCCTACAGCAAAACAAAAGTGCAGTGCCATTTAACTCCCTCGCTTTACGTAATTTGTCTGTTCTTTTGCTTACAAAAGCATTTGATAAGCGTTTTCTATGTAATCATTGTTGTGGAATATTAAATTAAAATTAATGAATGGTTGGTTGGTCATACATGCGGTTTTAAAAGCTATACAAATTTAATTTAACGAGTTTGTACAGACAGTGTTCTAAAAGAAAGAAAAAAACGTATAAAAGTTAAAGTGTATAAAGTGGAATGCACTGAATATAACAAATTATTATGAAAATTTCCATAAATGCTGAAGAATTTTTGTGAGTTTTTTGTTTTCTACATTTTATACCGTTTTTTATATTTCCATACCAGGAGTGGGCGATTGTAAGTGCCTGGGAGTGTAAAGAAATAGAGCTAAGAAGAAAGGCAAAGCACTACAAATCAAATAATACCGTTGTGCTTCTGCATTACAGCGCCTCCCTCTTAAGACAGTCTCAATTTTGAGAATCTCGCATTTAATTTGTTGAGAGGGTTCGCAGAGTCTCGGTGATGCTATCGAACGCCCGGCGCGTCGGCGACTTGTGAGGCGGAGAGCTCGCCTGTGTAATTGTCTCGAATCCAAACAATTACAGGGCGTAAATGGGCGGTCCCGGGGCCTCTGTTTGTTTACAAGCGGCGTTAGTCGCCACCGGGCCGACCCTCGCGCTCCACCACCCACGCGGTTTCTGCCACCGCGAAACGCCCCTTGCGCCGCCGCTTCTTGCCCTCCCTCGCTCCCTTTCCTACCCAGCTGTCACCT
>BOPP01000030.1:1524392-1540473 GCA_017312745.1 Gryllus bimaculatus
ATATATGAGAATTCAGAGAGTTCAGCGACAATGAGACCTGTGCCGTCTGTTCTTCCGATTTCAGTTCTCAAGGCAAGTTCCAACCAATGCGTGTTCACTGTTAATATCTACCCGAATGTAGTGTGATACGCGGCCCGGGGTTCTGTTAATGAAACCTGCGATTTTGATGAAATCATTGTCAACAATTGTTTTATTGTGTATAGACCCATGGAGATATTTCCTTTTGCATTCTTTGCAACCCGTAGAAATTCTCCACATGGGCCTATGCCCTTAGGTTTCCTTATGATCCCTGTGGTGCGCAGTCGTGTGTGTGTGGGGGGGGGCGACGCGTAGGCGGTTACGCCCTCGCAGCAGGCACGTCGCCGTTTCCTCTTCCTGTCCCAGTAACTCCCGCTCCTTTCCAGGGTGCACCTCCCCTCCCGCCGCTGGTTGGAGCGCATGCAAATACGCGGCGGTGGCGGCGGTAGGGGCCGTGGCGGAGCAGTATCTGTCCTCTGATTTGATACACTGATTATACACGTGTCCAATTGTGTTGATAGCGGTTCGTTTTATTGCCATATCGAATGAGGAAAGAGCGGTACATAAACAGTTAACTCGTTGTCCAAACAGCGTTTCAAAATGGACAGCGCTGATTGTCATATCTCCGGGGCGGGAGCCCATTCGTGTCTGTATTGTATTCTGTCATGCGATTTTAAGATGGAAAAACTGAGAGGACGGCAGAAAATCGCCATAGAAGGATGAACGTGCCTCATAGATGGAGATGTCTGTTCCCACTTGTGGTTTCCCAGAACTGCGCATAAGAACTACTAAGCTGTTTTCTGAGGAATGATCTAAAGAGACTTTATGGCAATCGTTGGTATGCATACTGAGAACAGAGATAATACGAAAAAGTGTTCAGACATTCCTTTTTTGTACAAGACTGAATTGGGAATTGTTTTATGGACATAAATCTACCTGAAAAGCATATTGTACAGTGTTTGCTAGTATTATTTCCATTAGAAATATTCATCATATCGTTACATTTCTGTTGGCGTTACAAGTGTCAGAACTTTCGCTGAATTCAGAATCTTACATGTGCTCAAGTAGCAAGTGAAGAGTTTCGACTAGCAAGACATCGGCGCAGCCCTTCTTCGTCCCACAGCGCACGCACTGGAATGCAGGTGAGCAGCTTCCTGTAGGTGCAGGAAATACGTCACTGCTTGATAAACGTCAGGGTCGTGCGTTCCAGGAATTCTAACCTCGACAGAAAATGTAACTATTAATATTTTAAGAGTTTGTTCAGTCTTTAGTCTTAGTTCCTCCAGTCTTCAGTTCTCTGAGATTCCCTTCTTCTGCTAGAATGACTTTGTTTAAAATACGTTATTTGGAAAGGACGTTACATTCATGTATTTTGCATTCAAATTCTTCTAAAATGTGTGTGGACGCCCTGCTTTCATAAAAAAATATGGTTTGTTTCCTGCAATTCATCATCATACTGCTTAACAGTATGTATATCTTTAATTCATTGTTATAACGCATAGTTGTAAAAAGCAAATAAACACACGTCTACAGTAAGGTTTATTTCTCCGAAATGCACACCGATGCAATTCTCTCTCTACTGCCTCATTCGCGGGAGCCAGCAGTTATGCATGCACTGCAACGTTGTCTTATTAATCTTTTCTCTATTTTTTTGCCAGTTGCTTGTCTATTTCTACTGCGTATGTATGTGTCGAAGGGAGTTTCAGGAGGTACTTTGGACTCCCTTTTAAAATACATTTTCAATTCAATTCCATTCGTTGAGATCCGATACCAAGAAACTAATAAGTGTGAAACAATTACTGAAAAGTATCAAAATCGAATCATTATATTGCACTATACTTATTAGCTTCGGTTTAAAAAAAATGATGTGTATTTAATTACTTAAATCTGCTTGCTAATGCAGTGATTAATTATTATTCAGTTGACGGAAATTACTTCATTGGTTACAATTACCGTACGAGTTTTTATAGATTTCTTCAAATCTAGTCTCTCCATTACCAAAATATTGTGTAGGCGTATTATACGAACAACCTGCACCATTACAACGTCCATGTCAGTCGTTGCTGGACAGGCTGCGTTCAGAGTTCGCAACGCGCACAACACTTCAGACAGCTACTGTCATCCACGATTCGCCCTCTGATTGTTTTCATTCCTACCATTCGGCATTTCCAACAAGATACCTTCTTCATTTAAGTTCTGGTTTGCCGCACAACTGTTCATTTTCCATTATTATCTGTTTGCTAACCCTTTCTGAAACCGTGCTAATACCGGCACCATAATCTTAATCTTCAACGATATATTGACACCATCATCTATATTTTATTTCTGTTGCTCTTCGACATTGGTATCTTCATTACCACCTAACGTTACCACCAAATTGTGTATCGAATATTTCCATCACGACGACCACCATTGTCACCCTTTCCAAAATTACGTATCTTTACAATCTACGCTTGTTGCCCCCCCCCCCCAACGTCGCCGCCCAGATTTTGTTGCCACTGCCTCCCAATGTCAACCGTCCACCGACCCCGACCCCAAACGCCGCCTCAATTTGCCACAGCTACCACCACCAACACAGCTACCAACACCACCACCAACCACCACCACCACCACACCACCACTCTACCGGGATAACCACTGCCTACTGAGAGATTATATTGACAGCTACTGCTGGATGGCATAAACCTTAAGCCAACGAACTAAATTAATTAATGCGTTCGTTTGCATTTGGCTTACTTAAAAATTGCTTTCGACATAACTTCTTAGCAATGCTATCGTCCAAATATTCACTCTGTTTTGCTTTTCCGACCTGTCAAACTGGACCCTTCTTAGGCTGACTTCTCTATACGCCTACAACACGCACTTGCGATTACGCCACCGCCACCGCCACCCCCGCCACCGCCACCGCCACCGCCACCGCCACCGCCACCCGCCACCGCACCACCGCACCGCCACCTCCACCTCCACCTCCACCTCCACCTCCACCCCACCTCCACCTCCACCTCCACCCTCCACCGCACCGCCACCGCCACCGCCACCGCCACCGCCACCGCCACCGCCACCGCCACGGCCACCGCACCGCCCACCGCTACGCGCCACCGCCACCACCACTGCCACGGAACCCGCCACCGCCACCGCCACCGCCACCGCCACCCGCCCACCGCCACCGCCACCTCACCGCACCGCCACCGCCACCGCAACACCGCCACCGCCACCGCCACCGCCACCGCCACGGCCACCGCCACCGCCACCGCTACGGCCACCGCCACCACCACTGCCACCGGAACAAACCGCCACCGCCACCGCCACCGCCACCGCCAACCGGCCACCGCCACCGCCACCGCACTCGCCACCGCCACCGCCACCCCACCGCCACCGCCACCGCCACCGCCACCACCCGCCACCGCCAACCGCCACCGCCACCGCCACCGCCACCGCCACCCCACCGCCACCGCCACCGCCACCGCCACCGCCACCGCCACGCCACCGCCACCCGCCACCCCACCGCCACCGCCACGCACCGCCACCGCCACGCCACCGCCACCGCCACCGCCACCGCCACCGCCAACCGCCGCCGCCGCCGCCACCGCCACCGCCACCGCCGGCCTCCGCCGCCGCCCCACCGCCACCGCCACACCACCACCACCGCCACCGCCACCGCCACCGCCACCGCCACCGCCACCGCCACCGCCA
Source organism: Gryllus bimaculatus (assembly GCA_017312745.1). Taxonomy (NCBI): domain Eukaryota; kingdom Metazoa; phylum Arthropoda; class Insecta; order Orthoptera; family Gryllidae; genus Gryllus; species Gryllus bimaculatus. Next base: position 1,528,104 of record BOPP01000030.1, read on the forward strand.
CGCACCGCCGCCGCCGCGCCGCCGCCGCCGCCACCGCCACACCACCACCACCACCAACGTCACCATCTCCCGCACCCGCCTCCGCTACCACCACCCCCCGCCTCGCTCCGCCGCACCCCATCGTGGAGGTCCGGATCCGTGAATGGCGGAAGAGGGCGCGGCCGCTGGAGAGCCGACCCTGGGCCGCCCCACAAGAGGGAGCCCCTGCCCACCCTCGCGCCTGCGCACGAGCAGGAATGTGGCGCCACCTCTGGAATGCCTACGCCCGCCGCCCCCGATTACCATCGACGCCGCGCGTGGGCCTTAAAGGCGTAATTCAATCCCGACTTCTCGCTTTTTAGGGGCCTCTTAAATTGAATGGACGCCCACCCAAAATGAAGGAGCGAAAGCTATTCATATACGAGAGAGTGGTGGCGATTGTGTTGTATTTGCTGGTGATAGGCGACATGAAATATTCGGTTTTGAACTTCGAAATTGGGAGTGGGTTCATTTGCGTTTGGCTTAAAGAGAATGTAACAGAATTGCCGTGCCTTTACGTGGAATATTCCAATGTCTTTGCTGGAATAATTTATTATTTTTACAAGTTTGCAGATATCTATTTTTACCTAACAAGAAATTATTGATATATCCATCCTTGATTTTTATTTATTTTATTTTTTGCATAATCTGAAACATTAGTAATTCCTGGCACATTAATCGTGAATACATTGATAAAATATTAGCAAAAATTAATAATTAATATTACGCAACGAATCACGCAGAGCCTACATTTCCACATTTAAATTAAACGCAATTACATTAATTGAATTTGCATTACGTATGGTCTATTCCGATTCGTGGTTACATCGGAATCGTGGAAATTCATTGAGCCAACTGCAGGGGTAAAAGGTTGGCTAGGTTCTCCCTACAGTTTAAATGTTTGGGGGCTAACCTTACTTAGAATTCGAATTGTTAGGGCTGTTGATCCGTTAACGAATTATGATGCCCTCCCCTAGGTTGAAACTCGTGACGCCTAATTATCGATCAGTGACGCTTAAAATGTTGTTAGTAACACATATTCCTGTTGTATGAATTTTTATTTTAAAATCCGAATCAGCCTGAATGATGAAGGGAAGTGAACATACATTAATATGACTTCAACGAGAGCAGTCGTGTGATTGCGTTACTTGTTTGATAACAAGTGGACGAAATTATTCGTGAACGAATTCATATCGCCGGCAGAAGATGCGTTTGGAATCCTTTTACAAAAAAAGTGAAAATTACTTTAAGTTAGGATATTAAAATCACAATTTCGGGAAAAAAAATTGCAACTTAGTATAAGTGGAGACATGTGCAAATCAATTTGAAATGTTCTAACTTAGAGAAGCTCATTGGAATACAATCGTGAAAGGCGAGTGTTTGTGTCGCTCGAAGTTACTACGACCGCAAGTGCCAGCCAGCGTCGACGCCGCTTTTCTGTCCTATTCGTCCTGGCGCGTGGGCGGCGGGGCGGAAACAATATCTCGGCAATTGTATCACTTGCTATCGCAAACATTCCTGCCGCCGCGTGCTCATGCTGCTCTTGGCCCGGCGCCGCGGCGGCGGCGGGCGGCGGGCGAGGCGGTCGGCGGGCGGCGTGGGCCCGCGGGGCGCGTGGCGCGGCTGGCAGATGCGGCGCGGCGGCGGGCGCGTGGGCCGGCGCGGCGGAGGCCCGGTGACGCGGCCGCTCCTCGCCCCGCCCCCGCCGCGGAGACCTTAGCCAACCGGGAAGCGCGCCGGTCAGGCCACCGCAGCCACGAGTCGCTCGTGGCGAGCTTGCAATTTTATTGCTGCCGAGTATACATTATTATTCCGGGTGTTTTACAAAGGGTAAAGAGGTATGGCAGGCGCTCACATGACGAAACGTAATAATCCAAGGGCTAAATTTGTATAAACTATTCGTATGTTTTCAAAGGCGTCTATTTTTTCCTCTCTCGTAACTAATCGTCGTCTTCTGAATCTTATCCTAGTTAGCTGGTGTCAGCTTTTTCGGATCACTTACTGCGGTCCATTATGATTTGGCTGTGAGTTTTACAACCGACTGTCAGCCTGACATCAACCCCCCAACCCGGAGCACCAAAGTTCGTGACTTCACGTAATCCGATTGGCATGCCGATTTCGCAGTCGTGGCCTTGTAGAACCAACCCAGCATTCGCCTAGATGACCGACGAAAACCACGAAAAAACCCGGTCAGGATGGCCGGCGCGGGGATCGAATCCTGGTCTCCCGATCACGATCAGTGCGCTACGCAAATGGATTAAAAAATACGAATAACAAATTCTGTCTGTTAGTAATGTTATGATACAACCCCCATCTTTTATCACGCCAATCGATTGTTATTAACTACCTACAAGTGTAGGCAAAAATACACTGTATGAAAGCAATGGTTACAGTTACACATTCCTCACATAATGAGCACAGTGATGTCAAACTCCAGGGATTAGGCCTCCCGTAATGTAAATCATATCATTCATTAATTGTTAATTGCTAGGAGACTGCGAGAATTAGGACGTAGGTTCCTACCGCCTAGGCGCCGCATGGATATTGCAAAAGAAAAGGGCACTAACCGAAAACTGTGACGCTCCATAACGGGCTCCTATACACAATAATACTTTCTTTTGCATTTTGGGGTTAGTTTGCGGAGGGCCGTACTATTCAATAATATATCTAATTTATCTGTTTATTAATGCTTGAACAAAATAGAACCATTTAATTTAAATATAGTGTGTATTAGTAAAAGAAAAGGATTAAATTAAAAAGTATATTATTATACCGTACCATCTGAATAAGTACACACATATCCTATATAATCTCACTCAACATGTTGTTTTCATTTTAACAATACTAATAAGAATTTCTGTGGTAAAATTATGGACAAACCATGCGTTTATTTCTACGCATGACGACGTTTTACCTATGCACTCATTGTTCTTCCGAGAGTTTTTGGCTTACTAAACAGCTCTGCTTTGTTATTGAGGTTGCTTTCTTTGCACGAAATATTATAGTGTAAATGAAATAATATCACTTTGAAACGGGAAATCGGTAAATTTTATTGTACATTTCGAGACCTATATGCAATTCTTTACGAAGTAATCGAAGAAAAGTGTTGAACTCTTTTGCCTATAATGTTTTAAATTATGTCCAATTCACCCCCTAGTTATCTTATGTTTGTTCTGCCCTATACATCGTTTTCAAGAGGGTGCAGGTACTCTCGTCGGGTGTGTTTTTTGAAGAAGGCAGCAGATTGTCCGACGAGAGGCAGCTTCGAAAGAAGATACAACGCTCTTCTCGAAGTCTCAAAATACCCAGATTCATCTGCTTCCTTTCCTGTGTCAAGGACCGCGTTTTTCATTTGCGAGAGCCGACCCTTGCTTACCGCCGTCGGTTCTAGCATTTTCCGTGGAGTGGGTCGTAAAAACTGAGAAGATACCTGCAGGACAATTGTTCACTTTGCTGATTTTATTGCCATCCATAACTGTTTCCAAACAACGGTGATTTTCCTTCACAAAAATGGGAGGGACCGACGGCGCTCACGGAGGCCTCTCAACTGGGAGGTGGAGGAACTCAGTTGCTCGCTGGTGGCTGGCTCATTGTTGGAAATTAGTGTCTCGTGGGACGCCGATGTGGTTACTGTTCAGTTGTGTCAGTCTTCCTTTTGTGTGGTTATGTCCATTTGTAGAGGCACAATGCGCCCTGTATATCGCTATTTATCACATTTTCTCCCTATTGCTGCTGTTGAAGGTAAGGTACTAATTTTTATCAAAGTCATTTTTGCTGATTTGCCAATTTTATATTTTCGTTTTCGTAGCCAGTTAATTTGTTTCGAAACACTACCTTATCCAGCATTTGTTTAGCGTTATATATTTTCTAATACTTTATCTTGTCAGATATATGGGAAAAATGACTTTCAATGATTTGGAATAAAAAAATAAATAAACAAACTCTACAACGGTGAAATTCTTTGCCTTTTTTCTATTGTATGGTGACGTTGATAATATTCTTGATTTAGTGTTGCAAATTTTATTGAGATTCGTTAGTCTTCTTTATCAACGATTGTTTGTGTATATCCCGTTGGATGTTACACTTGAAAGCCTCAGATAAAAGGAGACTAAAGGATGCATTCAATTGCGTACTATAGTACATTTTCCAAATTCCACCAGTAAGATATTTTTTTGCATACATGCATTATAAACAACCCTTTCTTTTGCAAGAAATCGTTCATAAAAAGGCATATAATACGGCACAAGTGATGACGTATTAGCACGGCACGAATGATTGCGTCATCACACATTCAGCCAATCGCAGTGAGGGGAATAGTGTGTGTGTGTGTATGTGTGTGTGCGCGCGCGTGTGAGTGTGTGCGCGTGTGTGCGCGCGCGTGTGTGTGCGCGCGTGTGTAAGCGTGTGTGTGTGTGTGTGTGTGTGTGTGTGTGTGTGTGTGTGTGTGTGTGTGTGTGGTGGGGGTAGTGGTAAATGGAACAGCCGACCTCTGTTCTGGCACAGATGTCAAATACCCGAGACGTCACAAGAAAATTGTTTCGCAAAATTAAGTTTGATTTACTTATAAATTTGTAACGCTGTTATAGAAAAAAAATTGCGACTGGTTTATAATTTGCTTTATTGCATTGGTACACATTTGAAATCTGCTCCTAACGTCGCTCGTTTTCAAAACATATGCTCATGCAATAAAGCTGAACATTATAAACGAATTGCATGAACTACTATTATGTTAAAGCGTATTTCTCTCTTCCTCGTTACCATAAATGAATACAGAACTACCCAGCTGGCGGTGTATCCGGTCTGTTTTTGAGCGGCCCGCTCCGCTTCGCGTGGCGGCGTGGGCGGGCGGGGGCGCGGAGGCGCCGTGTACGGGGCGGGCGAACAGGGCTACGTTGTTGCCGCGGTCGCGCCGGATTAGCTCGTAACGCGGAAATTCTCCATTAGGGAGCGGCCCAGAGCTCTCTGAGCTACCTCGAGGTGGCGTAGGGCCGTCCGCCCCCGGAGAGGGTAACTTCGCTCGACTGGCGGACCGGAAGTGGAGAGAGACCGAGTGACATGTTCGTCTTTGACTCCTTTATGTTGTAATTTGACTTTTGTTAGCGGTTTCCAAAAGCGAAATGTTGACAGTCGACGTAAACATGCGTTCGAAAGTAATGCGAAAGAGGTATCTTGGTGCGAACAGAATTTGAGTTTTTAGGGTTTTCCCTAAACTATGCTTCTTCGTGTGATTATTTCTAAAAATGGGAAATTTTCTTATATAAGATTATTTGAACTTCATTTTCAATAACCATTAGGATTTTATTATCAACATCTTAAAGAATTCGTAAAAAATTATTCGACGAGAAATTGAACCAACTTTGGAAGCCGCAACGAAAAAGTGTTGCGTCTGTAAGAGCGAAATTACATGCGAATTGTCCCAGCAATGACCTTTCATAGTGGCAACCCAGTCATGACATAATAAAACAAATTCATCTTTTTCTGTTCCTCTTCATCGCGTATATCCTAGCAATAATTTGTTGAAAATAATTTTAAAAAATAGTCGTTAAATAGTCATTAAGGCAAAAGTTGATGTGAAATTCTAAAATTAATTAAAACTTTAAATAATATATAAATTTTTCCATTTGATTTAAAACCGAGAGAAACTTCAAATAATTGTACTAGTAAAAAGGCTTACAGTTCCTTACAACCTCTAGCAGTGTTTTTAATACAAATGCGTTTTTTTCTTTTCCACTCAAAATACTGAAATTGTATTGTAATCGGTTATATTTTTTGCGTTCGAATTTGTACGAGGGAATGTGCTAAATCTGTGCTTCTTTGATCGATGTCTCCAATTTCCTCGCATCTGCTCTGGCAGCGGCTTCCGCGGGCCAGGCACGGCGCCAGCTCACCGACCGCAGCGACGGTCAGGGAGAGGTGGAGGGGGGGGAGGAGCATTCGCGTGGGCGTTAATTGGCCTTTGTCGAGCGCCCGGTCGCGTAACAGATCGCCGCGGTGGCGCCGGCGGTGTCTACTAAAGGCCCGCGCCCGATTCTCGTCGGACAAAACCGCACTCATTTCGAGCCGATGGGCGTGTGAGCGAACTACTAGATTTCTTAACGCTTTCAATCTACACATCGCGTAGCTAAGTAGTACGACGTCTAATTTTACCGCAATTATTCAAACAATTTTACTTCATTTGCACCAATGGATAAAATCAATATTAGTACAGGAATAGCAGGCCTCTATCGCGAACATCTACTCTAATAAATAAAAAAATGCACAATTAGAGGAGAAATTGCATGCCTATATCTTGAACATCATGCCCGATTTATACCAACTAGTCTTTATTTTGCTAGAACAAAGAATGTGTTGGGAATCGACCGAGCAGTGATGGCAGTCAGAAATTAAAGGAACTTTCGAGGTGAAAGAATTGCGACAGAACAACGAATGTCTCCAAGAAGTACTCCCGTCAAACACGAGCGACACCGACCGGAACCGTAGTATGTACTAAGAGGCAAAGGGGTCGACCAATGAACAACTCTTTCGCCATTGCTGAAATCGCGGAGAAAGCCCTACGGTGTGGGTTGCGTAGAGGATTCAGTCGCGAAGAGTCTACGTGACTGAACGCTCTACGCGACGCACTCCATCGCCTCCACTTCGCTGCCACCGTTTGCGGACGACTTCGTTCGGACGACGAGCAACCCTTTCGGTTTTGATCGCTGAAGAACGACGTAGATCCGATGAGACCCTTCACCGGGCGCCGCGGCCGCTAGAGGCGCGACGAGCGCGTCTGTTGTGGCAGCAGCGGCCGCAGATGAAATCCCAATTTAGATAGGGCGGGCGCGCGGCCTAATGAGACGGGGGCTGGGGCGCGGAGGCGTTATCGCGAAGGCGGCGCGGAAGAGAAGGGGGCGGGGCGACGGAGGAGCAGCCGATTCCTGGAAGCGAGAGGTCGCCCGCGCCCGCCCCGTGCCCGGCCTCGCGGGACGAATCCGGTGCGGTGCGGTGCTGTGCTGTCGCCCCGCGTTGCCTAAGCGCCGCCGGCCCATTGCGGCTTGGGAAGCCCAGGGCCTCCTTGTATCTCGGGATTTGTGTTTGCGTTTCGCGCAAAGAATGGACTCCAAATAATGAGTGATACGAGACTGATTATTATATCATTTTAATTGTACAAGTTCATTGGTTATTTCGTCATTATTCTTATTTTTGCCCGGAGGGCTGTGTTGCGTTCAAAAATTGCATTTTTCAAACTAGTCCCTTCATGCCATTCCGCGTATCCACTACATTTCATGACTATGTCAATGGACATGAAACCGGTGGAACATCATTTGCATTTCCATGAGTAATATCGTTAAAATAAAATACTAATTTCGGGATTACGACCTGAAATATATTTTCAATAGAATTTACATCTTTTAGAATTTGAGTGGATTAGCCCTTTAGAGCGGCTTTTATTGTCATTCTGTATTGTTAAAAGAAACGGTTGATAAAGAATCAGTCCGAATAGTACCGTATAGCGAGGAAGATCATTTCTCTACGATAGTACGAATGTCTGAATAACTTGCATTCCACTGATCATAGAGAATCAAAACGTAATCTCCTGGAGCTGCTCCTCCTCTACTAGGAAACGCATTCGAATTGTGCGGAACCCGAACGGGTGCTCGTGCGTTGAGGGCAGCGCGCGGCGGGGTCAGAGTGGCGCGGCGCGGGCGGAGCGGGGCGGAGCGGGGCGGGGCGCGAGGCGGCGCGCGGTTATCTGGCCCGCCAGATAAAACGGAGCCCCGAAAAGCAGCGCAGTGCAGCGGGCGGCGAACTTTCCGGAGGAGGAGGAGGGGGCGGACGGGCTGTGAGCGTTTCCATGAGCCCTTTGTCCTCCGATGCTCCGCTCCGCCTCGGGCCGCGTGTGTTCGGCTCAGCCCAGCCGCGCAACGGAGCAACCCCTCGAATTTCGCTCGCGCCCTGTCCTGCGCTTCCAAGCCTCGGCTCCTCCCACGCCTCGCACTCCCTCGCCTGCGCACTTCGCTAGGCATTCCCCGTCCCGCCTCGGTCCCGTCCGCGCTCCCCGTCCCGCGCTCCCCGTCCCGCGCTCCCCGTCCCGCGCTCCCCGTCCGCGTCACCGTCCCGCGCTTCACCGTCCCCGCGCTACCCGATCCCGCGCTCAGCCGTCCCGGCTGCACGCCTCCGTCCGCGCTCCCGCGTCCCGGCGCTGCGTCCCGCGCTCACGTCCCGCGCCCCCGTCCCCGCGGCTCTGCCCGTCCCAGCGCTCCCGTCCGCGCTCCCCGTCCGCGTCCGCCCGTCCCGCGCTATCGCAACCGTTCCCGCGCTCCCCGTCCCGGCGGCTTCCAGTCTTCCGCACGTGCGCCACGCCTCGCGCCCACCGCCTGCGCACTATCGCCCTAGCACTCCCCCCTCACGTTCCCCGTCCTGCCCGTCCCGTCCCGTGGCACCCCGCCTCTTTCTCCCTGTCTTCTGCGCTCCCCGCTGCCTCGCTCCCCGGCGCGCATCCCCGCCTGAGCGCTTCCCCTCGTCCCTGCGGTCCCGCTTCGGCGCACACCCGCCTGCGCACCCCACCACCCTCCGCACGTCCTGTCATCTCGCCTCCCCGGCCTCGCGCACGGTGCTCACCTCCGTGGCTTGCCGCGCCGCCCCCTTTGGGGGTTTCCTAGGTCCGCGCCATGTGTGCGCATGACACACATCCTACTTTAGCAAATTCAGCATTTCATGGGATCGCGTCCGCCAGAACTTTCGCGATCGAACGTATTTCACGAGATATCAAGTCGTAGAGAATGAACGCAAGTATAAGTTCTGATTCTATTCTGGTTATTTTTTCAAATGCATGGAATATTTCTGCACTACGATGTGGGCTTTGCGGACGCCGCTTTGATTCGCACGATGAAAGAACTACCTCTCGGCTAATGAATGAGGACCTACTTTTAAATAGTTGAATTTTCTCTTCCATCCTTTAATGTCCAGTTATGCGAAGATGCTTTCGCTTGCTTTCTTCAAGGCCGATCGCTTTTTCATAATTATTTCAAATACACTGATCGTGAATAGACGAGCTGGCGGTCGGAGGAGCGGTAATACAAAGCGGAGAGAGCGGAATTCGTGGGTGGGCAGAGAGGAACGCGGCGGGCTGAAGGGATATACCCGGAGTCTGTTGGGATGGGTCTGGGGAGGGCGGGCGGACGTTGCTCTGAGTGGGCGGGGCCCCACCGCGTGCCGCGTTTGTTTTATCTAGGCCGCGTCCTCGCTGCGCGCCCGCATACGGACTGCGCCTCGCTCGCTCGCTGCTTTTTTTCGGGCGGCTTGCGCGCCTGATCTGAACCGATATTCAACCGGCGGCCGAGAGCTCTGCCTGTGACACGAAATGGATACGGTGTGTTTCTTTCGGTTGCATAGCGGCGAGGCTGCGTTTGTTGTTGAGGTTGGCGTTATGCTTGAACGCTCGTTCGTTTCAAGAGACTACGTACGCTTACTGTGAGTTTTAGCTTGTATACTACACGTATAACTGAATAGTGCAGTCCACCCGTCCATTCTTTATTCTTCCATGTATTGTTGGAAGGAAAAAATAGGACTTATAATTATTTAATATTAATCTATGTATAAAATGGCTTACGAGTTATGATTACAGTAATGCAGATATTTTTGGAAGAGAAATGAAAACTAGTACATGTGTAATTTAAATATTTCTACTGTATATTCGAATAATGTCAAAATTCTTATCATTATGGTCATCAGGACCTTGGTCATAGGCTGATAGCCTATGGTCATCAGCTGATTGAAATTATCTCTAGCATTCAAATCAAGTAAGATTTTAAAATCGCATAATAAAATATAGGAATATTTTAGGGTGCTTTCCGAATCTCAGGTTTAGTTAGTTTTGTTACATGGAATATGTCAATGCTTTGTGAAAAGAACTTTCATGTAGAAGCTGTGTTGTGACTGAACAGTGATCCACGTTTTGGACTCCAGCTCCGTGGTCAAGGTTTCGAACTAAACGGGCTGATTCAAAAGTCACAGAGAAGAGCTATTCATATCTTTCCAAGGCACGTGGTGATATGCAACAGAATGTTGCCTGCTGAGATACATAAGTGTCTGGCAAATGCCCATAATATCATGTTACATGCTCGTTATATCGCAGAATAACAAAAACTCTCCAATGTAATAAACATTTCCGTTATTTTACAAGCATTCACATATTATTGCATTAGTCAATGAACGATATTGACACGTGTGTACTGCTTCGTTTTCTCGGCTACATCATTGTACAAGTTTCTTGCCCCTTCACTGCTACATGCTACTTAGTATACAATGAAGTTCACAAATACAATGTAATTTACTCGGAAAATACAATCTAGTGTTTACTCAGTAAATAATGATAAGGGAAGATATAATTTTGAGATAAGTTTAATTTTCCTCCTTTGTCTCAAAATTGAATATCGCGTGTAGTAAATGGATTTTACCCGGGTTGAAAAAATCTCCGGAATGCTTTCATCAATTTATTTAATTTATGGGTATAATCATAAAGATAATGAAAGTCTTTAGAATATATTTATAACAGAAAACATTTTAAAACAATATTTACCCGGCTGCGCAAACGCAAGGAAGTATAAAGTGTTTGGCTGTGGATCTTGTTCTCATTTAATTTTAATCTAATTTATTTGGCGTAAAGACGGTAAACACTGCGTGTAACGTATGGTGGAGAAGAATTAATTGCACACGTTCTCTAGAGCACCAGAACCCATTTTTTCTCTTTTATTATTGTAGTAAATATTGTATTCAAAGTAATTAATGCAGTCATTATGATGAATAATGCCTAGCCGAATTTAGTCAAAATGATTAATCAAGATAAATTAATCACTTTGTCTATCCATTATGCGTAATAGATAATATGAACTGGTAAGAGTAATAATACTCATTTTTTGAGAAGGGTTTACTCGTACTTTTAGGGCGCACTTGGCACTTCGCAACGCCGATGTGAGTTGGCGTCAAGGTTCTGCCCTTCAGCCCACGTAATTATCGTAAAACATCATTTAAGACTGCCCAAAGCATAATTTCGTGCGCTTTTTATGCCGAAATACTTTGTTGCCGACCAGTTTGTTGCAAAAAAGAAAGAACCTGAAATATAATAGTCATAATAATAATAATAATAATAATAATAATAATAATAATAATAATAATAATAATGTGTATTCGCGTTGGCTTAAGATTTTCGCGTTTTTTGGAGAATCGCGTTGGATAAAGGATTTAACCGAGCGTAAAACAATTAAAAATGCTGCGTTTTACTGAACGAAAGCTTGCATTCTCGTAATTGCCGCGCTTGTTGAAAACAAATCACTCAATGAAAAATAGATAATTCCTTGTCTATAAAGATCTAATAACTTTCATCTGTAGCATTTTGACAGTATCAACTATTACTTCGTATATCACTCAAGTGACGTAACTGTCTAAATGTACTGAAGAAAATGTTTCTACGTGAAAACTATGTAATGAATGACAATGAAGGAAAGAAGGAAGCAAGAAACGAAGCATTATTATTTAAAATGTATATTTGTAAACATTTTCGGAGAAGCTGATTCTTTTCAAAGTATGCCTGACATTTATGACTCATGAGTTTAAGGATCTATTCACACGTACTGGAGCTCCGCGATTCTTCTCGTGTCTTTGTGTTCGTGGTTTTGGAGCGGGCGCCGCGCCGTTAATAGCATTTCACGGCACTTGGCGGCGGAGCAATCGCCGCGAGCAGCTGGCGGCGCAATGAGCCTACCGCAACCCACGAGGGGCGTGTGCGAGTGCAAGTGACACATCCGCCGCGTTGACGAGGCGAAGGCGCGACGTGGGCGGCGGCCGGTGGCCGGCCGGCGGGCGGCGGGCGGGCGGGCGGGCGGGCCAGTTGGGAACGGGACGGGACGGGACGGGACGGGGGCGGAGGGGCGGGGACGAAAGGGGGCGAGAGGGGCAGTGCGGGACGGGACAGGCACCGGCCAGCAGAGGGTGGGGTGGAACGGAGAGGGGAGGGGAGGAAGGGGCGGAACGGTACGGGGCGGAGAGTAGGGGGAGAGGACGTGGGCGGCGTGCCGGCGGCGGGCGGCGGGCGGGCCAATTGGGACGGGACGGGGCGGGACGAAGGGGGCGGAGAGGGGCGGTGCGGGGACGGGACAGGACGGCCAAGCAGAGGGTGGGGTGGGACGGAGCAGGAGAAGGGGAGGAGAGGGGCGACGGTTACGGGGCGGAGAGAGGGGGGAGAGGACGTGGGCGGCGGCCGGCCAGGCGGGCGGAGCGGGCGGGCCCAAGTTGGACGGGACGGGGCGGTGACGAAGGGGGCGGGAGAGGGGCGGTCGGGACGGGACAGGACGGCCAGCAAGGGTGGGGTGGG
>BOPP01000030.1:1541043-1579583 GCA_017312745.1 Gryllus bimaculatus
ATTATCAGAGCGGAAGCCAGACGGAGAGCGAAAGATAGAACGGCCCTGGGACTGCGAGAGCCGACATATGCGTCTCGCTATACCACAACAGCTCGGCACAAAGCGGCAATTACATCCTGACAAACAAGAAAGCTTTATTTGCATCTTCAAATGGAAAATGATTTGCTGGTTTCAGTCATGCGATATTATTTCATAACCACGATTTTTTTTAAATTTATGGAGGGTGATATTCCATCTCGCAAATTAAATTGAAATGCGATACCTGCCATCAGTTTTTAGTTATTAAAGGCAATGCATGTGTTTTAAAACCATTTTGGATCTAATTAGACGAATCTTTTTAAAAACGTCACAAATCAAATGTAACAAAAGAAGGAACTATAAAAATTAAAATTACAGCGTTATGCTATCGGAATACCTTGCGGTCTCCATCCATCAAGAAAATGAAGTGTCATTCGACTCGTCTAGGTTTCTGGTGAAGTGAGATGATTTCCTTTGCGGATCTATCCAGAGGTTCTTGAAAAATTCTCAAAAACGTGTGGTTTTCTTTTTTTTTAGGAAACTAAAATTGTTTTATGCGACTTACGGCACTTATTAATCGAAACACCATCCACCAAGTATTTGGATTTCTTTATAGTATGCAATGTTGTTTTTGAAATGAAGATTATTTAATATATTTTTATATGAATAGAATGCATACATGTTGACCTCGAAAACATTTTATCCTACCTCCGAAACGAAAAGTTGCCAGCGGGGACTGTCACTGAGTCCCATCGCGTCCCGATCCTCCCGTCCCGTCCCGCCTCACCCCGTCCCGGTTCTGTTCCCGCCCCGCCCCGCCCCGCCCCGTCCCCGTTCAGTCCATCTCTCCCAGCCCTGTCTAGCCCCGTCCCTCCCCGCTTCCTACCGTCTCACGCTCCAGTCCCGTTCGCGTCCCATTTATGTCTTTTGTCCCATCGCGGTCCCTTCCCTTCCCTCGCGTCCTGTCTATCTCGCCCGTCCCCGCCCTGTCCTATTCGTCCCGGGTCGTGTCCCGTTCCGCATTCCCTTCCCGCTCCGCTCCCGTACCGCCCCGTCCCGCTCCGTACCGCCCCGTCCGCTCCCGCCAGTCGCGCGCAAAACCCATCCCTTCACGTCCATTCCCGACCCGACCGACCGAGACTCGCAATTTTGTCGCGTCGCGGGCGGCGGGGCGTGGGAGGACGTCCGGTCCGGACTCGGCGCTCCTCCGGTAAAGCGGCGCCGTCTGCGGTGCGCGAGGGCCGGCACCGCGTGACCTTCCGCTGCGCGCCCGCGGCGGCACGCTCTCGCCCGCGGCCCGCGCCGGGAATCTCCTCTCCCCTTGGCGCGGGCGCGGGCGCGGTTTGTTTATTCCGGGCGCCGCTCCAACCCCCTGGCCGTCCCCGCGCCCTTGTCCTTGCCCTTACCGCCCGCGTGCCCTGGATCCTCCCCTCCTCTTCCCCCTCCCCTGCGTTCCGATTCGCCGTGGGGAATTCCGCCCCGCGACCGCGTGGGAGAATTTCGCGCTCGTTCGGAATGCCGAGTTCCTCTCGGAATGCGTTCAGTCTTGGGCTTTCTGCATCGGTCTATTTCCTTCTCTTTCTTTTTTGAGCTATTCGTAAAGCCTCGTTTTTTCTAATTTGTTTGCTTTATTTTTATGCTCTATTTTTGTTTTGTTTTTAGTCGCTTGCGATTTCAAATATTTATACACGATTGTGAGCAAAGGAAATGAAATGAAAAGTCTGAATTGTGATACAAGTTAGGTTTATCTTAAATGGCCGAACATGTTATTTTCGAAAATGTTATTTTCCTTAAGACTCTTGGTACATCATAATGTCGTTTTTTAAGATTTGTTTTTCAAAAACTCCAAATTACTATTTGGCAATTGTCTCTGCTCGTAATGGTTATGCTGTTACAGAAAATACCCTGAAATTGTTTTCATCTATAAAAAAATATTAATTTCTCTGAAAGTTTTCTATCGAAACATTTACAACCAGGAGGTGAAAAAGCTCTCTTGGGATTCAATGATGCCTCGTGCCACCTACTTTCAATAAATACCACTAAACCTATAGCACATACGTTTGACAATGTCAACTCCAAAATCTCCATACATTTTCCTTACTTTCATTTTTATATCATTTGTCTAATTCGAATGTCTAATACAGTTCGCGTAATTGAAATGTAATTCACTTGTCTTTTCTTCATTGTGCAAACAAAAACTGTAAATAACCAAATTGAGGCGACACGAAGCACACCGAAATTTTGCCTCGCCTTTGTGTTCAGAAAGGCTCAAAAGTTTCTTTAACTTAAAAAAAATCGCAATCATTAATAAACTTGTTTTAAAATTAACTATCTGAATTTTTGAACTGACACTGCTTATAGACGAGGGAAAATAAAAATATTAAAAGAGAACTTATGAACCTTTGTCTGTAACACGTAGAAGATTTTCTTCGATAGAAATCTCGTGTGTGCATAATGGTGCTGAATATTCAGTACTTACTGTATCATTATGCCTCTCCGGAATGTGTATCTGTATACATTAAGAGTTCACTCTAGAAATTTCAGCTTAGCATTAGCTGTAGTATGCCACCCAATTGGAGAGATTCGCGGCCCTTTATTGCTAAACAATGGATACAGTACGCTGCTAATTACGATTTGTGTGTTTTACGAGTTTGCAATTAACGGCGAACTGGCGCTATTGTGAACCGCTGTACAGTTTGAAAACAACCTTTCGATACGGTATTGTGTTTATTCATGCGCGTGATTTCTTTCGTTGAGTTGTGATTCATATGCAACGAAAACTCAGCTCGAATGGGAAATTTACGACCGACCTTCACCTTTTTGGGGGTGCAGCTGGAAATCAAATTTCACTTTCAGATTGCGGCTGTTCATCGGCCCCCGGTGGAACGCAAATGTTGGGCAATAGAAAGGACCGGGGATGGGAAGAATCTCTTTCTGTGTGGGTTTGCCGCGTACGCGCGATTCCTGGACAAAATCGATAAAGTTTTCATCAAGCAAAGTGACTGTCGTTGTTCGAGTCTCCTTTCTCGCGTCTGAGATTCCGAAGCGCAGGCGAGAGTGATGAAGCCCAGCCTGCCGCCCCCGGGGAGTTCCCGGCAGGGAAGAGTTTGTGGGCTGGGAGGGAGGGAGATATTCCCGCAGTGTGTGGGGGAAGAGCAGACGGCTGCCCGATTGCTGCGTGCTGTGACTCACTGGAAATACAATGGACAGCGATAGATTTAAGTCTCTTTAAGTTCTGCAATGCGTCTTCGGGATGGAGCTGCGATGCAGGGTTCGATTTTTTAAATTTTTTATTTTATTTTTTTAATAAAAGCGGCTGAAGTTCCACGAGCTTAACATTGAACAAAATTGCTTTTGCTTGGAGAAGATGTAGATTTTGAGTTTTATTTTGTTTGCAGTGTTGCGATTTGCGAAAGATTTTTAATTGAACAGGTAGAGACCTTCCTGCCTCATCTTCTCTGCCCTCTTTCTTTGCATTTTGACCAGACCATGTTTGGCCTGAATAACATATTTTTTTCGCAGCAAACACAGAAATATTTTGTTATACCTTATCGCCTTGCGAAATATATAATTTCCTCAATAACTTTTTAAGTATTCCTCTTCAGTTCTTTAACAGAAATACATGTTGTAAATTTACGTATATTCGTTATATTTTGTTTTATAACTCCACCAATTATTCAATAGAACATATCGAGTTAGCCTGAAACATCTTTCATTAATGGGGGCTGGTAAATTTTATTAAATTGTACTCGTACGTCAAAAAGCAGACTCAGGATCACAAATAAGATATTACATTGATAGCATAGGGTTTTCATTACATTAATGTTCGCAGCATCGGGTCACAAACAAGATATTACTTTGTTAGCTTATAGTTTGCATTAGCTTAAGGTTGTTTCGTAGCGCCGGGTCTTATTCATTTCCTGAGCTCCATTTGAGCTGCGGATGTTGCCAGAGAGAAACGAATTTATCGAGCAATGGGAATTCCTGCCCTCCACAATCAAAGAGGAAGTTAAAGTCTGACGCAAAATGTGTAGTACTTCCTCCTAGAGCTTCTTGACTGCGGAAAAAGACTAATGTGGCAGCTTTTTTTCAACACTTTCCTCTGTGAAGTAAAATTTTCAAACAAACAAATAACCAAACATTAAGTAGCAACAAACAAAAGTGAAATCAGTACATATTATAAATACCTGGTAACATTTGCAACTTTAGATTCGACGCAAAAGTTCGTCGACCTTAGAGTGTTTTCACATAGGGAAAGCGTGTTGTAAGACACTGCATGTGCTGGCATACTGCTCTATCGCGTTGATACGGTATCAAGTGGTAAACCGACCTGTAACAAGGGGACTCATTTAGGTCGAAACCTTGGCACCGATGTCCCCCTGTTCTTTTGTCTAGGAAGGTCACCGCCTTCATGGGAAGTTAGACGTTAGTGAACGCTTTCGAAAGTACGAAGAACGTTATCATAGATCAATGTTGGCGTACTCATTAATAATTTCAAGGTTGGACATTTTTCAAAAGCAAACGCGATTGATACTTTTTATATAGGATTTAGAGATTTTTAACTAAATAAATAGTCTTCATTTTTTCTGATACGTTAATACTTATTATTGTCTTCGATACGGAGTTCGATAAACACAGAATATCGTACCTGGATCCAGAGGATCTGGTTACGAGGGAAATATGGAAACAGTTCAATGGTGCAACATGTTCTCACATGGAGGGAATTATGGGAGCGAAATATGAAAAGGCAAACCTAGTCAATTTAACAACTAGTTAATTAGTAAGTAAGTCAGTCAAAATCATTAAAATGACGTAGAAAAAAAAATCATGTACGCACCACGGGCATTAACTGGTTCTAATGATTTCTGGCACCAAAAAGCCCTCGAGCGAAATGCCCTCGAGCTTGTCACCGCTCGATCATTAGAACCCTTATGACGTTTTTGACGCATAAAAACTATTATTGACCTTCATTGGCCTGGAAACTCGGTGATCGCATGTTTCTTGTGAGCACAAGCCCTTGTTGCCCCCTCCTCGGGTCTGCCTCTAACGCTGTCGCTTACTACGTACTGGAAAGGACCTGTAAAAGCTATCTGTTGTCGTCCCCGCCTTAATCGGCGTCCGCTTTCGCCAACGTACTCAGTTGGCGGCGGCGGCGGCGGCGAGGGCGGCGACGGCGAAGGCGCCGGTGTCCCCGGCAGCGAGCGGCGCGGCGGCGGCGGCCTCAGTTGCATCGACGCCGCTTTCGCTCTCCTCCCTGCGGGGGGATCTCGGATCAGAGCTCGAGGAAAGCCGTCCATCACGGGAAGGATCAGAGTGCATCGAATCGGTCAGGACACTGCACCCGCGGCGCTAAATCGAGAATCGGAGGCGCGATACCGAGTGGGTGAAAGCTGGAAGGTTTGGCAGAGAAGCGAAAGTGATGAATTTCTTTCCGTTTTGACAGTTGTGTGTTGGGTAGTGTTGGGTTGAGATGTGGAAGTGAGAACGTTGCGACATGGTGCTGCTACGATTAAGTAAGTGGTTGAAATACTGACAGAGTGCTTGGACGTATGATTTATTGTTAAAAATGAATTGGCTTTTATACATTCATTGATTACAATAGTTCATTTTAATGTGCAGTGTGACATATTTTTCTCGTATTCGATAAAGGTTTGGTGCACTTGACAGCTTGAGAGTTTACTGAATGTTCATTTAATGTATTAGGATTATTTTCTTCTGTAAGGACAAAGCGTAAAATTCAGCTCCACAACGCATTGTAGAGGCTCTTACTGTTCCAAGTGTAAACGTATGGCATTCCTTTCGAAAGACAAAAACGTGTTTCAGGAGTACAACCCGTTGAATCATCAACGACGATGACTCAGTAACACATTGGAACGCTACACTAGGGTATGTGTAAATCTTCCTGACGAGCAAGTGGCTCTTTAAAGTGCTTGCAAGGCTCTTGCTTATGATTCGCGGATCGTATTTAGAAAATTATTTTACAGTACGCTTTTGTCTTCGTGTACTATGATACTCTCGTACGAGTTTGTTGAGCGCGCCTTCTCTGTGTGTGGTGTGGTGTGGTGTGTGTGTGTGGTGTGTGTTTGCGCGCGTGCCATGCGCGTAGACTCAGACAAAAACAGGTATCCGAACCTGTAAGCGAATGCACAGCTTAATAAGAAGTGGCAGGGGAGCGCCGGAATGGCGCGTGAGTAATCGGGGCCCGCAGCGCCCCAGACTCTTCCGGCGCGGGCCACTCTTCCAAGCGCGTCTTCCGCCCCCGCCCCTTGGCCCGCGGCTGCCATTGTCAGTGCCGCCGCCTCTACGTACGCCAGTACCCCAACCGCACCCGCTTCCGGTCTGAACCTTCTTCGACCACCTGATTTCCCGCCGTCTTTTCCCCAGCCCTCCCACGCCTCCTCGCCTCCCAGCCCTTCCTCGCCCTCCTCGCCCTCCTCGCCCTCCCTTCGCCCTCCTCGACCCCCCGCCCACCCACCCACCCACCACCCACCCACCCACCCACCCACCCACCCACCCATCCCCCCACCTGCCCAATTCGCCCAACCGTCTCCCGCCCGTCATGTCGCCCACCGTCCCCCCAGTCACCCACCCGTCTATCCATCCGTCCATCTGCCCGCCCACCAGCCTACCGCCCTACCCAACCCAGCGTCAGCGCCAGCGGACACGCGCCTCACCGCCTCCACACCACCTCAATTGCCTCGCACCAATTCACTGCCTTTTCCGCCGGCCCCACTGCCGCCGCCTCCGCACGTCGCAGGCGACGCCCGTTGAGTCAGGGCCAGGCGCCAGCCGCTGCCGGGTCGCGTCGCGTCTGCATGGTGTCGCGGTTCGCCCGGTTTCGTCGTACGCTTCGTCATTCGCGGGCATGCGGCATGGTGGTCGCCGCGCGTGCCCTGTGCTCGTGCCTCGGGGCGGCGGTGCCTCGCACCGCGGCGCTCTCGGGGGCGGAGGCGCGAGCGCGGAGGCGCCCGCCGCAGGACGCACGCGGCCCACCGCCTGCGCGCCGAGGGTGGTGGACGGCTACGTCCTCATGCACGCACCTGCCTCACAGCCACCTCCAGGTATACACACCAGGGACAGCTGCCGCTTGGTCACTGCTGGCAACATAACTGCAGGTTATGTCCATGCACTCGTTTTGTGGGTGCGTTCGTTTACAAATACTTCATTTGTAAATGGCTTCATCACTGTCTCTTGCAATGTCATCGCCTTTCACGGCGTACTTTTGTTTCCCGGAGTGTCGAAGTGGTCCCTTCTTAGAGTAACTCGTCTATACTCGCCTCCAGGCGGCCGCAGCCCGGGAAGCTGGCGAACGCGAAAGTTGTGCGCGGAAGGAGTGAAGAAGTGGTGAAAGCGGTGTCTCTCCCGCGATGTCTGGCGTTGCGATCAGTTCCTGAGATGTTTTTCCATTGACAGACGCTCGGGCAACACGGTGGCTTTCAGGTAGCGTGCCGTCGTGCGAGTGCTCAAAACTTTCGTTTTCGGTGTTGGCGTCGTCTTCAACCACTGTTACTTGCTGGTTGCTTACTTGTCAAGGAGATGTTATTTAAATAAATGTAAATGTATTCATTTTTTATCTCGCTTATGTTATGATATTTCTGTGTTTTCCTCTTTGGCAATGTTTTGAAACTGAAAATACAGGAGTCCATGAATACTCATTTTGCCGTTTCTGTGTAAAACTTGAGGATTGGTCAAAGCTCTATTTCTGTTTGTTCAGAATACTCAGAGTATTTCTTATCATGTTCATGACTTGCGAAACTCAGTTTTGTGTGGAAGTTAAACTTCATAACAGGGATATGTCATTTCGCATTTCTTTTCATAGGAATAGGTAAGGGTAGTGAGAGGAGCTGATAGGACATTTTCTCTTCGGAAAGCATTTTATTTCCAAATACTCTGTTGTCGAACTAGAAAAAACAAAGAAAACAGCGACTATATAGAACAAAAAGAACGATTTACATTCGCGTTACTAAAAAGACATTTATTAAGCAATTGCTCCTAAAATACCTCGAAAATAATCATTACTATGTCTTTTGCAAATTGTTCATCTCCACGAATTCTCCCACCCAACCTAATTTTCATAACATGGGTATTCTCTCGTTTCGTACGAATTTAAACGCGATGATCAACCACGCACAATCAACATAGAGGAAAGACAAGTTCAATCTATTATATGTTCGCGATTTCATTCTGATGTTCTTCGCTCTCTCTCTCCTTTCTCTCGCTCTTTTTTCTTTCTTTTTCTCGCTCTCTTTTTTCCTTCTTTCTCTCGCTCTCTTTTTTTTCTTTCTCTCTGTGAGTGTGTGTGTTTACTAAAATGTATCAATTTATGAAGAATTTTACATAGTGTTCTTCTCTTTTGCTCTTTCATTGAATAGAATACTATAGAACTCCCCGGTTTCATTTTGCTCTTCGTAGTACCTGACAATTTCTTCCACTTGGTCTTTCTATGTAAGTATATTCGCCCAGCTTTCGTATCGCCTTTTCCTCCGACTTCGACATCTCTTCGAAGACCCACTCCATTATCAATGCTGGATTAACATATTAAAGGGTAGTAAGCTCTATGAGCCATGGAATGAACAATCTGTAGGCCTTTCTAATATTGAACAAATGTAATCAAAATAAATAATATGAAAATAAACCATAACTTTTGGGACTTTAAAAATTAACTTGAAAATATGTTTCACATTTAGGAAATAATAAGAGTACCAACTGAATAAAACATTTACGAACAAATAAACGTTGTTCGAAAAATTATTGGGGGTGACTAAGCACGTGCTCAGTCTACTTACGCGTTAATTGTCTACAATCCAAGCCGCAGGCGTGGCGTGGCGTGGCGTGGCGTGGCGTTTCGTTAATCTGGCCCGCGCGTCCTTACCACCCAGCGACCGCCGAAGCCGCGAGAGTCATGCGGTAGGACGGTGCGAACTGGGAACAAAGGGGGGGCTGCGGGATACCGCTACTCGAAGTACGAGTGACACGTGCGGGGGAATAGAGCATCGCGTTATTTAGACGAGGGGGCTACCCGGACTTGGAAAAATTACCGGAAATTCATGTGTACGAAATGTGTTGCGTCAGTGAATGAATCCACCTTACAAATCGTCCGTAATTATTGAGCATCTGAGAAAAAAGGAAGTTTGTGCACATATACAAATGTCGCGAGATATTTAAATCACATCGCCAGCGTACCAGTACGAATATTTTAAGGCGTTGAGCAGTCCCTGTTTACCGCGTCGTTTGTGCGCCGTAACCATTCAATACAGATGTTTCTTTTGTCTGTTTCGCAGAGACTATAAAGATGATACTAAAGATGAATGTAAAAACTTCACAATTCTTCTCTGTACCATGACATTACTTCAGATTTCGTCAGATATGTTTGAGTTCTATTTCTTGAGGTCGTTTCAAGAAGGTGGGTGTTTAGTACCTTCTCGTAAAATCAATATTTTGTAAATTTCGATGAGGCAATTTGTCAGGTTCGCAATGTTGTTAGGTTTTCTTGTCTCCTAATGAGCTGTTTCAGGAAAGGCACAAGTTACTTCCGTGCCGGAAGGTGAAATTCTTGCTACACCAGTGCTAACACTTTTTGCCTTTAATGGAATTAAAGTACAAGCTATTTGTAGCTATTTATCCTACGTCTTTTGTTTTCCTCCAGCATGGAAAATACGCATTTGTTCATGATTCTTTTGAATCTAAAATAAATTTTGTCCTCTTAGAACATTTGACACATATTTAAATTCTATACAATAGGTTGTGCAGAAGTTGGAAATAGCAAACCGAACTGAATCGTTAGAGTTCAGGATGAATGTGTGTAATAATTCTGAGATCGTAATCACTGATTGTAATGTTCGTTTGAAAATATGTTGATCATTTAACAAATCTTCAATTTGTTCCTCTGAAAGGAAAATTAATTCTGAAATATGTAATACCAAAGTGAAGTACGGCCCGAAGAATGTCGAACATCGAATGAGACTTCACTATTGGTAGCCTGTACCACTGGTTACAGAAATGTCAAATAATTGCTCATTAATTTGGATGACCATTCAGAAATCCGTCACAACACAGATGCTGTGTAAAATAGTTTCAACCAGGATTACGCAATGGACGATCTTGCTTTCCCACGAGAGTTGGAACTGCAACCGCCTACAAATTACTTTTCCAGCGTCTTCGAACCATTTTTACAGATAGGTAAACGCACGCCTTGAGTTCGTGGACCCACGGAATGCCCCAGCGGCACCAACCATTACTCGAATTATTTACAAACAATGAGATCACGATGCGAAACAGCTGCTCGGGGACCAGTAACAGGCTTTCCCCCAAACTGTACCGCCAGAAGCGCACGTGATCGAGCCACTGGCAACAGTTTCCGGACGTAAACACGCGTCCCGATGAGGCATCTTTTTGCGAGAACCGGTCGTCGCGGAGCTCCAATTTAGCGCGTGAATCATTTCGCGAAAAGTCGTAAGCGACTGCGGTTGGGCGCAGAACACGTAAATCGCACGGAAGGCTCGACCCGGCGCGGCGGCGGGGGCGGCCCGGGTCGCAGTGCAGATCGCAGCGCGCGGCAGTGGAGGACTGTGGCGTGCCCAGCGGTGCGCTTCGACGTCGCCAGGTGGCGAGATCGACCGGACGAGCCACCGAGATCGCGTCGCAGCTGTTCGAAAACAGCTGAGGATTCGCAAGCGCTATCAGGTTGTTGTTGGACGAACGAAAGGTGCGCTGACTGCTACCTAGTGGACTTAATATGTACTACTGGGAAGAAAACGTGTGATTGGTGGCGCGAAATACGAACATATTTGGGGTGACGAACTTTTTGAAGTAAATTCTTTATTTGAAATTATTTCTGTGCTTTTTCGCGTAGTACAAGTGATTTCTGTGTAATCTACATTGTATTTAGACTTTTGTACAAGTGTTTGGCTGTAATCTCGTAAAACGATGAGCATTGATCCAGATTTAAGTACTTGTTACTTGACCCAATAGTTATTGGTAAAATTTACACCATGTGAAAATGATTTTTTTGGAAGATGATTCATCTTATTTCTGCTCTCCTTAATTTCCTTGTAAAAAAAATGAGGACTTTATATTTATTATTCTGCTTTAATTGTTTCAGGTGGTCGCGCAGCTGATATGGATGATATTCTAATTGTCACCAGCAGACACAGTCAAGCTGCCACATTATGGATCAATTATCTTACCAAATGCTTCAATTCCATCTGCCAGTCACGTCAAAAGCCACCTTACAAGTAAGGATGCTTAAAAATTATGCATATGTAAATTAGTGCTAAATAATCCTGTTTTCTTCTGCAAAGTAATAAATATTTATTTTGTTCTTTAAAGATAAGGAATCAAATTACTCCCTCAACCAACTTCCTTGAGAACACATCCCAGATCTCTCCCACTTCCTTCATTGAGTTGCAATAAAAAAATATATTATTGACATCATAAAAAAATTCAATATTGTCTCTATGCATTGGGTTTAAGCATTTATTTAATCATCTATGAGTAAATTCACAGGCCTCATCTTTTAAAGGGTTAATATTTCTTACCATTTTACAATATTTGTTTTTCTTTGAAATCATTACTTTTTTGTTTTAAAAAGCATGTTTCATGCAAGTGATATGATACAACTTTAATGTATTTTGTAATTTTCATGAAAGTGATCAATTTCGATAATTTCAATTTTTTGAAATTATCATTAACATTTTTGGTTTTTCAGAATTCTCAACTTGGGTGTCGAAGATATAGTTGGCACAGGAAACATGTCAGTTGCAATGGAAGAGAAAATGGTTAGGGTTAAATTACAGATCGTGATTTTGTGTCCACAATTTTTGGAGCATATCTACGATAATCCTGCCCCTGCGAGTATTTTGACCCGGCTTCTACAACCAGACAGGGTTTTGGCCATGCTACTAGGGGTTGAGGAAAGTAATATCACAGAACAACATCAAGCAGGTTGGTATATGAAAAAAACAATGAAAATAATGGAAAATTTAACCAACATTTTTTTGCATTGAAACTTATCATCCTTTTTAACTGCAGTGCTTCCATCATATCAACAATGGCAACGAATGCAAGTAAAAGATCAGGATGAATCCTTTGTTGGTGACTTCCTTGGTGCTGGATTAACAATTCTAGCCAGAGTAAGCCGTCAGCAACTTGCCAAGGAAAAAGCTTTGTTTTCAATTGTTCCCAAAAAAGTTAATGAGGTGAGGCAAATACTGATATTTTGGTTTTAAACGATATTCTGTCACCTATTGTTCATTTATTTCATATTAATACTTTAGGGGCAAAACAAAGTAATTTTGCTGCTAAATGAACCTATGACAAAAGACGATGTTGTGAAAATAAAAGTCAACAAAAATGGAGAGTTTATCGATGTCATTGGTGCTAAGAGAAGAAACCCATACACTCTCTATTTTCAAATTCCAGGTAAATTTATTTTTTAATATTTTATAAATTGTTAAGTTGTTTATAAATTGCAGAGAAATGTATTGTTCACTTATATGTTTAAATTTTATACAGAATGTTGTCTGGAAGTTTCCATGCTTGTTAGTATTCATGTGGAAAAAAATGGACAAGATCTTGGAAGTAGATTAATTAAATGCGAGAGTAGAATGAGAGAATTGGATCAACTTCTTCGCACTTCCAACAATCCACTTGATTTTATGTGCCAGGTAATGTCCTAGGAAAAATTGTATTGGACAAAAAGACATTTTTTTCAAATTTCGATAAATTTGTAATGTGTCGTGTGTGTGATTTCTAGACATTAGGGTTTAGTCCTGGAGATCGAGAACACTTGGATAATTTTTTGGTAACCTCATTTCAACGGAACCTTCCACCACATTTTAATCTTCTTCAGACTCCAGGAGATTGTCATCAGCATAGAACACATGCAAGTACGTATATATTCTAATTTCACCTAGTTATGTGTGATAAAATAATATTCACTCTAGAGCTGCAGTAACTCTTGTTTTTCCCATGCTTAAATAGGTCCTGAAGAGTATCCTACATTACTTCACTTTGCTGCACGTTTTGGGTTAGAAAAGTTTGCATGGCAACTATTGGAGTGTCCGGGAGGAACTCTGGCTTGTGAGATTCGTAATGTGTGTGACTTAACACCAGCTGAAATGGCTGAGGCAGCTAACCATCCAAAGCTGGCCCACATTCTCAGGGGATACATGGTAACAATCCACAAACTGCCTTAAAATCTCTCATATTGCTACTGCAAGGGACAGGTACTCATGCATTACTTGCAGTATTAAAATTGAATTGCTTGTAACTACATTTGATTCTTGGTATTTTATTGTTGAAGAGAATTTGGAAACCATAATTGATAGTCATTAAAATATTATTTTACCTAAAATAAAAATACCAATATTAAAGATCGACTTAAAAATAATAATATTAATAATATTTTATAAAATTCGCATTATGTTTGCAATAACTTGCTTTTCTTTTCTTTTCTTTTTTTACCACCAACTGGACAGCAAATGACTGAATTCACAATTATGTACGACATGTTGGGCAAAATGAGTGAAGGAAATCCAAAAAATGATAGTAAGTGAAAGTTTAATAAGTTATTACTTAGTAAAATTGTTTTTAATACAAAATTTAAGCAAGAAAATTTAATAATGATAATATCTCATTTGTAACAGGTTCAAATTATCGTATTCCTAGAAGACTCAGTGACACATACCAAATTCCTCAATCTACCCGCACGTTAGTAGATATCTATGACCAAGTGCCTTCAGTGGTAAGGCCAATCACACCTCCTCCAGCTTCTCCAAAACCTCCTACTAATGAATCAGAAGGATACATGGAGATGCTGCCTAGAAGTACGTTTACTGAAATTTTGTATTGCCCATGAAAAATGAAACGCTTTGTACACTTTCTCACATTCACTTTTCTTTACAGATCCAGGCAGTAGTAACAATAGTACAAAGAATTTTGGTTCTCAGAATCTTGCACCTGTGATGTTTGAGCTCTCAGAAACTTTATCTGTCAAGTCATCTCCCAGTGAAGCCACCCAGAAGATCTCCAGTCAGTGTAATTTGGACCAGATTAGCTTGGAATCAGCTCATGATGAAAAACTATTGCAGACTGGTATGAAGACTTGGATCTTTTGATTTCCTTATAGAGACAGAGTTTTAAAAGTCTGACTGAAAACAATAGGTTGACATTGAGTTTTGCAAGTTAATCGATAATGAAATTACATAATGAAAGAATATGAAATACTTCCAATGAAAACAATGAAATGCATATACCAATATTTTGAATTGCTAATCTGTTTTCACCAGAATGAAATATTCTCTAATTGCATTAGCTTTACAAATAAATACTTCAATTTTAAATTCTGACATTTTTCTGTATATTTCTTTTAACTCAAATTGATATTTCTTGTCTTCATTAAATACTAGGACGAATAACATTAGACAAAATGATTTCGAGAAATATGGAGTAATACATTTTCTGTGATATTAATAAAATAAGATTCATTAATTTATTAATAAACAAACAAGACATCACATTGTAAATATAATGTGATTGATTATTATATGTAATTACTAGGCGGATTTTAATGATTTTTTTTTTCTTTTTTCTTTTTTTTTCCCCCCACTTTAGAACAATGCCATTTAGAATAGAAATTCATTTTATTTTATGACAAAACAAAATGACCCATTTTTATGTGTCATTTTTTTGCATTTTTCATCAATTTCAACCAATAAATTCATTTTTACCTTTTCACATCGTTTTTACTGCATTTTTCACAGATTTCGCTTTCAATATCATTTTAATGGTACTTGTTTCAAACAATATATATGTGGTGCAACAGGTGTTCACCCCAGAATTCCTGAGTAGACTATTCAATTTCTCACTCACATGTTGTAATGTCAACCTTTGTGAGTACTATGTAATCTAAGGCTCCTGCGACATTTATTGGTGACATTGTCTATAATTGACCAATTTCACGATAAATAAATGCAGAAATTTTCTTTTAAAGGAAAGTTCAAACCCAAATTTTGCTAGCTGGGTTCACTTGGACAAAAAAGAGAAGCCTCGATTACATCAGAAACCTATCCAACAGCTTGAGTTGTTCATCTGAAGTGATGCTGATCAAAAATTTTTTTAAATAATTTTTCTTTGCTTTTAGGGCATTTTAAGAGCATTTTATTGATCATTTTTGGCATTGTTATAGGTCATCAAAATCTGCACCCTAGTAATTACCATGTATTAAGTTTAATATGTGCTTAAATTTACAAAAAAAAATTTTTTTGCAGGAGTCAATATTAAAAAGTCCACTGAACATGTTAGTCAAGGAGTACAGGATGAATTACTTGAAATCATCAATGATTTCAAGAACAATGTTCACACTTTGTCTGAAGTGGAGAGACTTGTTGAGAATTGGAAAAACAGAAATGATGTGCAGCGATCATTCAAGGAAAAGCAGGTTGGAAAGAACAGATATTATTTCATTTCTTGAACATCTTTTAATTAGTAATAATATTGTTATATATCCTTACAATTTATTTCAGGAGCAATTGAATCAGATGAGAGAACAATATCAAGTATTGCAGCAACAAATGAAATCTCAAATGAAAAGGCCAACACCTTTTGATCGAATCAGGAAGATATTTCGTGGCAAGCCAAAAGGTATTTTAGATAGTCCTGTCATTAAATAATTATTTGCAAAATTATTTTTTAATGAAATATATTTTATCATATTTTTCGAATTTCAGCAGAACAAAAAGACAGCTCCTCTGAAAATTCCTGTACTAATACCCCAGAAGGAAATAACAAGCAAGTGCATCCGGAATGTGGAACAGGATGCACAAGACCCATGAGCAGCCTAAGCATTCACAGTATTTCAAGTAAGTGGTTTTTGATAATTTTCTATCATTATCATACTATTCATTTTGGGCTTAAGACTGTAAAACCAACTGTTTTAATCATTTTAAAATATTTAATGGTATTGAATATAACACTGATAACATTTTTAATTACCTCTTTTCAGGTTCCTCATCTGGACGTATGAGCACATTAAGTGGCTGTAGTGGAACTAGTATGGGAGACAGTGGGACTCATTCTGATACAGATGACAGAAAGGTAATTACAAATCCTTAATTTTTGTGTAGGTTTTAAGATTGTGATTATTTCATCATTAATATGTACTTTGACTTATAAATTATGTTTGAAATGGTAATGTTTCTTAGGCTCCTTTCTGTCCTGTGGAATTAACTAAGACTGTTGGAGCAATGCCCAATTATGCAATTCCTCCTGCACCAAGAGTTGTAATGAGTTTTAGTAGCCCTATGGAATCTTGCATAACTAAAATTGAGGTAAGTTTTTCTGTTAGATTATTCTTTCAAAAATGTATTTCAACACAAATAAGGAATAAGATCTCTGTATTGTCGTTTTATAGAAATAACTAGTGGATCTCAGGAACATTTCTCATAATGTTAAAAAAATGAATATAGATAAGTAGTGGAATCCAATTTCAAATATTTCTCATAACCCACACTACAAAGTGGGAGTAGTCAGAAGAGATATCTCCAAAAATGTAATAGAAGGTTCAGAATGACTTCATTTTGTAGATACAAAATAAGGGAGATATATATGGCCTATGAGGGACATGGAAACCAGATTTTAAGAAATGAGGCATTATTTACAATTATGAATAATGGTAGTTGATTTGTATTTTGCACGATCACTTTCTGTTTTCCTTGCATCATAATCCCTTCAATTCTAATTGTTTTTCTCTTGAATCCATTTGATGGAGGGGAAAGGGTATTTCTCTATCCAGCAGTAGTACACTTAAGGGATTTTGTGCAATGTTGTCTTATAAAGGGCACAAAACCAACACAATGTCTTGGCTTATTTATTATAGCTTATTAATAAAAGAACAATGTTGAAAATTATTTGAATAAATATCAATGAGCTTAATGAAATAATGAGAATGAAATTATAATTTTAATTATAATTAATAAATGTGAATGATTTTGTGTTAAACCATTTACATGGATGCTAGTTGACTTGGAAAGTGTCTTACTTAAATATACAACAATTTCTCAAATTGTCACTTTATAAAACTAAAAATTTTTTGTTTTTGCCTGAAGTTCTCCTTCTTAAAATATTGCAAAGTGGTCTCTTACATTCTTATTGAGTAGTATTCTCATAACTATTGTATTAGCAAAGTATTTATGAGATTGTTTACATAATTGGATTCTATGAATTTACATATACAACCATGTTCTTTAGAAAAATTCAAAACCATTGTTATCATTTATGTAATTACTACAAAAGAAACCGTATTTAATTAACTTATACAGAATTTTTATTTTTCGTTTTAAAAATCAATAGGAGAATGAAAACATGATTTCATTAACAATGTGTAAAAAAAATATACTTGGGGAAAAAATTCTGGCTTTCATTTGATTCTCACTGAGCAATTATATTATTTTATGCATTAGTTTATTGTAAACTAAAATTGAAAGAACTAATAAGGCAATTATATTTCATAGAATCGGCCTCCAGAACCTGTCCCACGTCCAGAAAGTGACCCGTATATTTCTCCAGAGGAGACTCCTTCGTATATGAACACTGGTATGTTAATTGTTACAATAATTTTGATTTAAACATAAGATATAAACATTATGTAAAGTGAAACTTCAATTTCAATGATATAGTAAAAGAAAAAATCACTATGATTGTAATTAAAAATGTGTAATTTGTATTGCAGGAGAACAATCTACTCGGAAACAATCTATATGGAGTGAAACTGAAGAGAGGATTTCTGTAATGATTTCAGCAAACTCAACTAATACTGAAGTGGTTAATCAAGATCAAAACAAAAGAATCAGTGAACCAGAGTATTTAGAAGCATTACCTATCAATAATAATGAATATGTTAACATATCATACTCCACTGAGACAACTTCCAAAACAGAGCAGAGCCAGTCAGAACAGAATGATGCTACTGATTCAATGCCAGAATACATGAATGTCACTGTGGGTAATATCTCTGCTCCCCCAGTGCCACCAAGAGGTATGTTTTAGATGTTTGTATTTCTTCCTGGAGTATCCAAGAAATTTAACTTACACAAAATTTATACTGATTTTTTTATTCTTTATCATAGAATAAGCTGATGGTTCTAGAATTTGAAAATAAAAACAATGTCCTCGACTGGTGTTCAGAAACTATTGTTTAAATGGAAAGAAGAAATTATGAACAGTCAAAATTTCAAAAATCTTTCAATTTCTCATTTTCTTGGTGACGTCATATGAAATCCTATAGCTTCTTCCTGTGGTCCAATTAGTATAGTGACGTTGGGACTTTCAAAGGCTTTGTTCAGTTATTTGTGACAAATTATGAAATGTTTTTCACAGACAATATTACCAAAGGAACTGCAAAAACATCAGTATATATCTATCTTGGATATTCTTTTTTAAAGGAAAACAAGTAAAATTAGTGTTTTTTTGGCGTGTGTGTGTGTTAATCTTCAAAAGTATAATTCAGTGATGTGTTATTTTCAAGTCCCAACAAAACTGAAGAATTAATCTTTGAAGAAGTGGTTCATATTTCATAAAGACTGATTTATCCTTCCATATTCATATTTCATACAAGTTTGAGTGAAAAAAAAAGAAGAGAAAGACTCTTTATTTATATTGTATTTGTCGTGTGTGTTTGCATGCCACTGAATGTTCTTAGTGTCAGATTAACGTGCGAGTTATTTTGAACAACAAGTTTTGTTTTCACTGCTGACAAACTACAAAAGAACAATTTTGTACCATTTTTGATTTCCTTCAGCAGCATTTATGTAATATATTGTACATATTTTTTTAAAACTTTTTTCAAAACAAAGTAATTTAATTATATTTTATATCCAAACAGTTATTTTTGTATACAAGAAAATATGTTATTCACATCTAAGAGATTATGAAAATCAAATTGTGTATCATTCAGGTAGGGCTTTATACAGCATAAAATTATATAGTTTTCAGAATTTAGAAAGCCAAAAATTTGTAATTATGTTGTACTGAAAATATATTGTTTCAGAAGAAGATGGTAGTAAACAAATTGATGTGTCAATGTATAAAAAAAATCACTTAATGTGTTTATCAAAATGTACTCTCATACTTGTATTATAGTACATTTATAGTACATGTAATGACAATGTTTAAATGTAGTAGCTAATTTTATATACTTTTCAAATACAACATTATTAAATCAATCATTGTGTTTTATTATACCTTTACTGAAGATAATAGAGGTGAGAAAGTATTGCTTATGATAATCAGTAAGTTTTCCATTATTTTCTTTGTAATAAATATCTGAGTGCCTTATTCTTAAAAAAAGATGAATGTAATACCTCTTTTTGTATATATTTGAAGTTATTAACTTTGAAATTGTTTGTCCAGTCTCTTATCCATACAATGAAGGGGAAACCCAGACTCTAGTAAAAAGTATACAGCAAAAACAAAAATTCTGTATTATTTCTCTAGAATTTACAGATCATTAAAAGTGAAAATGTGCAAACTATTGAAGATAATATATTCTCATGTGCTCACATTCACATGAAAGCTTTAAAAGAGTGGTATTCAGGAGAAAGCAAGCCTTAGCATGCACAGAACCTGGGACAACTGATACAGTTGCCACCCATGTAATAATAAAAGACAACAATTAGCAATGAGGTGTGGGTGATCACAGATAACTCTGGTGAGAGATATGTGGAGGTCATGTTGCCCCAAATATTTTCAAGTACGTCCAGTAGTTTTAATTTACTTTATCTTCTTCTTTAGTTTACTGTCAACAAGTTTGCAGTCAAGGTGTGTTATTGAATTCAGAGCCATACTACTCTCAGTTCTATGTCTCTGTAATATAATACTCTGTGTTCAGAGCTTGTTACCTGCAATAAACAACAAAAAATGTTGTGACTGAAACTAAAGTTCCATAGAGGTACACACTTCCATTGGTGTCGTCCCAAAATTTTGTTTCAGAGACACCCGTGTGGGTGACAACGATTTTATTTATTTATTTATTTAACACCAACAAAAAAATGTATGTGACAGTACCGCTTAAGTTGTTCATTTAGTAATTACACTTCCTTTTTAAAAAGGAAAGTAGAACAGAGAATTTCTCATATAAATTCATTAAAAGTTTTGTTACTTATGAAGACTCGCATGGAAACTTTAGTCAGTTCTATCATTTTGCATTTGACAGTATGAAATATGAAAAAAAAAGAATTCATAATCTCTCTCTTGAACAAAAAAAAGAAAAAAACAAGGTGGAGGGGAAATGAACAAGTAGTTAAAATAAAAAAAGACAGAATTCACCTGTTGTCACCTGTTGGACTATTTTAGTACTTGGTAATTCAATTGATTGACAATGCAGGACAATGTACCTTCTTCTGAGTGCAGTCAGAACATGTAATTTATTCAAAGTTATGAATAATCTTTCATTATTGAATATGTAGGTCAATATTACCACTATATCATGTATGTATTGTGATTGAAATGCTTGCAATGCAAGATAAAGGCAGGAGTAACATGACACTTTTGAACTACACACTAACACACTAACTGAATCTTCAGTTAGAAATCTTTCTGACAGATTGATATGAGTAATTTCAAGCTTGTCACTTTATCTTCAAGCGTATGTAACACAAAATACCAAAAAATACTCAAATTACTCAGATGGTCTTGTACCATTGTACTTCATTAATAATTTTTTATCAGCTTTAATGTGGAAAACGTTCTTTCGGCAAAAACACAGAATACACGTCACCCCTTTAGCATGTCACACATAGTTTTTAACTGTTTTTTGCATAAATAAAGTAAGAAATAAATAAATAAACAAATAAATAAATAAATGAACAAATAAATAAATAAATAAACAAATAAATACGTTCCACCAATTAATACTACAACCAAAGAAATCAAGTTTGTTACAGCATACAGTAAAGTGTCTGAACTTCTAATGTCCCACTCATGGCATCATTAAGCACCAAGATTTAAGTTATGAGCAGCATATTGCACATCAACTTCATCTCGTTTTTTTCTGAAATTCATTGTAAATTCCACTCTTAACTACTGCGCTATCATATTCTTGACATCTACATTTAGATAAATCAATGCCTTGTTCTTTTGTGCTCTCAACTATATCAAAATGTAACCCGTGTTCTGATTGATATTTGACTTTCCTTAACCCTATTATGTTAATCGGATTCATTTTGCTCGGTGATTACATTTCTTGAAATTTTACTTAATCGATCCCCTTTTGATAGGTCTTGAGTGATATTCATTATTATAGAAAAAAAACGGCGCTTCATTTGTGTCTTTTAAGATTTTATCACAGTTTAAATAAAATGCTTTTTATTTCTTTTTGAAGTTGGGAACTTCAATAGCACGAGGTCCCCGGACCCTCGGGGCCCCCTTTTCAGTCCCTACGGAACTTACGCCGCTGGTTCGTTGGTTGCATCGCGCGCGCGCGCATGTATGTGTGTGAGCGTGTGAGTGCGTGTGTGTGAGTGAGTGTGAGTGAGTGTGTGAGTGTGTGTGTGTGTGTGTGTGTGCGAGTGTGTGTGTGTGTGTGTGTGTGTTTAGCGCGGACGTTTTCAAACTAAGTCAACCAGTTCACACTGATCTGCTGCTGCACCCTCCCCCCTCGCAGATATTTTGAAATGAAACTCTTGTAGAAGCAGAATAAGTTTGTTCAGAGAAGAAGAAAATTGAAATGCATCGTATTCAAGCATATAGAGTGGAAAGTAGGTACAGACGGAAAGCATATTGAGTTTTGTTTAAATTAAATGACTTTACGAGGTCACCTTACGCAGTTTTGTGATGTTACAAAATAGTTGTCTTTGAATGTACATATGTACACATTTTTAACAGTAACTCTAATACCAAATTTAATATACTGAAAAGTACATTGCACATTAATTGTGCAGCATATTGCACATTTTGATGTTTTGTTCTAAATTATTAATGGCATACTAGTATGTTTCATGTAATATAAGAAAGTTCAAAAAATAAATTTCCGTGGGTTGAATGAGTGTATTATGTACATGAATAATAAGTTTATTCATTTGCCTCCTATCCGCTTTAATATTCTCTTGCCGTGAACCTGAAGTGCATTTTGAAATATTTAGCGTATTTATTTTTCATTAACTTGAAAAGAGGTTTCACTTCTACCGCGCGGGAGCCGAGGCTCATTCTTTAGCGCTCGCAAGTAAAGCTCGAGTTGTGAGCGGGTGCGCGGGCGGGCGGGGCGCTGGAATGTCTTTCCCCGTGAGGTGTTTGTGTGGAGAGGTGTGGGCAGGAATGTGGTCCAGCCGAAGGTCGCGGGAGGCCGAAGGGGCGGGGTGGGATGCGACCGGGCGCAGTAACTGTACCCACTGCCGAACTGCGGGGCGCGAACCCGCGAGGTCAGGTCGCGTAGTCCCTCACACCCTTGCCGCTCTTCCCTGTTCTGCCACTCGTTCAAATAACAACAAAAGCTAATGAATGGCATTCTGATGAGCGAGAAAGTACGCTTTAGAGACTTGTCACGACAAATTAACGGTACTCGGAGAATCTATCTGATAAAATTGTTTGAACATTTTTGAAGTTTAAAAATTAATGTGCAAAGGTTACTGTTTATTTTCATAGTCATCTTTATTATGTATCTTTAAGATTTAACATTTCATAGAAGCTCCATATTGTTAGATCATGCTTCAAGCCCCTCAAGATTTTAATTAAGCTCTGGCCACGACCTGAAGACCTCCAATTTGTCTGAGCTTAATCGTGTCTGGTAGGTGCAATAAGTGTGTTCCGTCTGCACCTACAATTCCAGGTAGCAAACACCTAGTTTAGTGATAAATTCACTTTTGATATTACCGATGAAGTTAGATTACTGGATGTTCATAGTACTTGGAAGTCGACGAAGTTATTTTGATTAAGTTTCAAGAACAATTTCTTTCCCACATTCACCAAACGATAACTTATTTTCTCACGAGTCTACTTTTTTGATAAAATATTCACTGAATCGGATATTTACATTTCTTACTAATTAGAACTAGAAATATATTTTGGTTCTGTGAAACGCGGAAAAGTGGCGTTAGAGAAGGAGGGAAGCAAATGAATTTAAGGAATATTCCAGGAGGCTGGAAACCACTTGAACTACAATTCAAGAAATTTCATTTTAATATGATCTCACGATCGCTTTTAAGTTCCTTTTAAACCTATTCTCGCGAAATAAATAAATAAATAATAAATCGTTTGGATTTTAATGGTTCTTCAAAACGCCTTGACTTATTTTATACGTACACGTCTACGTACTACGTTTTAACGTATAATATACGAAAATACTGTAGATACTTCGTTTTTATAAAATGTTAGTGATCAGGAAATAGAGTAAAAGAAAGGGCCTCCAGAGGCAATAAATCAGAAAAGAATTTCAAAACTTAAGTTAGAGCTTGGAAAACTAGAGCATTGGCCGCAATAACGTTGTGTTGGTAAATGAGTGTAAGGTATTCAGCATAAAGTTCGTAAAAATACAAAAGCAAACAAACACTCAGGAATCAGAGCATCACTCTTTCGCAACCTTTCAAATGCTGAAGTTTCTCTTTTTGTTAAGGATTGGTTGTTTAGTTTATTATTAAACATCGGATTTGTAGGCACTAAAATATTCTATATTAAGTGGCTAAAACAGCTCTTAAAAGGCAAAAATAAGCCGTATAATTTGTTTAATAGCCAGTATGAAGTGACGTGTAAGCAACTTTTTACACTCATTTTATTTACTTCTATGTGCTTATTAAAACAAAGAATAAAAAAACATGAAAAGGAACACAAATGGGACTGCATATGCTCAAACAACTGTGTTTTTTAACTCATAATCCTTTCATATGCAGAACATTATCTTTTTATTTTAATATTTATGACGGGAGCGTATTTTAATATCCGAACAACAACCAGTATAATAATTATTGTATCTATCTTACCTAGGAATCTGGGAGGCCTTCCCTCCCTCCCCCCGAAAATTTTGAAAGGGGCATTACGCAATAAAACATTTTATGTTCAATCGTTTATTTTTCCCTTGTTTAATCCGGAAATTTGGGGAAGAGTCTCTTCTGGCTGTCTGGTAACTGCAAATGGTCCAGCATGAAATAAATTTTTATTAATTTTGTAATTCAAGTTTTAATTTCACTCTTTTTGTAGAATTTTTTATTTATTTTTCTAGTAAAATACGAAGTCATGTATAAATAAAAAAAGTATATGGACTACGGAGCATCTATTATAGATGCCCCCTTCGCCTGTTTGAGGCTGCGCACGCCCATGCACCGAACTTACGTTTTTGAGCTTTCACAAAACAGTTGTCCTCTTTAGGTCCAAAGGGGAATAGGCATAGGCATTTTAGGCACTTTCTTCCTTGATATTGTAAAGTAATGACATGTATTCAATATTAATTTCGAGTGCTAACGTCAGAAGATTAAAATAGACATTTGCCTATAAGTCTGAAGATTAGTATATACAATCGACATAATTAAGGAAACTTCACTCAGGATCTTGACCAAGGAGTCACGCAATAAGAAATAATATTATTGTTTCGTATGTATTGTACCGAATTTATAATAGTTCAAATGATCAACCGAACGCAAGTCCATGCAAATCAGAGAATTGTGCGGGCAAATAATATGAATTTCGCGAAGACTGCCTTTGCTCTCTACTGGAATTTGGTGAAACTACAATGTCCTCGGGGCTTTTAACTCGCGCGGCTGACAACAGGTGGCGTTGAAGCAGTTTCTGGTGAGCATCATCCTGCGCCTTCATTCCTCTAGCCTACTTTTTCGAAATTCATCTTATTCTTTACACTTCAGATATGAATTTTTTTTTATCAAACCGCACTCTTATTCCATTATTTTTACTAACTTATTATTTTGCGAATACAATAATCTAATTCAATTATTTCAAATATTATGAATGATAATTATTAATTAATATTTTTAAAACAAAGAATGATTATGTGAAAGTATTATGAAAATTTTAATGTGAAGGTTACCGATCACCCTCGCCCTGGTGATATCGGTCTCACAGAAGCTTTAAATATTCTATTGGATAATTAATGGATTTAAAAGAATACTATTTCGTGTCTTCTATTGAAATCATGCATTATGAATTTCAAACTCTAACAAAAAATGATCTTATATAAAAACCACATCTTTATAAACTTTGCATACGAACTATGATTGAGTCATTCACCCTGAAAGTCGACATAAACTATGTTTTTTTCAGGTTTTTCGACAGGATTTGAAAAGAGGAAGAGAGATGGGAAATTTTCCAAAATCAGGGTATGATTACTTATAATTGTTCAGTTTATTATGGACTTTGAGAAGAAAGAAAAGAAACCAACCACAAAAACAGCACCACATAATTTACGTTCTCCAAAATTATTAAAAAACTACAATTAATTACACGATTGAACAGGTACACAAAAGATATGTTTTGGATCCCTAGCCATGAACAGCAAATAATCATGCATTCATCCCACGTATTGTTGATTAAATTTGACATAGTAGTAAGGGAGACCTAAATTTGCTAAACAAACTCCCAGGAATCCAACTGGAGAAATCGAGGCTTCAGGAATAAGGTTAGTTACACAACAGGACGTGTATTTTGAAATATGTTACGTTAACATTTAGGGTTTTGAACGTATAAAAATAATGTCAGAGCTTTTCCGCTCATGGATTTGTGGCTCATAGTTTGCGACGCACGATGTATGTTCGATTGCTCTTTTCTGTAGACTGAACGTCTCAAAGGACTCAATGCTTTCGGAAAAGCCAGTGTAGGATTTCCTGCACCACCGGACAATATGGGTTTTTCAGGGGAGGGAAGGGAGGAAATTTCTCCACATATTTCTTTCTTCTGACCGTACCGAAATTACCAAATAAAATATTTGCTTCGATGTTTGTGGGAAAATGTTTTAGTTGATAGCTACGAGGTAATTTATTTCGAATTTTAAACAAGCGCGCACTTAAGCCACACGAGAACATTCTAAGGAGGTACTGTCAGCTTCCCCCCCCCCTCCCCCCCCCCCGCTTTAATCGTCTGTATCTCACTGCGCTCAGCGACCAGAAGAAGAAAACGCTGCACCGGTCGTGCTCTAGAGAGAATTGACTGTCCTGCTCCCTTACGAGTGAAGTGGCTCAGTGCGTACCGCGCTGGCATCGCAATCGGAAGGTCGGAGTTCGATTTCCTGGCCGGCCGGGGTTTTCGTGGTTTACCTATAAGGAGTGCTGGGATGGTTCAAAAAGTCCACGCTCACAATTTAATAATAATAATAATAATAATAATAATAATAATAATAATAATAATAATAATAATAATAATTCACAGCGGGGAACAAAGTTGCTCGCGTCCGCCACACACGTGTCCCCGGGTAATGCTAAATGGAAGCGTCTACGCGCTTGGCCATTGTGAGCGTGCAGATCCCTACAAGGTGAGGGGAAAAGTCTGCTCGTATATGCTGATCGGTACGTCACCAAATGTCTAACAACCGCAAAACCGCACCCCTTTGACAAAATGCGAGAAGTAATCCGCTAGAAAAGCCAAAGTTAAAAAATGAAAATGTGGTTGGTGGAAGTGGGCAGTTTTGATAGAAACGCCATGAGGTTAATTGTTTGAGAACAACAAATGTTGTAACATATGTTTTATGAATGCTCTTGGCTGTATGGGTGACACTGCTTCGAGGTGACACTGTATGGGTGACACTCTGATGCAGACGTTTCCACCAACTTAACGTGATCTTCTTTAGGGATAGTGGCTTCTGTGTTTTAGTTTCGTTGGATTATATATTTACCGGGGTAAATGGTACAGTCTAGAGCAGTTTTCGATTGTCCACTAGAATGCACTAGAGATTGTCGGGAAAAACGTGCAAAACATTTTGGGTACAGGAAAATAGTCATGAATTACTTCAATGATTCTAAGTTACTCGTAGTGTTCTTTTTTTGTAAATAAATAATTCAGAATTTACAATTACCATCTCACAATGGTCTGACGGAAGCCTGTATGTAAAGGCAAAGCGAAACGATAGATCTTTCTCTCATAACGCAATACATATCGAGTCGACGTATGTAATCTAATTTGTTGCATTTTTCATTTGAAGTAGTTTATGCAATTGAGTTCTTTGTCTTTCCTCCTCAAGTGCACGAGCCGCTACCGATCGACGGCGGTTCCGTTTAAGGTCGGGCACCTGTTGCTAACGATTACATGAGCCCTGCTAACATTGGTAATCTTTCGGTTGTGAGTTTAAATGCCTTGCTTAAGAAGAATTCTTGTACTCTATCAATCACGTGACTAGCGACTTTGTATGAATGCTAGGCACGACTTAATTATAGGTTTTAACAATTACATTGCATTACATGCATTGTAATGATTTAAAAAAAGTGTGAATACCAATCTAAACTAATAACTAAAGGTACTATCAATGTACCATTAGTTAAAGTAGCTATTACCAATGAAAATGTCAATAACAAGTGTAGTCAGAATAGTGAACTAATTCAGTGAACTAGTGAACTTGAACATTACTACAAGTGTACCAGACCAGCACCAGACAGAGAACTAGCTGCGTTACAAGGCCACACGTAGTCAACGGCACAAATATTCCCTGAGAAATCAGGAGGCATTAGCCCTACATGGGATTGTATAGACTAATAATAATAATAATAGTAATAATAATAATAATAATAATAATAATAATAATAATATGCCGTATAACAATAATTGTTTCAAATTTAGAATAAATTAAATCGCATGATATAGTACTATCAAAAGGATTAGACAATTAATGAGGCCTTGGTACTACCAGTCACGAGTAAAAAAAAATCGTCATACAAGCTCGGTGCGATGGAGAGTAATCGTTCTCAGATTTTAATTTTGCTTTATTTCACAATTTCACCGTTCACTTCATGACATGTTCTGCCTCCTTTCCATTCTTTTCCGTTAACTTTGGAAAGTTGGAATTTTGGATGTTGGAAAGGATTAACTCCAATGACATGAAGGATAACCAACTTATCAATGTTGGAAAACAAAACCGTTCCTGTTTATCGGCGGCCATTTTGCCGCTTGTAAGTTTACCATAAGGACTCCAGCGGAGAACACTATTTCTGAAGGAATAAGGTGATATATTATGCGTAAGGTTACAACTTGCAGGTCACGTGACTGTTAGTGGGTAACGGCGCTACCTTTCGCTTGGCACTGAAACTCGGCCCTGCGCCGCGTCTCTATGAAAGTCATGGAAGTCAAGGGCGCCCTCGCCGCCGCCGCCGCCGCCCCAGCCGGCCGTCCGACGTCCGCTCGCGCCCTTCATCCCCCCGCCCCAGCGACCCACGCGCAACGCGCGTCCGCCGCCGCTACCGCCCGAGGCCAACGCTCGGGCACGCGAAGCGAGCGTCTTTTCCCTGACGCGCGTCTCCGTTATCCCCCGCCGCGCCGCGACCGCCCCAGAATGCATCTTATGCGCCCGCTGCCGCCCCCCCCCACTTCACCTGCCACTTCGCCTTCTCTCTCTCGTTTCTCCCTCCCCACGCCGCCTTCTCCGCCGGCCACCTGCCTCCGCGCTGGCACTTCTGCCCGGCTTCCTCCACCCCGCCCCTCCCCCACAACGTCTCGTTTCATCCTGCGTCCTCCTTCGCGTCTCATTCGCCCTTTCTCCTCCATCTCACCTCCTCCTCTGCCCCGTCTCCTCCGCTCCGCCCTCTCTTGTCCACCTTCTCTTCATCGCCACCCCGCTCCTTGCCTTATCCACTTTTCTCCTCTTCTCCACCGCGCTTCGTCTACTGTGCGATCTTTTCTCCTCCCCTTCTCTACCCTACCTCCTCTGTTCCACCGCCCCGTCTCGCGGCTTTCGCTCAAGCTCATCTGCCGCGCCTACCCCGCTTGGCTCAGTCTTCGTGGGTCTGCCTTAGCCTTCTTTTACCTTCCCTTTTTCGACGCTACTTCAGCACCTTTGTATTTTCATCTTTTTTCGTCTGAATTTCTACTGCTTTTCCAAACTCCATTTTCTTTCTAGTGCTTCGTTAGTAGTTCGTATAGGTAGAAGACGACTTTTTTTGACTGTTTTATTTATCTATTACGTTATTCTTCATCAGAGAGGTATTTTCGTGAATTATTGTATTCTGACTTGGAAAACACTCCAAATTATTTTTTATTATTTGTGATCGTATGTCCGGAAAGGCATATTTGAAACTAGCTGTACCTGCAACTTCGTTTGCATGGTTTTGAATATATTAATTAACACACGATTAATTAAAACAGGTTTATTAAAACAAGTAGATGTAAACAGTGATTATTATTATTATTATTATTATTATTATTATTATTATTATTATTATTGTTATTATTATTATTAATTATTTGATATTTTTTACAAAATAAAACAATAAAGGCAAGGTACGAATACATACGAAGCCTTGTCTTATTTACACGGAAACCATTCGAAATGTTCGTACATATATTAGTTCCACAAAAAGAACCTGGTACCTCATCTTCTACTTACTCTAGCCATTGCTTTGTTTTCTAAGTTTCCACCAAAGAATGTTACTAAGCACGTCTGATCTAAATATTAGATAATTACTCACAAGAATTTTTGAAAAATTATTAGTAAAATTTGTTCAACATTGAATGTTTGATAAACAGTGGATGCTAAGCTTACTTGAAGCTAATATTTGCTTTTTGGAATCAATGCTGAACAGGTTGAAATGATTTATATAAAAATATAATTTTTAGTTTCAAGTTCAATATTTTTAATACATTCGTTGATATATAACCATTGGAGAATCGAGTTTATTTCCAAATCTGGGTACACTCATTGTTTTTCCTTATTTCATAATTTTGTTAGGTCAACTGTGCCCTAATATAAAGTATTTTGTTATAAGAATAGCATAAAAACAAAAATAATAAATATATTATTCATTCCTCTTTGCCACCCGG
This sequence comes from Gryllus bimaculatus, assembly GCA_017312745.1. Classification (NCBI taxonomy): domain Eukaryota; kingdom Metazoa; phylum Arthropoda; class Insecta; order Orthoptera; family Gryllidae; genus Gryllus; species Gryllus bimaculatus. The sequence goes on from BOPP01000030.1 coordinate 1,571,014, forward strand.
CGGCGACACTCCTTTTCCAATAGCCACATAAATATAATTGATTTTTCACGAGCTTGAGTAACAGTGGTCAGATGTAAAGATAATTCGTTTTAAAATGAAGTTTTATTCACTAATCGACTACAAGGGTTTACATGTGATGGGTTTCATAAAACAATACAATAGTATTTACTAATACAATTATTCCTCTATTTACTACACTTGAGGTTAACTCAAGTGAGCTCCTTGAATTTTTGTATTTGTTAAATAAAATATGTATGTAATGGTAGTTTTCATTGGTCAGGCACAAGGTAAGTCAGTTTAGTCAGCGCGTGGTTCTTCTCACGCACCACACACAGCAGCGAGGGAAACAATGAGACCGTACGTCACTTCGCTCAAGGTGAACCATCTGAATATCTTCGAGCGACTGTCGGAGAGGGGAGCGACATCGGAAGACTTTGTTAATATGCGCTTGATTTTCAGCCCTTCCGCTTGATGGAGGAGAATAATATAGGAATGTTTTAAAGAAAGGGAACTGATGTTGAAAGAAAGTCGCCAGAATTTTAATTTGAATATCACAATTTTATGAAGTAATTTCTCAAAGAAAAGTCAATACGAATAAGCACAATTTTAAAGAAAAATAAATAAATAATTATTTAAATGTTAGTCTTTCATCATTTTCTCTCCTCGTATCTAGCCGTAGTTGTCGTAATTTTTAAATGTCGACTTTCCTTTATCTGCTCTCGCGATCTGTGGCTTTGCCCTTGTGACGTAAGAAGCACGTGGTGCGCCAAACTAAATTGTGAGCAGTCGTTTACAGGGGTTGAAGAAGAGAAGACGTGATGGAGGTTTGGCGTTTCCGAGCGGATCGAGTGAAGAATACAAGTAGGAAATTTACATTTTTGTCATAAGAGTTTAAATGTTACATCAAGTTTCAAACGAAATCAGTACATTCACTTATTATAGATAGTCTCTTTTTGAGTAGTTTTCTACATTTGTGACTGTAATGGTAGGAGAAACTGTACTACGCCATTTAAAACTGTAATGATAGGAGAAAATTTAAATCGCAATTCTTAGGCGTAATTTCTAAAAGTATCTCTAAAACGCGACTACAGCGAGACAACACGCCAACCGTATCAAAAATCCCATACGCAAAAATCTAGTGAACGTATCATTATGTGACAACGTTTGAAGAACTGAAATCTCTTTTGCTAATATTGAACATTCCGCAATACAGTTAAAAACGGTACTCGAAAACGCAGATTCCTCGTGTATTTAAGTGAATCACCGCTGTAACTGCAAACAGGCAGTGTGGTACTGTGTATTCGCACCTCGCCAGATGTATTGAACATTAGGCGGCGTACGGGACTAGCCAATTTCATTTCTCTGCACCCTCATTTCTCTCTGCTTGTTGCCGACTTCGCCGCTCACTCCATCATCGTGGTCATTCATTCATCATCGCAGACCCGTTTTCGCCTTCGTAATTCACGAGGATCTCATTATTGCTTCCGCAATCCCTCTCACTCTGCCAACCCTACCATCCTTGCCCTTGTTTGCCCTGACCTTGTCAACCTTCATTAATTTCATCCATTCACCCCACCTTTCTTCTTCTCTTTTCCTCCTCGCTGTTGCTCTCCGTCGAGCTCACCCCCTCCTATTCCCTACTGCTGCTGCTGCTACTATCTCCCTGCTGTTGTATTCATCATTTCGTATGATAGTTTCGCCCATTTTCTCTTCTCATGTAAGTTTGATTCGACTTTAGTTTTTATTTTCTAATGTACGTCCTTTGAGAAACTTGTCTTGAATACTTCAAATATTTACTGGGGGTTGTTGAAAAATGACACGATATCGTAGTCATTTTTGTACTAATTATTTCTTAGAGGATGAGACTGGGAAAGAAGAGGAGGATGAATAAGAAAGATAGATCGGATTTCTGAACTATTCCGTAAGTTCAAATTATTCTGTTCTCCAGACCATGAATTCAATCCAGATTGATCGGTAGTAATATTTTTCTGAAGTTGTAAAACCTTAAATGCTCTTGGAAACAATTTCTCATTAACTTTCTCATTAACGAGCGAGTCTCGTTTAGTAAACACTATTGTTTCGAGAAATACTATAAAGATCACAAGTAAAATAAGTGAATGACAAAGTTTGACAAGTCATTCACTACACTTGGTAGGGCATTGTAAGATGAGGTCCGTGATATAGAAGAGGTTTGTAAGGGCTTTAAAGTATGGGAGCATTATTATGTGAAAACGTATTGATATCGCAGCACGCTTTGAGCTGAAGGTCTATTATCTAAGCACGACTCGCAAGAAAACTATGAAGAACCATTTTCCTTTGAAATTAAATATGCAGAACAACACTTTAACGATCTCATCTATATAACATACCCACATTACATAAACAGTTTATAAAAGGCTTAGTCATAACAAGTAAATTGTTGTGAAACGAATAAAAAAGTGAATATTTCGAAAGAAAAACAAATTTTATTGAGTCATTGTCCGTCTGATAGCTTGCAATGTGTATGATGTTGCATGTATTTTATTTTACAATTATTTAAAAATCGCACGGAAGAGGCCTTTAAAAAACACGCCAGAGTTTTTGGAAGTTACAATAAATAACCGGTTTCGTACATATTATGAGGGATTTGACAATTTTAATTAAATGTAAACTATTATCTTAAATAGAGCATTAATTTCAAGCACATTTTCGAAGTAATTTGTTTCACTGTAATGTTGAAGGATTTTCGGCATATTATTTTCCTGGTTTAGATTTCTTTTCGGTCGTCTTTAATTTTAGTTGGCCACTCTGTTAAGACACTTCCACACTTGCATTTCTTTGCGTTGCGCGCTGTTCGCCGCAAATATTTTCGGTGTCTAGCGAAGTTGACGCCACGAAAATATATGTGTTGCGCGTCGTTCGTCTGTTCTTAGTGTGACCGTCTGCGTAGTTCGTGTGTATGTATTAGTTTGTATGTTCGTGTGTATTCTGATACACTGTGATCAAAAGTATAAGGTCACGTCCAAAATTGTGTTCTGGTGTGGTCGTGTTTTTCATGGAGGGGGCTTGCACCCCTTGCTGTTTTGTGTGGAACTATCCGGTACAACACTACGTTGATGTTTTAAACACCTTATTTCTTCAAACTGTTGAAGAGCAATTCGGGGAAGGTAATTACATCTTTGAACACGATCGAGCACCTGTTCATACTGCACGGCCTGTGGCGAAGTGGTTACGCGACAATGACATACCTGTAATGGACTGGTCTGCACAGAGTCCTGACTTGAATCCTATCGAACACCTTTGGGATGTTTGGGAACGTGGACTTCGTGCCAGGCATCACCGACCTACGTCTCTACCTCTCCTCAGTGCAGCACTCCGTGAAGGATGTGCTGCCATTCACCAAGAAACCTTCCAGCACCGGATTGAAAATATGGAGTTCAAATATTTCTAGCAGTACCCTGTGATTCACCAGCACTCATTCGAAATGCAACTCCCTATTTGCTCTGAAATCGCTACATGTATAGGTTGCTATTTTGTTAGCAATACTATAAAATCAAATATGTAGTTCGCTTAAAAATACGTTTTCTATAACTGGGGAACGAGAATGTTTAGTTTTAAAATGTTGCTAACCTCACTTTGTTGGTACTTTTTTTTAACATTCAACTACTATGTGCAGCGAAAGGGTGTGGAGCTCAAGAAAAGGTGCGCCGATTTATACTTCTCCCTCATGCGTTACACGCAGTTTTTATGCCAAAAATAAATCAAGTGAAATACGAATATGGCAAAGATCCCGTTTTTGTTGAATCTCTGAATTGTAGAAAATTACAAAAGTTAAACGTTTGTTCGGCGTCTTCAACGACAATATTGTCGAGAGATTTTTTTCTCAGTGATATCCGACCTTAAAAATTAGATTTTGGAGTAAAGTCGTGCATAATTTATTGAACATACGAGTAGTTTTCGCCTATGTTTATCTGGAATGAAGGCAATTTGAAAGAAATACGTAAATAACATTTTCTAAAAAATGTTCCAATTTGGTTTTCTTTCTTTTTTTTTTCTTGAATAGAGCAAAGAAGATTTATGGCGCCGATCCTAATTTCCTTTTACTCTCTGCATTTTCGAAAATTGAAAGGGTTTAAATTTTTCAGTATCTTCCTACAATTGTGATATTGATGAAATATTTGTTCTTAATCACATCTGTTCTTCTAGTTACGTCTTTTAGTTAAATATTCAAATAATGTAACTCGAAAGGTTTGGAAAACGTGAGAATTTGTCACGTAATTTCAAGTGATAATTACAAATAATGACAGAAAATATGTGCTGTTTTCAAATCACTAAGTTATTACAATTTAATTAAAATTCTGTATTAAATTATTTTCTGTTTTATGAGAAAGATAATGGCGCGCAACACAAGCGAAACACACAAAACGTTCAACAAACTACACGCTCCGCCGATGTTGCCGGGAACAGCCGAATCAACAGTTCCAGTCCTTGACAGAGATGTAGAGCACAAATTTTTCACAGGCAGATAAGTAGCGCACGCGCCTTCGAGTCTGCGAAAGCCATCCAACGGGAACGAGCGATGATATAAGGTGCTTTTGTACGGCTCTACTAATACGTGAGTCATGCATAAATTGTTTTGGATATCTTGTTTAAGACACCGTAGAATGGGCTAGGTCTTTCGCTGACCCTGCATGAACACTCAGTTCTGGAGAAATTATTATATACGTACTGTGAAATACACTGTACGTGCATACACCATTTCAAAAGATTAGGTGAACTTTCTTCAAAAGGTTCAAATTGAGAAGAAAGATAGGGAAATTATTTCTTTTCCTGGATAAATTTTGTTGCCTTATCTCGAGGTATTTCCGCCGAAAATAGTCGTATTGATTAAACAACACAAAAATATATTAATTGTGTCCACATCGCCAATGCCATGTCATTTCCGCGCAGAAAGCTATTATACAGAAGAAAAGTGAGACACCCCAGAGGAAAAAAGGTTCCAGTACGTTGTGCAAAATGATGGGTTGGACAAAAGATGGTATTTCGTTTTTTAGTGAAAACTCTGTGACACGCAAAGTTCTTTCAGTAGAGTCACTCAAATGTTTGATTATCCCTGTTTCCACTAGTCTCTGTAGTAAGCTGTTGAAGTAGTCGCGAAGTGCCCAATCTTTTCTAACAGGAAAAGACATGAAGGCCGGATTCAGAAGGTACTGTTGCATTTTACGGTAATGGGATCGTCCATGCCTTGATGTATGACTCGACTGCAACAAAAACTCAATTTTCTCTTCGTAGTCCACTACGACTGGGTCACCATTATCTAGAGCTTTTTTTACGTCAAGTGCATGCGTTTGGGCAGAAAAGTTTGTAAACTTGAGAGCCAATTTGTATGCAATGTCTTGTGGATCGAGATTTTGAAGAAATAGTTCACTTATACCAGGGTAAGCATATATTTCATTAAACTTTTCGTCTACTTGTTCTAAAGTATCTATCTCAACACCTCGCCCTGGAATTATAAGAAACTTCGTAAAACACCCGGAAAAACTGTTGACCACAATAAGACTGAAAGAGCTCAGCCAGATCATGAGCAAACGGTGGTCTTTTCTAAACGAGCCTGTAAGGAAAGTTCCATATGTTTCGTGGATAGCCTGGACTGCGCTCAGTTGATGAGAATGCTTCAACGCAGCCACAAATAGTAACAAGGTAATGGCGATAGCAGTCCATGTTGCGGGGGAGAAAGAAAGCAGAATACTGCGTTTCACTAAACCAGCACGCGCCACCATTACACACAAGTTATTTTGTATGTGCGGGTAAAGATACGCAATTCTGTCCATCACATTAATTTGCGGGTAGACTTCATCGCCGTATATGTCTATTTCCTGTCGTAGTAAGACGAGATGCTCGTCAAAACGGGGAGATTTTTCCATGGCTTCAGCAAGATGAGTGCAGCCATCTATATTTCCCGTGTGTTCGGCAAGTATGCGCATGATATTTGCAGCACGTCCAAAGGTTTGCCAGATGCTGTTTGGTGACGGTGAGCAGTAAGTGATGGACATTCTTCCAGGAACAGGCATGCCAAAACGAACCTAAACAGACAATTAAGAGGATTTTTACACTTGCGGAAAAAATAACGCAAAAGCAAGAAAGATCTTGGATACTAAAAAAGTATCTCATAACAATTATTGTAATTAAAATATTGGATAAGTGAGCTGAAACCAAAATTAAAATTACCAACAACCAGAGGTTCATCGTGCTAGTTAGCATTTGACACCATCTTTTTGTTGATACCTCGTGATACACTAGTTGTAACATATTTGTAATTACGGCACTCAGAAGGGAAAATAACGCGTAGGAAAATAATCAGAGAAAGCCCCTTTCTTCGTGATTCTTTTTTTCTTCACATTTTATTGCTTGTGCCAAAGTAAGCGAAAGCAATTTTTCTCTAGCACTTGTAGGTTCTGATTTTGATGTATTTACAAGAGGTACTGGTAATGATGTATGTATTAACAAAAAACTGATTAACTATTCACCCATTCGTAAATATAAAATGGAACATTATTGCTTAAAATAAACATAATAAACATTTTATGGCAAGTCTACCTCTTGTGAATTACCAGGGTTATTAAAATTCGAAATAATCGTAAAACATCTCACTTTAGATTTTGCTGCAAATGGTGGCTGATACATTGCTGTCGTTTGGTTGCTGTTAGGTGCATTAAGTATAAGATCCTGTGGTAACAGATGATGACCATTTGCCGTTGTGAGCATAAATAACACAAGAGTTAAGCGCATCCACTTATGGGAACTCGAAATCATGATACGCTGGGCTCCAGTCGGGAGAAATTAAGGAAATGCGAGCGTGCGGCTAGAAAATTCATGATATGCCTGAAACAAGGAAAATTACAAAAATAAACATTTCATGAGATCGATAGCGCGTGAAGTTTGCCGATCGTAACTTATATCGTACATCTTTGTGTACCAAGTACAGTTCAAACATAGAAAATAGAGATGTTTAAATGCTATGACGTTATTTCTACATTTTTATGCGAGAAGTTTACTAGAGATATTTAAGGGTCTTTATTTTTAATCAATAATTAATAAGTGATAAAATATAAATTATTCCTAAATGTGATTGGAATTTCATAAAAGAAATGAATTACGCTAGTCAACACGATTTTGAACTTACGTTTTTCGTGTATCTGAGTTTCTTTGGTCTAAAATGAAGTTCAGTTTAAGACTGGTTTCACCTATATTCCGTTAAGCGCTGCATTGTTAAGATCGCTAAAATTTTTAAATTTAAGCGAGTTTACGGCAAACGCGTTTCTCGAGGCTTAGCTAAGCGGGTTTCGTGCGTTTTCCGCAAATGTTGGCAACGCTAGAAAGTAAACATATCAACGTTCTGTACGTTCTTTGACACAGTTGTCTTCATTCTTTGAAGTTGTTTATATTTCGTGGAACACCACCACTTGGTTCAGTCCTATACTTTGCTGATAGTGAATGAATTTTGTATTTTTGTTCATTGTTTTATTTATCAAATTAATTTAGAATCGTTATTAATTTTGTGTTACACGGTACAAACAATAACACTGTCTTGTTAAAAGGAATGTCATAGATTTATTATTTATAAAAACAATAACCATATTACATTACAAAATAGCTAATTGTACAATTACCAGTCTGAAAGTTCCGTGCAAAGTCTAATTTTTTCGTAGTCGTTGCGGACGTATTGAATTCATAAATCACACACACGCGCGCGCACACACACACACACACACACACACACACACACACAGCAATTTTGGATGTCGGTAACTACTAAACATCAAATTAACATGGTAATGACTAGAATTTCGTTGTGTTCAAATTCGTACTGTATTTTAAATTGAAACAAGCCTATCATAACATTAACCTGATCTACAAATGTTATCATTTTACCAGGAGAAATTCTGCTTATTAAAGGTGTAAGCTTTCAGCTCTCCGTTATGTAGTTACAACTACGCTACACTACATATCTGTCATGTGTAAATTCTAGTTTTTCTGCGATGTGCTCGAACACCAATAATATCGATCTCTTCGAAAGATGAAAACAAGTCTCAAAATCAATTTCATGGGTGTCTTCGAAGAAATTTGCCCTCTCTCGGATTTAGATTTTATGCATTTTCTCACTTACTTTGAGTTTCTAGCGGTGATTAACAGATGGCACTCGATCCCTCTACCAACTTTTGGATTCTAACTTAGTGAGGAAAAGCAGTAAAACATACAAACGCACATTCTACTACCTGAAAAAACAATAAGGTTCGTTAAGGGCAGGTTTCACCACGTCCGCTTACGATTGGTTAAGCAAGGCCTTTGCGAGAAATTAACGCGAGCTTATGGTTCAAAATAGCTTTCACCCCTGGTCGTAAGCCTCTCTTAGCTTTAGCTACGCTCCTTGTGACATAAGCGCTCGGCTGACCGATCGCTTAAGGGACTTAAACCGGCTTAAGAGACCCAAAAACCATGGCGGAGGAGGTTTATGTGAATTGCTATCGGGTAGCGGCAACCATGTTTTTGAGATAGAATTTCTCCACCTAGACAAACTAGATGGATCCCGA
>BOPP01000030.1:1586354-1597938 GCA_017312745.1 Gryllus bimaculatus
CCCCGCCCAGCCCCGCATATTCTTTCTATTTTCTTTTCTTTGTCATTATTTAATAATACCGAAAACATTAACTGAGCAACTGTATTAAAGTATCCAATTTTTGAAGCATCACTTCTAATGAACGTAACTGACACTCAGGCTCTTTTTTCTTTTCTTTTTATCTTCTTTTCTCTTTCTCTTTCCCTTTATTTTATCTTTATTCTTTATCTTTAGTTTCTTATTTATTTATTTGAATCTCATTAATTGTTTGCCAGGCTAATTGTTTAAAATCTACAAAGTTTTGTTCTGCTAAAAGAGATTTTCTTCAACTTAGTTGTATTTTATTCTTCGTCAGGCTTGTCTTGCAATTTAAAAGGTGAGAGGAAATCAAAATGTGAGGATGGTTTCATAATTAATTGTTACGTAACTTTCTGAGCTGAACAAAAACATCATGGGAAAACAAATCTTGGTCTGAAGATGGCGTTTTTAACTTGCAATTGGCAGCAAATGAAATGTTGAAGTATATACTTAATTACAATTTACTGACATGGCGAGCAAGCACCGCCATAAATAAATGCTGTATGCACTGCGTTGTGGGCAAGGAAGATCGCACTGACTAAAAGGGAAAGAAACTCCAATAGAAAACCCATGGGCAGAGAGAACTCTGTAAGATATGGTGAAGCCAATCTCTCTGGGACATGCCTGAGAGAGGTGGTGGGCAAGGTAAATGGCGTTCGTGTGTACTGCGTTCATAGCAATAGCAGCGAGATTTAAAACTAAGGGTTGTACAAATTGCTCCTGGGTGGAGGTATGCCACTGAACACCTCGTTGTGAGAATCTTGGGTGGAAGTCAGTTAACAGTTATTGCCCTCAAAGCAATATTAATTCCCGCTCCATCTACTACAGCAAATATATAATCAACTAAAATACATTAATACGTCAGTTAGATTTCAAAATGGCACCAGATGCGTTAGTTCTGAGCCAGTATTACATTGTTTCTGTATCGACTTTGCATGGGACTGATTCTTTCTTCACAGCTCTCTCTTTTTATACGAATTACAACGCAATAACTCATATAATTTTACCAACAACTTGATCACAACCTTTGAAATGCCAAAAAATATATATGAGTACGTTTTTGAAACCTCTCGCGTAGTGAATGTTTAGAATACATATATACTTTTAATGTACTGGATTTATAAACACAAATACTTCCAGGTTTTTCAAAATCTGAACTGTTTCCGAATTTTAATGATCTCAATATGGGCCATTGTCAGAAACACTCAAACGATATTTTCTCTAAAACGGATTCAATCTTTAACTGGAAATTTCTATGTGAAAGGAAATGGTCTTCTCTGATGTTCTGAAAAACTCGTTTCAATTTAACACTTGGGGGATAAAAAAATTTAAAAATGTGAAAAATATACGTGTTTTTTAAAAAATTATCTCTAATTTAAATATAACAGGAGTGATAACGTCGCGTTAATTCAAAATATTTCTAAAAAATTGTAGTTTACATTTTCTATAGGGTTAATGAATTTTGAGAAATGTGTTCTTTAATGAGTGTGTGGTATCTTCATCAAACATACCATTACACTAATTCTAAATTCAACTTTAAACATACTAACCATCCCTAATTCACTAGAAGTAAAAGGAAGCTTTGCATAAAATGCAACTCCCCACCTGCCTGCCAGTTAGTTATGTATTCTGATACCTACCCTCGCGGTTAATTATGTATTTTGGTGAATACCTATATATAATAATTGTGATTGACCAGAAAGTAAATATATTTGTTGAAAACGTTTTTGCAGCTAAAGTCACTTCTGAGTGTTTTGACTGTGTCAATACTGTTGAATGTCGTTGAGATTACTCAGCTTTCTATTTGCCATATATGCAACAGATGGATAAAGTTTACGTAAAAAATGGATTTTAATTTGCAAATACTATTATAATATTGAATGATGTTTGCAAAAATACAAAAACGTATATGCCATGTAATTGATCCAACACGTCAGTTTTGCTTTTAGTTGTTCATCTGACAGTATAATACACGAGCATATCCTTGAATGATAAAGATAGGCTGTTTATATTTTTCGAAAGTACCAAAACAAACATGCTACACCAATTGTTACATACAGTACTCTTTTATGATTCCAAAACATAATTAATCATAATTTTTATTCCACATTTTTAGTTTGTGTTAAAGGTATCACTTGACTTAGACAGAATGTTCATTCAGTAATTCTACAATGTCGTTAATGTTTTCAAAATAATATTTTTGTATATGTGTGGTAATTCTAGTTAGTTTCAGAAGCAGAATTTAAAGTAGGAATCCGTGCCAGGAGCACTAAAAGAGAGCACTTAGGAGTCTCTAAATCATAATGAGCAATTGTATATTTATCATTTCGGGAATCCCTTGTCATTATTGCCTGGAAATACGAGTAATGCCAGTAACGCTTCGTAATTTTCTTTACTTTAATTGAAATTGTTCCTCCTGTTTGATTCTGTTTCAATATACAGAATAACTGATATTACAGGGAACAAGGTATTTTGAAAGGCAAAAATTTCCTCTACCAATAACACGCGAAGTAAATATGACGATTTTGTTCAAATTTTAAGAAATCACCCACACAGAACACCGTAAGTAGCTACTATTGGTAGGGAATTACTCAAAGTTGTGCACCAAAGACATAGAAGTTCGACGAAAAACATACGACGTTCGCAGATTGGCGTAATTGGGAAATCAAGAGTGCATGCAACCCGCAACACATTAAGCTGCAACGCACTTCTACATCGTGCATAACTATGGCAATAGTACATCCTAGGGGACAAAACCAGGTTTTAAAAGTGATGAAACGGAGAATTGAGAAAGAAATTTATTGAAAGATGTACAAAAGAAGACACTATTTCGATCTTCATTACAAAATAAGAGATCCTAATGAGAAGCCCAGTTATGCCTAGAAACCAATGCAACAAAAGCAAGGAGTGATAGCTAAGAGGAACTTATTAGCTGTTACGTTTCATCAAAATTGGAGCTGCACGTCACCAGATGTGACGTCTCTGTAGATGACGTTTAAGCCCCGATGGATGACACTGTAACACTGATATCTGTCCAAAGGATACTTAAATAATCAAGTATATCGCTCGCGGAAAGTAATCCTCTCGCGATGCCTATCGCGCCTTTAGTACCATTCCCAAATGAAGAGCCACTTGGCTCACTCGGAAATCTCATAGTCCGCTCGGCTACCAACCCTAAATATTGTTCATTGTTATCTCTGTTTCCAATTCATATACCATTTTATAATTTCCGGTTTAAACCAATGGATTATGACACATATATGCTACGTATGTTGAGAAAGTAAATATGTACCTTCTTGATAAAATCTTTACCGCATTGTGTAATTGCCTCGATTTCATTGAAACTTCAACATCTGCATTGAAAAACTACACATATCTTGGAAAAAAACTGTTGCATGACATAAATTTAAAGATTGAATTTCAAAGATTTCATTAAAGAAAAAAATGTTTGTTCAAATTATTTGATAGAGTTTCATATAAAGACCCCAAAAATTAAAAGATTAATTTCGAATTTCAGAGTTTGTCGACCAGATCAATTGGGCCGAATTTAAACCTCGACAAATTGGTACTCAAAATATGATAATAAGCCGGAACGTTTCTGTGTAGTTTGATAATTTATTAGTGCTTTTGCTGAATTCGAATATTAAAAGATGTCAACAACAATTTGGCCCAAAAAAACAAAGTTTTTAACAAAAAGGGTGTAAAAATAACGACTTATCATTTTTTAATAATTTCATTTTTTTTCTTAAATAACATGTGTTACATTTCACTAATAACAGCAAGCAAGCTGAAGCAATCAAAAGAGACGATCGACAGATGCGGGCAAAAGCCATGAATGGTTCGAGCAGCATGTTCCTTTCCCTCCAAAACCTGTACGTATTATAATCATCACTGGTATGTGACTGTAGATATACGAAAACTGCCATAAATATTGAAATTGGTCAGCAGAGCATTAACAGAGCTAGTATACTTTGCAAACTGTCAAATTACCAAGGCAGAGAACAAGCCAACAACAGGTGACAGTGTACAACTTCTGAAGAATGCCAGCAGTAAAATAGAATATAGTAGTTGATTTCTATCAATACAAACCAGTCCTTGTACAAAGAATTTCCCTTGCTCTGCAATTGAATGAACATATTTGAGAAGTTTACATTTGCGATCAAAGACCATATTTATTGTCTTTGCCCAATCGTTTAAAGAAAGAAATCAATCCACTCTCTTTTATACAAACATTCACACTAATAAACAAAAGCAATTTACTGCCCAAAATTCAAATACTCATGCGGGTTTTATCTGAAATTTATTTGACATAAGTTTCCTGAAGAGTTTGTTGAATATATGTCAATTATATCATTTACAAGCATTTTTACAAGTCGCTTTTTATGGCTTACTCGAGCCGCGCGTAGTAGAACTCGATTCACAGAGTGCCTTAAAAATAAAAAAGGCGTCCGATATACATGTTGTATTTGAGGGCACAATTATGCAAAAGATTCATAAAAACATTTTACTAACAAAATAACAACAGTGCTGGCTTATAAAATTTTATCAACAGGACTGACATGAAACAAGCGAAAGAAGACCTTGCACCCCGATAATGTAAATACTGACTTTCTACAAAACATAAGACAATTGAAAATAGAAGTACGTACAAAAGAAAAAACGAACTTACGTTTCGAAAATACTGTGATCGTACAAGATCTAACGTTTGGACAAGTTTTCCACTGATTGACTTCATTATCTTCTTGTTATCGCTGCCACTATTTATTTCGAAAGTCTCTCCACTACCCTAGATACATTCTATAATGAATGAATTGACACTCTTATACTGACACACACACACACAACACACACAACACACGTATCAACAACGTCGCAGTATAACTCCCATGCTGTGCGGAAATCATTGCACACATCGTGCACAAGACATCAAAAAGAGGAATTCTTCCAGAACAGCCAACTTTACACAGAAGCAACCTATTCAAAGCACATTTTATCAACAAACCTATCAATTAAAGTAAAAGAAAATCCCTGAACATCATGAATAAGCTATCAATAGTGTCAAGAATGGACTGATCTTGCGACCCTTGAATAACACGCAAATTCATATAAATTAATGCCAGCAAAGAATTGCCGTACCGCCTCTATTGCCAACCCTTTTCGCTGGTAAGCCAAAAACTCGTTGCAGGTGTGAAAACAACCAGTCCCATGTTAAGCAGGGGCCAAAGACGTAAACGCAGTAAAATCAAAAAAAAGAGCCTAAGAGCGTGATAATGTCACTGCTGTTCCTTGTACTGGCCCTCCGTTCTGGCGCAACGCAAGCATGGCGCGAAAGAAATAAAAAGCCATCCCAGTGCGCGCGCGGCGTTAGCCTTATGTCACCGCCGTTACCAAGCGCTGCGCGCCACGCGGCGCTTTTATGGCCCGAACATTCCCAACGCCACGCGGAACACGAGGCGCTACACGCGTGTCCACACCGCACCGCAGCACCACTGAATTGAAATAGATTAAAACGTGCATACAAGTTAATTTAAAAATATAAATAAAATATTAAATATATATAATAAATATATAAAAGAATAAAACACACAAAATAAATAAAATTAAATAAAGTCTGTGCTTTTTCATACTGTTTTGTAATCGCTAGTCCTTATTAAATTATTTAAAAATAAATTCAATTAATTTACGAATTTTGTTTTTGTCTGATCTGGCTAATCATGAAAAGGCTAAAATTCTGCTCTTCATGGAGTTTTCTCTGAAAATGTAGATCGCGTAATTCAAGATATTTTAGTTTCTTTTTAATCGTTTAAAAAAGAGTGTATCATAAAGAAAAATGTTTGCTTACAACAAATCTACACTTTTATTAATCTTGTAATGAATATTATACATAATCTCTAAACAAGATAAAAATTAATATCACTTGAATTCGTAAAAAAGCTCCCCCCCTCATGTTTCCACCCAAAATTAAGGGTGCATTTTTTCAGTTTGCGACTATCTCGAAATGGTGGGAATTCATAAAAATTGAATTCCACCTTTCTGAAAGTCATATAATTTTCAATTTAAATGTATTTTATTCATGCAAACTACTGGATACTGATTTAACCTGAGCAATTGAAAAATCAAATGTCATGAATCTTACGGATTTGCAACAATGAATTCTTTATATAAATGCCCATAGCAATTGATGTAGCAACAGTTATCGTAGCAAAAACATAGTGAGGGTCCGCGGGCAAACGCGGGCAGCCCAGGTGAGGCCGAAAATGTAGAGCAGGAGAAAGGCAAGGAGGAATTTGATTAGTGCGAGCGGCAATACAGACTACCGCGCAGGACAGTCCAGAAAAGGACCAGACCAGGAAGAAGAATAGAGCAGGACAAACCATCGTTCAGACCATGCCTGACTAGAGATCAGACCAGGAAGAGCAGACAAGGGCAGGAACAGTGCAGGGATAATCTATATAAAACAATTGTGATAAATAATACTCGCCAACGCGGCTCAATTTCATCTTGCTCTTGTATAAAAAAGAGTGTACTATAACCGTTGCGGACCGTTTGCAAATCAAAATCGAAAATATTTTATTATCAAAAAATCAAAAACTTAAAACATTAAATTTTTATATACTAAATAAAATCTGCGAAATTTATTTGCAAACGATTTGAAGCCAATTTGCATAAGCTATCCAATGCTGGCCTCTCTATACATTAAAAATCTGTCTACACCGAATCGATCGGACACAGAAAAATCCGTTTAGCGGGTTCCGTTTTATGTAAGGTTGTCCATTTAATAACACTTAAAAAAAAAAAAAAAAATATATTGACTTCAGCTCTGGACGCTATTAAAATAACATGCCTTTATTTATAATTATCGAAAACATTAACATTATAACGTATGATGTAAGAAAATCACCAATAATATAATATTAACTACTCTTCATTGATTTCTTTTGACGTTGACAAATACACACTATTATATTCGACATCTCTGACTCTTTCAACGCACCAAACGCGCCTCAACCCGAGTACTATGACTTTCCAATTACCTCGCATGGCCTTCAGTATGCGTTATGATGGTCTGAGGCTATGAGTTTCAATTTTTTTCCCCGCGCTCCAGGAAAGAAAAGGAATTCCCCTACGTCTACGTTTGAGATATAAGCAACCCAAGTCCGCCATTCTCCGCCTGACAGCTGAGCTTACTTCAATGTCCGGTTGCCGCGAACTAAATCGCGTGACTCAGATATTAGAGGAATTTAAAACAAACTTGCAAGATGCATTTATTTCATTATGAATATCTCGATCTCTGCCAATTTGCATGTAAATCACAAATTCGTTTATTTAAGATATGTTTCCTGCAGACATAAAATCCGGTTCAGTTTCCGCGTTGGAGAGGATTCGTTTATTCTGTGTAAAATGCCTATTAACTTCACAGCCGGAGAAATTTTCCGCAGCAGATTTTCTGGCTTGCACAGTTCCCGCTTTTTAGACAGATTTTACTGTATTTGAAAGGAACTTCCCAAAATAAGTATGAAATGTAAATGCTAAAATTAAATGAAATTTCTATGTAATAAAATAATTCCTCATATTGCAAGGTTAAAAAAAAGGGAAACTCAAAATGACGTAACATTGCTACGAAAAAAATCTTTATTAAGGGGAACGGGTCTTTCAAAATATTCAGGGAGCCACGGACCCCGCCTACCCCTTCTTCCGCGCAAGCCTTCTTTATTTAACGGTGACGGTGTCACAATAATTGCTTTTGTCATTTCTGAGCGTTAGCGAGAAGAGCTTACCTTTATCATGTATCTTTCTTTTCCGAACAGATCATCTCAAACGTGCGTTTAAGCTGCCTTCCACTTATCGAGGTGAATCATGTAACTGAGGGCAGAATGATAACTATATACTAATATTTCTGAAGAATTATTTTTGATTGCTGTTTGTTTCTGATGGAAACATACACGAGGATAAGCTTAACAAATTGTCTCATCAGCTTAAAAACCAACATTATCCCACAGTTTATTTTCATAAATCTTCCTAAACTGAATTCCAAAATCGATTTTCTTTATTAAAATATTAAATCATTTTCCAGGGCAACGATACTGGATACGTGATTATTTATCGCATAGTACAACTTTTAAAGCTAAAAAAAATGCAGTCTAGTTGATAACCTCCGTGTTATAATTAAATCTGTCAAGAGATGATAAATAGTTCAAAGCGTTTCATTCTGCATTCAATACCAAATATCTCCGCTGCAACCAAATTTTACAATGCACTCTCACGGTGAATAAACTTAGAAATTTACTGAAACGTACAAAAAAAAATGCTCGTTAAAACGCCATATTCTTTTTCAGTTGCTTTACTTCAATATAACGTGCGCCAGTTAGTAAGAATTTGCGAAATTCCAGGAATTGAAAAAACTTTCGGTCATTTCACCCACTTTACGCCACCGCCCGCGCAGCTCCCCGTGCAAAATTGCTAAACGCCGGCCACTGAGGCTAACGCGCATTGCCGCGCGCGCGTATTTTTTTATCAATCACGGCGTTATATAAGCGGCGGGCTTGCAAAATTCAAAGAATGCGCTGGGCGGACCGCCGGCGCGAGGCCGCGGGAATCGCTTCCCAAAGCTCCCAGAAAGCGAAAGCGGACCGCACGACCTATTTGTTCCGCGCGCCACTTGCCAGTTTCCATCGCGCTCTCCGCGGCGAAAACGCGGCGCTGAAAAGCCACTTGCAACGTCACGAGCGCACGCCTCCCCGTTGCCGCCGTAACGTGCTCTTCTCATAGGCTCCAGTCTGAAATACCAGGAGGGGCCAGCTACAGCTTCGCCCCCACCCCCCACATTTTTTTTAAATTTTCGTATGTCTCCAAATTACAAAGATTAGTAAAATTAAACATTCGAAAGGTGTTGAAATTAAAACTTGGATTACACAATTAAACATTGTATTCATTTTGTGCTGAAAACCCTTATAGGATATTCACATGCTTTGCAGGAACCTTTCCTTAATGTAGGTTAAATAAGTCTCCCCAAATTTCAGGGGGGTCAAAAAAAGGGAACTCCATGATTGAATATTGTACAGAAATAAAATGCTTTTATTACTAAGACGAACGGGCCTCTTCCGAAATTTCAGGGAGGCCACGCCCGCTGCCTCCCTCTCTGCGCCATTTCCGTCTTTATTAATTGTGATGGGGGGGGAAGAACACCAATTAATTTGTTTGTTCATTTCTGTGCGTTCACGAAGGGAGAAACCTAACGCTTTTATGCATGTTCTTTGTTCGGCAGATGATCAGAGAGGTTGCGTCTCCTTTTCATTGCAACGAACTAAGCATTAATCCATCGGGAGTGAATGCGGCTGGCCTTTCATTGTATCGAGGACTAAATGAAATCATGAGGCGGAAGGATAAACGAGTATAACAAATATTTCTTAATAATAGTGTATTCTTGTAACCAGAATAATATTTAGTGGAATACGTGTATGTTTCCCAATCAGTAAAAGTATGCAAAAACCCACCACAGGAGAGGCTTTATGTATCCTCTCATGCTGCTTAAAACCAAACATTTCCCACAATTTTATTCTTCATAAGCTGAATTCCATAATCCCGATTTTCTTTTAAGTTTTTCTCCATTAAGTCTAAATTCCACATTACATTTATCTCATTTTTTCAGCCCACAACGAAAATTTCCTCTAATTCAATGCATATATCCTATTCATTTAAGTTTTTTGACGAAACCTGTGACCCAATAATATATTTTGCGATTCATATTTTCATAACATAAAACATACACATATTGCACACCCACAGCTCACTTCACTTCATGCCTACGTCTCTAATAATTCTACTCAAATATAAACTCTATAGCTCAAGCCTGAATACACAAATAGCATCAATCATTCCAACAACCGTATAAAATATACCTATCTCCTATTTAGAAGAATTCCTAATATTGTTGAAACTGATAACTAATTTAAAAATCTTGTTAAGTCTTTCGTTCATTTTAAAATATATAGTTTAAATTTTATGTGAAAACAAAAATAGTTTAAAAGTAAACACATATATATGATATAGTAAACAACCTACATTGTATATATCTACAAAAATAAATATATTTTATAAAACAAAAAACTGGTCACCTTTTTTTAAACAATTCTTACCATGTTCCATCTTGATCATCACCCGACTTGTCCTGGATCGAATTAAAACACACTCAGAGATATTCGCCAAGTAAGTCGCTCAAACCAGTTTTTTGAATTTCGCACAGTACCGGCACGCCCACGAAGCAAAGCCGCATGCTACCTCCTTCACGACGCGAGCTACGACCGCGACCCACGAAAAACTGCTTTGGAAGCGATACAACATCGTTCGGCCAAAGAAATCGATTTAAACATTCAAAAACGGGGAGGGGAGTAACGAGTAGCCACTCCGGAAAACGCGGATTAACGGAGGGGAGCGCGGCGGGCAGTGTTGTGGTGTGGTTAAGTGGTGTGCTGCGGGAATTGAGGCTGTGTCGCGGCGGTCGACCCGGTGACCGCCGACGACGCACCGGCGACGCACGGCGCCTGCGGCGGCGCGCGCTTTGGGTGGTTGGGTCGTGGTGACGGCTGCGGGTGCGCGTGTGGGTGGCGCACCTTGATGCGGGGCGGTGCGTGAAATTGCGGGACGGTTGTCCCAGTGGTGTATATATATATATAGCGCGGCACGTGGTTGTGTCTTGTAGTGATGGTGGCCTCGGCGTGGCGCGTGCGGCGTGGGCGTGCGCGGGTGCGGGGTGCGGGGCGGCGGGTGGCGGGTGGCGGTGGCGGCGGCGCTGCGGCGTGGCGTGGTGGCGGACGGGCGGCGGGGTGCGGGGTGCGCGACGCGGCGGCGCGCGGTGCGTGCGGCGGCGGCCGGTGGCGTGCTGGCGTCGTGCGCCGGTGGCGTAGCGTCGCAGTCCGCGATCGTGCTGGCCGGTGGCGGGGGTGCGGTAGGTGGCGGGGTGGCGGGGTCGGGGTGCGGTGCGGGTGCGGGGCGGAGGGGTGCGGTGTCCTGGTCGGTGGCGGTCGGTGCGGTGCGGGTGGCCGGTGCGTAGCGTCCAGTCGCGGCGATAGTCCCGGTGCGCGGGTGGCGGGGGTCCGCCAGTGCGTGCTCGTGCGGTTGCGGTGCGCGGCGTGCGGTGCGTGCGCGCGCGCCGGCCGGCGTGGCGCGGCGCGCCGGGCGCGGCGGCAGCGCGCGCGCGCGCGCGGCTGGTGCGCTGGCGGCGAGGAGTAGCCTGTAATTCCTTTCGCGCCGGGCCGGCCCAGCCCAGCCCTGTTGGGCCCGCCCCTGCGTACTGGCGTCCCCGTTGGCGCGCGTCTCCGCATCCCGCCCCGCCCCTCGCAGCCGCTGCCGCGCCGCGCCGTCGCCGCGCCGCCCCGCCTGTCTTCCGGAGGCTCCGCAGGCCACCGTGCATCCACGGCGCACCACGCGTGCGTGGAGTTGATAGCGGCTACGGCTCCGCCGCCGCGAATGCGCGCGTGGTAGCAAATGTGTGTTCCAAGAGTATAACTACGAGACTACGCAGAAAAAC
>BOPP01000030.1:1597963-1617350 GCA_017312745.1 Gryllus bimaculatus
CACCACCGCTCCCGCAATCACCACCACCGCACCCGCCATCACAGCTGCCGCCACCACAACCGCCACCGCCGCCGTCACCACCACAGCCACCGCCGTCGCCGCCGTCGTCGCCAGCCCCTCCACCCCCCAGCTCCACCACCACCACTACCACCACCACCACTGCCCGCCGCGCTCCTCCCGTTATCCGTGTTCTCCGCGCGTGGCTACTCGTCTCTACTCCACCTCCCCGGCTTCTGAATGTTAAATCGATTTCTTTGCCGGGCGATCGATTGTATCGCCTTTCCAATAACACGTCTTTTCCGTGAGTCGCGGTCGTATCTCCCGCGTGTGAGGAGGTAGCATGCGCTTTGCTTCGGTGGGCGTGCCGGTACATGTGCGAAATTCCGAATAACTGGTTTGAGCGACTTACTTCGCGAATATCCTCTGAAGTGTGTTTACTTCGATCCAGGACAGTCGGATGAATCACGATGGACATGTAAGAAATGTTTAAAAAAGGTCGACCAGTTTTTTGTTTATAAAATATATTTATTTTTTGTAGATATATACAATGTTACGTTGTTTACTATATCATATATATTGTGTTTACTTTTAAACTATTCTTGTTTTCACATAACATTTAACTATACTATTTATAAAATGACACCGAAAGACTTACAAGAACCTTTTAAATTAGTTATCGTTTCACAAAATATTAAGGAATTCTTCTAATAGGAAAATAGTATATTTTTAATACGATTTTGGAAATGATTGATGCTAGGTTGTGTATTCAGTGGCTTGAGCTATAGAGTTTATATTTGAGTAGAAATCATTTGAGACCTAGGCCATGAAGTGGGTGACTCTGGGTGTGCCTATGTCTATATTTATGTCTAGGAAATATGAATCGAAAATATATTATTGGTCACAGGTTCGTCAAAACTTAATGAATAGGTAATATGCATCGCAATTAGAAGAAAAATTCTTCCGTCTGTGGGCTGAAAAAATGAGTGAAGTAAATGTTGATTTAGACTTAATGGAGAAAACCATTAAAGAAAATCGATTATGGAATTCAGCTTTATGAAAAATAAAATTGTGGGAAATGTTGGTTTTTTTAGCAGCCTGAGAGGATACATAAAGTCTCTCCCCTGGGTGGTTTTGCATACTTTTACTGATTGGGATACATACACGTATTCCATCTAAATATTATTCTGTTACAGAAATACACTATTATTACAGAAATATTTGTACATCGTTATCATTCACGCCCTCATGATTACATTAGTCACCTCGATACAATGAAAGGCAGACGCATTCACTCTCGCATGATTACATGCTTAGCCTCGTTACAATGAAAGGCAGACGCAAACACCTCTCTGATCATCTGCTCGAAAAAAAAGAACATGCATAAAAGCGTAAGCGTTCTCCCTCGTGAACGCCCAGAAATGACACAAACAAATTAATTGTGTCTCCATCACAATTAATAAAGACAGGAATGCGCAGAGAGGGAGGCAGCGGGGCCGTGGCCTCCCTGAACATTTCGAAAGAGGCCCGTTCGTCTTAAGTAATAAAGCATTTTATTTCTGTACATACTTTCAATCATCGAGTTCCCCTTTTTTTGACCTGACAATTTGGAGAATTATTTTACTACATTAAGGGAAGAGGTTCTGCAAGCATGTGAATATCCTATCAAGGGTTCAGCACAAAATGAATTACAATGTTTAATTGTGTAATCCAAGTTTTAATTTCAACCACCTTTCAGAATGTTTTATTTACTATCTTGTAAATTTCGGAGACATACGAAAATTTTTAAAAAAAATGTGGGGGGGGGCAGAAATGTAACTCCCTGTCCCCTCCTGGTATTTCAGACTGCGCACGCCTATGACGAAGAGCAACGTTACGTTGGCACTGGCGAGGCGCTGCGCCCCCGTGACGTCGCAAGTGGCCTTTTCCAGCGCCGCCGTTTCGCCGCGGGAGCCGCGTGGAAACATGGCAGTGCGCGCGGGAACAAATAGCTCGTTAGCGTCCGCTTTCGCTTTCCTGGGAGCTTTGGGAAGCGATCCCGCGCCTCCGCGCCGCGTCGCCCAGCGCATTCTTTCGATTTTGCAAGCCCCCGCCCGCTTCCATCATAACCGCCGTGATCTGATAAAAAAAACGCGCGCGCGCATGCGCGTTAGCCTCCAGTGGCCGGCGTTTCGCAAATTTCGCACGGGGCAGCTGCGCCGCGCCGTGGCGCAACAGTGGGTCGAAATGACCCCGAAAGTTTTCATTCCCTGCGAATTCCAAATCTACCTACTAACTGGCGCACGTTAATGAAAGTAAAGCAACTGAAAAAGAATCTGGAGCTTTACACGAGCATTTTTGTACGTTTCAGTAAAATTTCTAAGTTTATTCACCAGGTGAGAGTCATTGTAAATTTGGTTGCAGCGATATTTGGTATTGACATGCAGAATGAACGCCTTTGAAACTATTTATCCATCTCTTGAACAGACTTTAAATTATAAACGGAGGTTATCAACTAGACCTGCATTTTTTTAGCTTTAAAGTTGTACCTAATGCGTAAATACATCACGTCTCCAGTATCGTTGCCCTGGAAAATGATTTAATAATTTAATAAAGAAAATCGATTTTGGAATTCAGCTTTAGGAAGAAATTTATGAAAAATAAAACTGTGGGATATGTTGGTTTTTAAGCTGAATGAGACAATTTGTTAAGTCTATCCTCGTGTATGTTTCCCCATCAGAAAAAGAACCGCATCAAAACATAATTCTATACAGAAATATTAGTATATAGTTATCATTCATGCCCTCACGGTTACATGATTCACCTCGATACAGTGGAAGGCAGACTTAAACCACCTTTGAGATGATCTGTTCGGAAAAGAAAATAACATGCATAAAGGCGTAAGCTCTTCCCTCGCTAACGCTCAGAAATGACACAAGCAAATTAATTGTGACACCGTCACCGTTAATAAAGACAGGCTTGCGCGGAGAGGGCGTAGCGGGTCCGTGGCCTCCCTGAATATTTTGAAAAAGACCCGTTCGCCTTAATAAAGCATTTTTTCGTACAATCGTTACGTTCAATCTTTGAGTTCCCCTTTTTTTAACCTGACAATATGAGGAATTATTTTATTACATTAGAACATTTACATTTAATTTTACATTTACATTTCATACTTAATTTTGAGTTCCATTCAAATACAGTAAAATCTGTCTAAACCGGAACCTGTGCAAGCCAGAAATCTGCCTGACCGGAAAATTTCTCCGGCCTGTGAAGTTAAATAGCATTTTACACAGAATAAAACGAATCCTCTCCAACGCGGAAACTGAACGGATTTTCATGTCCTGCAGGAAACATATCTTAATAAAACAGAATTCCTGTGAATTTAATGCAATTGGCAGAGAATCCCGAGATATTCATAATGAAATAAATGCATCTGCAAGTTTGTTTTAAATTCTCTATCTCTGAGTCACGCGATTTAGTCGTGGCAACCGGACATTGAAGTAAGCTCAGCTGTCAGCGGAGAATGCGACCTTGGGGTTGCTTATCTCTCAAAACGTAGACCGTAGGGGAATTCCCTTTCTCTCTACTCTCTGAGCGCGGAAAAAAATTGAAAATCATAGCCCCTCGACCATATACGCAATACTGAAGGCCATGCGAGGGTATTGGAAAGTCATAGTACTGGGTTGAGACGCGTTGTGCGTTGAAAGAGTCAGCAAGATGTCCGAATATAACTAGTGTGTATTTGTCAACTCAAAAGAAATCAATGAAGAGTATTTAATATTCATTTATTGGCGATTTCTTACATACATACGTTATATGTTAATGTATTTCGATAATTATAATAAAGGCATGTTATTTACTAGCGTCAGAGCTGAAACGTCAATATCTTAAGTGTTATAAAATGGACAACCTTACATAAAACGGAAACCCGCCTAAACCGGATTTTTCTGTGTCCCGATCGATTCCGGTGTAGACAGATTTTACTGTATAGAGAGGCAGCATTGATCAGCTTCCATGCAAATTGGCATCAAATCGTTTGCAAATAAATTTCCAGATTTTATTTCAGTTAATAAAATATTTAATGTTTAAGTTTTTGATTTTTGATAATAAAATATTTCGATTTTGATTTGCAAACCGGTCCCAACGGTTATAGTACACTACTTTTATTCAAGAGCAAGATGAATTAGCCCGCGTTGGCCGAGTAATTATTTATCACAATTGTTTATTACATCCTGCACTGTTCTGCCCTTGTCTCTCCTATCCTGGTCTGATCTCTAGTCAGGCATGGTCTGACCTGACATGGTTTGTCCTGCTCTATTTCTTTCTTCCTGGTCTGTCCTTTCCTGGACTGTCCTGACGCGGTAGTCTGTCTTGCCCGGCTCCGCACTATCCAAATTCACCTCCTTCATCTTTCTCCCCTGCTCTACATTTTCGGCCCTCACCTGGCCTCGCCCCGTCTCTGCCCGCCCGACCCTACTATGTTTGCTACGATCACTGTTGCTACCATCATTGCTATGGGCATTTATATAAAGATTCATTGTTGCAAAATCCCGTCAAGATTCCAGTGACAAATTTGACTTT
The DNA here is from genome assembly GCA_017312745.1 of Gryllus bimaculatus. Lineage (NCBI taxonomy): Eukaryota > Metazoa > Arthropoda > Insecta > Orthoptera > Gryllidae > Gryllus > Gryllus bimaculatus. The sequence continues at coordinate 1,602,521 of BOPP01000030.1, forward strand.
CAATTGCTCCAGGTCTAATCGTACTCCAATAGTTGCATGAATAAAATCACATTTAATTGAAAACTATATGGACTTTCAGAAACGTGGAATTCAATTTTATGAATCTCCCACCATTTCCGAGATAGTCGCAACACTGAAAAAATGCACACTTACATTTTGGTAGGAAAATGAGGGGGGAGCTTTTACGAAATCTCAAGTTGATATTAATCTTTTATCTTGTTTAGAAGATTATGTATAAAATATTTCATTACAAGATCTAAATAAAAGTGTAGATTTGTGTAAAAAAACAAACATTTTTATTTACATGATACAACTCTTTTTTTAAACGATTAAAAAAAGAAACCTAAAATATCCTTGACATTCGGCGACTCTACATTTCAGAGAAAACTCCATGGAAAGCAGATTTAGCCTTTCTCATGATTAGCCAGATCAGACAAACAAAACTCGTAAAATCAATTGAATTCTTTTTAAATAATCTAAATAAGCACTAGCGATTACAAAAACAGTCATGAAAAAGCACAGACTTTATTTATTTATTTATTTTGTGTGTTTATTCTTTTATATATTTATTTATATATTATTTATATATTTATTTATATATTTAATTAACTTGTATGCACGTTTCAATCTATTTCAATTCAGTGTGCTGCGGTGCGGTGTGGACACCGTGTAGCGCCCTCGTGTTCCCGTGCGTTGGGAAATGTCGGGCCATAAAGCGCCGCGTGGCCGCGCAGCGCTTGGGAACGCGCGGTGACATAAGCGCAACGCCGCGCGCCCTTCCGGGATGGCTTTTTATTTCTTTGCGCCCATGCTGGCTTGCGCCCAGCAACGGAGGGCCACGCTACAAGCACACAGCAGTGCACCATATCACGCTCTTAGGCTCTTTTTTTTTATTTTACTGCGTTTACTCTTTGGCCCCCTGCTTCAACATGGGACCTGGTTGTTTCCACACCGCAACGAGTCTTTGGCTTACAGCGCAAAAGGGTCTGGCAATAGAGCGCGGTCTGGCAATAGAGCGCGGTACGGCAATTATTTGCTGCAATTAATTTTATGAATTTCGCGTGTTATTAAAGGTACGCAAGATCAGTCAATTCGTGACACTATTGAATGCCTTATTCATGATGTTCAGAGATTTTCTTTTAATTTAATGATAGATTTGTTGATTCAAAATGTGCATTTGAATAGTTCTTTGTGTAAAGTTGGCCGTTCTGGAAGAAATTCTCTTTTTGATGTCTTGTGCACACGATGTGTGCAATGATCTTCCCACCAGCATGGGAGTTATACTGCGATGTTGTGAATACGTGTGTGTGTGTGTGTGTGTGTGTGTGTGTCAGTATAAGAGTGTAAATTCATTCATTATAGCAATGTATACTAGGGTAGTGAGACTTTCGAAATAAAATAGTGGCAGCGATAACAAGAAAGATCATGAAATCAATCAGTGGAAAACTTGTCCAAACGTTAGATCTTGTTACGATCACAGTATTTTCGAAACGTAGTTCGTTTTTCTTTTGTACGTACTCTATTATCTCAATTGTCTTCATTGTTGTAGAAAAGTCAGTATTCATTATCGGGGTGCAAGGTCTTCTTTCGCTTGGTTTCATGTCAGTCCTGTTGATAAAATTTTGTAACCAGCACTGTTGTTATTCTTGTTAGTAAAAAATGTTCTTTAGACATCGTTTGCATAATTGTGCCGTCCAAATACACATGTATACTCGACCCTTTAATTTCTTAAGCACTCTGTGAATCGAGTTCTACGCGCTCGAGGTAGCCATAAAAAGCGACTCCTGCTTGTGAATGATATTTTGACACATATTCAACAAACTCTTCACGGACACACTTAGGTCAAATAACTTTCAGATAAAACCCGCCATGAAGTATTTGAATTTGGGCGGTAAATTGCTTGCTTGTTATTAGTCTAAATGCTTTGTAGAGAGTGAATTTGGTTTCTTTCTTTAAACGATTGGCAAAGACAATAAATACTGGTCTTGATCGCAAATGTAAAACTTCTCAAATATGTTCATTCAATTGCAGAGCAAGGGAAATTCTTTGTACAAGGACTGTTGTATTGATAGAAATCAACTACTATATTCTATTTTACTGCTCATTACTTCAAGCAGTTGTACACTGTCACTCTGTTGTGGCTTGTTTCTCTGTCTTGGCAATTTGACAGTTGCCAAGTCATCACCTAGCTCTGTTAATGCTCTTGCTGACCAAATTTCAATATTTATGGCAGTTACTTATATCTACAGTCACAATACCATTGATGATTGATAATACGAAAGGGTTTGAGGGAAAGGAACATGCTGCTAGAAACATTCATGCATTTTTGCCCCATTCTTGTCGATCCGTCTTCCTTTTGATTGCTTCAGCTCTGCTTGCTGTTCATATAGTGAAATGTAACACATGTTATTTAAGAAAAAAATGAAATTATTAAAAAACTGATAGTCGTTATTTTTACACCCATTTTGCTTAAGAACTTGTTTTTTGCCAAAATTGTTGTTGGCATACCTAATATTCGAATCCAGCAAAAAGCACTAATAAATATCAAAACTACACCAGAACTTTCCGCTATTATCATATTTTGAGCACCATTTGTGAGGTTTAATTCCCCAATTGATCTGGCTCGACAAACTCCTGAAAATTCGAAATTAATCTTTTAATTTTTGGGGTTCTTTATATGAAACTCTATCAAATAATTCGAACAAACATTTTTCTTAATGAAATCTTGAAAATTCAATCTTTAAATTATGTCATGCACAGTTTTTTCCATGATATGTGTAGTTTTCAATGCAAGATGTCGAAGTTTCAATGAAATCGAGGCAATTAAAAAATGCGTAAAGATTTTATCAAGAACGGTACCAAAATCTCAATCCGTTATTTTTCGTTTTGTTATCGATTGTTCCACTGGTGATCTAAAAAGTAAAATTGAAATAATTTGTTTCGATCTTCACTCCCTCGCTTCATTGCTCATTTGCAGCAACCTGCAAAGAATGTAATTGCATTATGTTAATTTCTTGTTTGACAGTTCAGTATAGACAGTTCTTGTAATTGTAATTGAAAATGTAAACACTAATAGACTGAGAATTCTTTCAAATATTGTCTCCAACTTCACTTCAAGTGCTTGAAATGTTTTCGATGTATTTATACATTTTTGTTGAATTATTATTGTTAGTAACTCTTCAGTGAAGAGTGTTTCCTTATTACAAAAGAAAAGTTTTGTTGTAAAGAAGGGGAACATCTTCCAGAATTGTTTCGTGACCATGATGGAAAGCTCTCCGTTTCTTGAAGACTCATGTGATGTAATTGAATTTTTTTGTTCAGATGATTTCTACATTAAGTCTCTCAAAATGTGAAACTGATCATAAATTGAGTTTTATTGCAGTAGTGTTTCCTTATATTTGATACGAATGTACTCCAACAATACTGCACCGGTATCCAAACTCCATCAATTTCTTTTGCTACGAGAAATCAACATTATCTTTCCTAGGAACAAAAATGTCAATATCTGTTTTTAGAACTACGGTAATGAAATAAAATGACTTATGATACTCGTAGTATTGTGATAAGAAGTTGTAATAAGCTACAAAACCTGACAATGTGATGTCATAATTAACGTGCCCTCTAAGGCCATCAATAAAATATATTATTATTATTATTATTATTATTATTATTATTATTATTATTATTATTATTATTTGCGTATCGGCCATTTCTGACCAAGTTATACGTTCTCTCCCGAGCTCAGTCATATCCCGGAGATGGATTAATGTGTGTCATTATAGGTATCAGCTCTTCCGCTGTATCCCCTTGTAAGGCAAGATTGTTAAGCCTTGAATTATGAGGTGATAGGATGATGGTGAGAGGTGATCATGTTCTTTCTTAACTAAACCAGAATTCTCCTGTATGACCGAGGGGAAACCACGAAAACTCCGGTCTGGATAGCCGGCCCGGGGATCGAACACGGGTCTCTCGATGGCGAAGTCGGCGCGCTACGCACTAATCCACTTCGGTTATTGTTATTATTATTATTATTATTATTATTATTATTATTATTGTTATTATTATTATTATTGTTATTATATTACTTGATGATGTTACTATTGCGTTATTCAATTGAAAATTGACTAACGTGATTTTTTTGTTCTTCACGGTTAAACACTATTCCGAACAAAATAATTTCTTTACCCTGCAGGACTGAGTGGTTGTCGAACAACCTACGAGTTCTTCAGATTCAGAACTCTTAAATATTTCTTTTCCGAAAGTACAAAAAACCCCAAGAAAAGGAGTAGATTTTTTAAAGAAAGGTGACGATATGCGCCGCTGGTGTCCTGAAGGCTGCGCCTGTATGACGCTCACCAGCCCGGAGGCGGGGGGCCCGGCTCCGCTCCCAGGCGAGGGCGCGGGGTTTACTTGACCCAGCGGCCTCGAACCCCAGCGGCGCCCACGGACGCGACGCCCCGGGCGGAAGACGCTGCGCTTCCGAGTGAAACTGGCTGCGCTTGACCAACTTGCTGTAGGATGTTGATCTACTGCTCAAGCGCGATGTCCCCTTACCTTATTTTTGTTATTCAAAAGATTGTCATCGCCCGCTTTCGCATCTTGGGTTCCACGCAGCAAATTTGATGATGGCTGAGCAACCGAAAGTTTTTTTGACATTTAATAATAGAAACTAAAAAAAATGCATCGTGAATTATTCCTATAGGCGTGGTAATCTATATAATTCCAAATAGATTCTTTAGGGAACTCTAGGTTACAAAAACGATAATGTATCGATTTTATGTAGAGTTGTAGAGGAAATCGAAAACGAATAGTTATGTCAACAAAATAAAGTTACTGGCAGAGAATCTAAAATTATAAGGTTTCTAGGCTATAAAGTTTTACGTACGAGGTAAAAATTAATACGAGAGAGAAGAAGAGTCTTCAAATCTTAAGTAGTAATTACTCGTGAAAAAGAAGAATAGTGCTTTTTCCTAAAAATGATTTTCTTGGTAAAATATTTGTATCTATATCTTAAAATGTTCTATAGACATTACGGTTTACGAATGGCAAGGAAGCACCTTCATATCAGTGAACTGCTCTAAGAAAAGTTAATTACCACGCAAAAATAATATGAAAGAAATATATCTGAGAAAAATGGCATATTTATTAATAGGTATAGAAGGTATAGAAACATTGCATATGGAACTATATATACTTTATCGTATATAGACATACTGCAAGTAAATACGAGCATGTAAGACATTTAACAACCAATCGCGTCGTAAAGATAGTTCTAATGTCTTGTGGGATACGTCTAAATTTCTCTTTATGAAAATGCCTCCAATATATTCAAGTTTAATATGTCGGAAAGTTGAAATTAAATTCAGATAAATATGAACAACATCGAATTCTCCATAAACACTATTTTTTCGAATATAAAATTTTGTTACTCCCGTTTCTGACTATTCTATACAAACCGACGAGTCATTTAGTTTACGTTCAACTTAAGTTTTCTCCGACAACCGAAACCTGTTCTTGCCAAGCCAAGATGAGTGATGACTGGCAAGATCGTGAACCTGCAAAGTTATTGCAGAGTATGAGCTAATAGAGGTTTTTCTGGACCAAGTAAAGAGTGGAAACAATTTCAACGCCAACCGCTCTTTCGCGAAGTCACCAACCTTTCAGGCTAGCGTTAGAAACATTTTTGAACACATTTACTGAAAGTAATTGCTTAAATTATTCTCATATTTTTGCACATTTGTTTCATGCGTTGGAAGAATATTAGAATATCGAGAACAAACACTTCAGTTTCCCACATGACAATTCTTTTGATCTTCCTACAGACATGGTCTCTAAAACAACGAGAATATAAGTTAGAAGTAATGTAACAATGGGGGAAAATGTGCCATTTTTATAAAAATAAAATATTTATACACACATTTTATTTTTATTGTTCGTTTTTATTCAAAGAAATAAATATCTATTTTAGTTAGAAAATGACACGCTTTCTATGAAGAACAAACAACCTTATATTACTTATCACCTCAAACGAAGCGTGACAATATTAAGATGAAACTTAATTATCAATAGACGGTTGTTGAAAATTTGATGTATCAATGTTAAGGAGGAAATTATCCTGTGCGAATGGAGTTCAATGTTTTAAATTAAGGAATGCCCAATTCGTTACGGCAGAACAAAGACGGAACTTTAGAGAAAAGTAATGAGACATAAACTTACAAGTAGAGCCTGTTTTTTCAAATTGTGTATATTTGAATGTAAATGTTAAATTTCACAGTTATTATATACTCGAAAGGTTATAGCATATGTCCATTTCCCATTTTCTTTGTGTTTGTGAATAGCTTTTCTTACACAATTACATATGCCATTATCACGAAATAAGAGTTTTTACACATCTAGAACAACGTCATACTACTGCTTCTACATACTGCGGTCTTAATGGAAACTTAGTACTCGATAATGATATTCTAAATGAATATGTAGTTTTCATCCCACTTATATATTTTTTCTTTTAATATTAAACAAATTTTCTTAATAAAGGCACACAAGTATTCATTGTTGCTTTAGAAGACCTTGGTAGAAAAAATAAAATGCGAGTAGTGAGTGTAAAGCTCAATTCCAGAGAAAATGAATATTTCAGTGAGTTAGTAGAGGGATTTACCTTTCACAGAAGTGTAATCTGAATCTTGTGTCAGTATGCTAGAAATATTAGCTAATGTAGACGGATCATTTCCATAATGGCCACATCCTGTTTTAGAGGTATTCAAATATGCGATTGAAGAAAATATCACAACGCTTCTAACTCAAAGCGCAAAGATTATTGCGAACAAGGTTATAACAAAGAGCGAATGTTTTTAACAATAATGAAAATATTGGAAAAAAATCGATACAATATGTTTGTATCTGTAAAATAATTAACTAAAATCTAGTCAAGAATCAGCTGCAGTCAAAACAAGGAAAAAACAAACATATAAATCAAGCGACAAGAAACTACACATGTACAGTCAAGAAATCAAACCTGAATTTAAATAAAATGTAGTACATTTTCAATTAAAAAAGGCAATTTGTTAATTTTGAGTTATATTTCTAGAAGGAAGCACTCCATTATAATAAGTGTTTTTGTTGTAAATCAGGGTGATTTATTTTTTTCGGAGAGTGGCCCCAACAGGAGTTCGTGTTGGAGGGCCCCACCTAATTTAAATCCGGCCCTGATTGCCACCATTGAGTGAGTAAAGATCCGGACCCTGCTAGTAAACATGATGACGCGGGCGAGGGTGACGGGGGTGAAAGTGCGCTTGCTCCGCAGTGACGAGGTGTTTTCGCCTCGCGGGTGAGGTGGGCCGAAGGGCGAGGCGGCGGAGGACCTTCCGGATGCGCTGACCTGGGAGCAGATGGGTCACGGCTGAGCAGGGCCGCGCTTCACCCACGAACTCCTGGCCCCCACGTCAAGCCCCGCTATCGCCCAGACTCACCCACGCTGCGCGGTTCCCCTACCTGAACGGATCCGTGCTGATGCTAACGGCGTGCGCGGCACACGGGGCGGGCAGGGGCAAAACTGCGCAAGTTGGCGCCTCAAAGAAGTCGGAGCTTCTCACGAAGTACACAAGTTTACCAACCCACACTTCGCCACCATGTCATTTGTCAGTAATCTGAAAGTCGACAGGTCCATATCCACTGACCATTATCCGTGACGGCTCGACAATATGTTCGATATAGGATGATGTAGTAAAGGTATTCTATAACTGTCTGGAATGTGCTCAGAGGGTAATTTTGTGATTGCTTATTACTATGGACCGGAACTTTAAGCATTATAAATCTGTAAAGTAGGCAGGCAAAAATGCACTTAAAAAGGCCAAAACTGGCAATAAAAGGCAAAATAAAATCCATTCTTTTTAATAATAAATTCTCGATTATAATTAAAAACGGTTAAAAATATATAATTTACAACCAATTTAATAAAAGTTAAAGAAAGAAACTACAAAAAAAGAAAATGTTTTAACAAAATATCTGAATTTTCAAACACTATTTTTTACCGAAAACAACCGTTTTTTCTATTTTTGTGATTATTTTGTGATGTCTGTCAAACAAAACATAATCTAATTGGAAAAAAAAACATCTCTCAGCGTCGCCGGAAATTACTAGAACAAATTTTACGCACAATAAGTAAGAAGGATCCATTTCTACAACAAATGAATTGTTATCTTCTAGGATTTTCGAAATATCTTCTTACGGCAGAAGTAAAGTCTAGGCGTGGCGTTCCGGAGATCAATAAAATATTTTAATTTTTCGAGGTACTTTATAAGAAGCCCCTATGACATTTTAAACATTTTATACAAAATGTCTGAATCCTTTTTCTTTGAGCTTTTTGATCAAATAGAACAAAATGCATTTATAAATATTGTACAGCAACGATTTTCATTAAAAAATATTAAATTTAGAAAACTGAAAAATATTTCTATTGAAAAACACTACAGATTTTCATTTAAAAAGTAGTGTGAGCTTTACGCTCAACAAAATATCGTGATTTTTGCTTTTAATAAATAGTAGTGGTTCCCAGATATTTTATCGCTTACTATTATTAACTGTTTTTGATAATATAAACCCTTAATTTTAATAATATAAAGTCAAAGGAATGAACGAGTATATGCCGTACTTTGTTCATTATTTCATTGTGTGAGATGTAATCTATGTATTGAAAGCATTGGACATTTCGTCTTCTAGTAAATATGTGAGTGATAGGTTGGTGATAGAGTATACTATAGCTTATATAGTATATTTCGTAATCTCGAAGAGTCTTCTAAATGCAAAGCTCATTATTGACCAATTGTTGATCTGTATGTGAACGCTATGTCTTATTATTTTAGTGAATATGTAGAACTTTTCTAGCATCTCACACGTGCCTAATTTTTAGTCTGCATCTTTTCTACTCGAAATTTTAAGGTATGTCCCAACTTTCCTAGTCCTTTTTCAACCATATTGATTCTTGTGACATGAAGCATAACTTTATCTTGAAGTTTTCCTACACAATTTCGTTAAATTGAAAGTCTTTAAACGGTGTCATTCACTTTTAAAAAAATATGAGTAGTTGTTGAGTAATAACACTAAGAAGAGGCAACGTTTCGGTATGCAGCACATTCCTACTTTTTTGTGAAAATGGGAGACATTCGTCCATTAGCAGCCAAAAAACCTTTTTTATGAAAATACGTTCGCGATGATATTACAGTTTTAATGAGACTGAACGTAAATGTGTAAGTCATTAAATATTAAAACTTATAAAAACTAACATTGAAATAAAATAAAATTGTTGATATAGTAAGAACTAATTACATACCTGATGATAGTGAATAATGTCCAACTGTTCTTCTTTTCTAATTTCTTATTGAATATATTTGCTTTTTCATCCTGTTTTTGAATGATTCAATACCTCGAAGATAGGAATATTCTAAGAGAAAGCAATGACAAGAGGCATTATCCATATATAGTCCGTATGGTTCTCTACAGCGTCTCGGAACATTATCAATTTGTGGATAATTTATTAGTATCTAATAATTCAGTTTAATTTTCTATTTGGCAAGTGAAGATAAACACACTTATTATGCAACTCATAATTAACAAAATAAACTAAGAGAAGAAATAAAAATGTCCTCAAAATTTGTTGATTCGGAGTTTCGTGAACTCTGTGGCTATTAGATAGAATTTAAAGCGTCAATTCAACCATTCCGAGTTCATATCACGTTAAGCATTCTTCTAAAAGATTTGTATTAAATCGTAATCTCGTACATATATAGTTTAGTATTTAGTATAGTATAGTATTGTTTCCAGTACTTACCTTGCAATAATAGTCCTAATGTAGCTGAAATATGTGCAAATTGCTTTTATCTACAAGTATGCAAGGTAACACCAAACAAACTCAATGAAATGTAGGTGGTCAGCGTGGTTTTCACAATTTTTATGAGAATTATACTTACAATGAATATCCCCCTACCTCTTTCCTGAGAAATGGCATGACGTAAATGCATACCGAACTGACACAGTCGTTTAAAAATTGTGCTACCGTAGTCCGGGCAAAGCGAGAAGAATTCAAGGAATTTATTCCAAGAATACTGTGAGTAGAAAGCTGCGTAAACATTGGCCTCTGGCGCCACGACGCCCCGCCGCTTGGCACGTCCGTCAGTCGCGGTGGGCAACCACTGTCACCCGCTTTTATCGCTGCGGGGCTTCGTTGCTTGAATTCGAATTCCTCGCGAGAGAGCACACGAGCCTGACTGACAGTTCAATGACACGAAGCTGAATTTAGAGGTAGGGCGAGCGCGGTTACCCCGAATGCATCGAAGTTGTAGAAAAACGTTTTGCGTCATATCTTCTTAAAGACAATTTTGATGCATGATTTCGTGTTTATCTGGAGGAATAATTATTTATATTGCTGAACGAAGTGAGAAAGTGAGACTAACATATTGTGGCTGGTGGGGCTAATTTTATTACTGTCACAACCACATCGATTTCATTACAGACCGAATTTTTGTAGAAAGTGGTGAGGGATTTAATATATTTTCAATAGAAATTGTAATATGAGTAGTAAAGAAAATTGTAAATGATTCAAATGTAGATGAAGTAGAGAAAGATAGAGAATTTATTTTCGTATAAATTTTCGTGTAGGGCTCCACTTTCATATAATTGTTTTATCTATTTAGTTTCGAAAAATTATTTCCTGAAATAAAATATATTCAGTTCTTTTTGTTCATCCATAATTTGTTTTTTCGTAAAACTTCTGTTTAAACAGTCCAAATGTTGATTGAAAATACAATACGGGTACAATAAGCATTACAAAAAATGGAACATTTTGTAGGTAAGATATCCTGGAATTGTGAAAATAAAAATATGTTAATTTTGTGCATACTTCGGTAGCAATTTTTCCAGTTGGTGCCCCGATACCTTAGAGTAAGAATATTATCGATTTACGTTTTTTCTCGAATAGTAGTATTGTGTCTGGCCTTAGGTACTGAAGTTTTTATTTTTGAAATGAGTGAGTGTTCCTACAGACAATAGAAAATGGAGTGTCAAATGGAAAAAAGGGAATACTTCCGGCACATTTTCCTCTTTGAGTTGAATAGCGAGGCGAAGGCAGCGGGGGTGGCAAGATCCATTTGCGTCTTATGTGGAGATGGCAAGGGAAGCCGCACGTCCACGCAGTGGTTCGCTCGTTTCAAGAAGGGTCGTTTTGACATGAGTAACTCTTCCCGTCTAGAAAATCCTTCACGCTTTGCTGAAGAATACTTTAATATACAATAATCTACCTTAGTGAATCCCAATGTGATAAACTGTCGTTTCAATCATGCAATGGGTCAAATTCCAAAAATCGGGTGGGTAGGTAACGCACGCTTCAAGTCAAAACTACAAAAATCAGTGTGTGTCTTTGTGGATCCTTGCGTGCCCATCATTGACTATTCCTCCCCGACATTGTTTTTGGTGACGAGAAATTGATGTTTTCCGGGCACGTCAATTGCTATAGTCATTAGTCTCGTTAGAGTAACGCGTTCTTTTTAACGGAAAATACGGTGTCCCTCCTCGCTGAATAGTGAGATCCGGTGCAGACCTACAGGTTGGCTTGCGTGGGATTTCCATGTCCAAGTATCTCCCTCAACGGGCTACCACTCCAGCAGGGACAAGTTCTAATATCCCAACTGGTCTCCCCACGTGTATGACAATGTAGGGTAAGTAAGTGTAAGTGTAAGTGTGGGTATAATGTGAGATGATAGGACAAGGAAGATCGGGGGAACTGTGACCCGCGTCGTTGGGCATTTCTCAGGCATTCGCCTGGTATTGATCGCAGAAAACACGACCAGGACAGTTGGTCGCTACAATTCTCCAAACATCAGCTGAATTCGTCCTACATGCACAGCTAGTGTCGAAAATCCACCATCGTAGGTCCTCCCGGTCAGAGAAAATGTGAACTCAGCGGCAATGCTGGCTCTGAGCTAAACTCAGCCGGTGTCATGAGAACAGGGGTCTTTTTTTTAATATAAGAAAAGAAATGAATGGCTAAACATGAACAAAATATAAATTCTCCGTACCAATGCAATGCCCGTCTATAAAAAAGATAATGTTATTTATGTAATGGAACAAAAGAGGTGTAATCCACGAAGTATAACCATCGCTGCTGACGTTCATTACTAATAACTGAAACGTCTTACACTCACAATTAAAGAAAAACAACTAAAAATACTATGTGACATGATGCTACTGCAAGATACTCGTGATACCCGCCTGCATTCTGCTAATCTAAGATTTGGGTTGAGAAGTCATTACCCATCCAACTGATTCACCTGATATTGCGCCTTCAGACTTTCACGTTGTCCTCTCTCTCAAACAACCTCCAAGAAACTACGTTTCCAAGTAAAAATACAATTCACTCATGGTTTGACGATTTTCACTCCAAGCTACATGATTTCTGAAGGCGTCGCCCATACATGCGTCCTGCATTTGGCCAATACTGAGCGACGAAAGAAAAACTTGCGCAATTTTTTTTAGTGCTCGCCCTTCCCGCAGTGTCGATCTTTTGTGACACGTCAAAAGAAGTAATCACTCCTCCATGATCTCAGCTAATCGGGATTTGGCCAGCAATCCGTTGGTACTCGCCGAACTGTAGATAATGCAGGAGAACAGATCGCTAATTATTAACTTCTCTCTAATTTTAAGACATTAAAACAAGCTACAGACGTATGAACAAACTCGTGCAATTATGTTACTTAAATAACAATCATATCAATACTGAACAAGACAGTACAAAATTGAAAGCATCGAGAAATTTTCTTGTTTACTTACAAAATGTATTCAATTTAAGAAAACGGTGCATACAGTACAAACAAATTCGTTTTTAAATTAAACTCCTTCAAGTAACGTATGGTGGTACATATTCTGCTGCATTACATTCCACAAACATTGTTGAGATCGGTACATTGGTTTGTGTATACATTTGCTCACATATGTGCATATGCTTGCTTAAACGAGCAGTAAGTATAAGAAGATTCACGTATGAAAAGAACATTAATGTTCTGCTGAGGAAAAGGAAAAATATTTACAAAAAGATTAAGATAATCATGTGTAAATCTGTTTAACCAGAATCTGTTTAAACAGATTCTTAAATACAAAATCTTAATTTCTCTATAAAAGTTTTCAAAAATATGTAAAGGGCTAAGCGGCCGACCTGGCCAAGCCTGGCTAAGGTGGCTAGAGCGATTCAATGCCTCGCTCTGAATGGTCGCGGGTTCGAATGCCGCTGTGGGCACGGCTATTTGTTCCTTATCGCTTGTGTAGGCGTGTTGTTGCGGAAGGCCTTGCGTGTCTCCTGACTATAGACCGAGGAGCCCGCAAATGTGTCTAGTGTAAAGGTTTATATATGTCCTCATGTGGGACATAGTAGATACCCGGCTCGGAATGTCGAAATCATCAACCCTTGAAGCTGGAAAGTGCCCAAGGAAGAAAAATATAAAGAGCTAAGAGCTTAAGCTTTTATTTCAGATTTTGGAGCACCTCGTACACCAACTTCGGAGGTGGTTGAGGGCTCGTTTGAAAGCTTAGGTATTCTAAGAACTCCCGGGAAAGAGTGGGGTTCCCCAAGGTTTCGTGCCGACTGTAACACTCCTCCCTCCGGCTAACTATAGATGTGGTTGAGGACTAATTTTAATGCTTGGGGAGTGGAATAATCTTTAATTGGAGTCCTAATCGTCTACGATGACACGAGAGATGGCGAGGTTTAGAAACCAGCGTGCTAATTTAACGAATTCTTTGAATAGTTATTGACATGCATGAGAGTTCTGAATGACGATCTTGTCTTAACCCATAACGTCGAAACGAGTAATTTAAGAGATAATATCAAAACTTTTGCCTTTTGTTATTCGCAAAGCTTCAAAGCGCGTGGTCAGTAGTACAGCTAGTGCTTGGTCCGTTAGGGACCAAAAGGGCCCTGTTCGAAGAAAGAAAAGAACCCTCTGTTGATGAATGAGGTCAGCATGCCACCCAACGTTAGTAAATTGTGATAGAAAGAATAGTCCCCGAGACCACTTACGTTGTGTGTGGAGTCGCTGCCTTCCGTTAAATGTCACCCGGGTCCGACAAGCCGCCTCTAGAGGCCATGCACGAACAAGTCAAGCTCACGAACCTAGATTGCGCCGGTTGTCAATCTGTCGCCTTCCCATTGTTCTTCGTTTTATATGCAATAATCCAGGTAGCAATTGTGTCAGATTTACAATCAGAAAGAGGCAGTCTATTTAGCGATTCAGTATGTGTATTACAGTAGAGCGAGGCAGTATGTGCCGAGCTACATGGTGGCCATAAACGCGCGAGTGCGGGACACGAGATTTATTTTTTCCGGGCACATCAACTACTATGGTCATTAGTCCGGCGAGAATAGTAATGTAGAACAGTCTTTCCCGCTGAATGGTGAGATCCGACGGAGACCTACACGTCACGGGGTTTCACAACTCTCGAAGTGTAGTGTTTGTAACTGTGTGGGGAAATAATAGAACACGGGAAAGAAGGAATGATTGCGCGCAGTCCATGATCCTTGTTTTAGGGTAGTGTTTCGCCATTCGCCCGATCAAATTTGATCGAAAAAAACCGCGGAAAGATGACGATCAGTGTAGCAGGTGAATTCAACCTAGCGGTCTAGTTAGTGCCGAAAATCCACCAGCAACTGGACCGAACTCCCAGAGCCTCCTGTTAAGAGTCCCTGCTGTGACATCAATTGATGTCCCGGACCCACCTAAGGCAGTACAGCGGCAATGCTGTCTCTGAGCTACATTACCCGGTTCGTGCAGCTCACGACTCGCGCTGC
>BOPP01000030.1:1624249-1638599 GCA_017312745.1 Gryllus bimaculatus
CCCGGTTTTCCTGCAGCACGAGTTACTGAACTGGTTGATGTGGTTGGATCTTCGCTTGTGGTCTGTGCTGAGACCTTTGAGATGTCCGATACATTCGCACAAGACAATAAGACTCTGTTGATGCTAAATAATGAAATGTTCCACATTCTCATTGTACAATCGAATGTTGTGTGCAGTATTTTTATAACATACTGTAGTACCGTACTTAATTAAATCAAGTCGCAGCAAACTATATGTGGCGCGGAAATCTCAAGTGATACACATTTTATGTTTCAAAAATTCATGTATTCGTTCTCTAAACTGAAAACTAGCAAACCAAGCACTGCGTACATATCCCCAAATCATCACTAAATACATTTTATTTCCAGAAGATTTATAGTACTGCACCAAATGCTTGAAAGTCTTAAAAACTCTGCGATATTATTTTGATTTAGTTTCCAAGTTTCGTTCTCACTATAACACTCATTACTCGAGCCCGGATTTCTATGCATTACAAAACACCTAAAATATGTCATGAAATTTAAGAGAAATTACATAAATTCGTTGAACAATGAACTTTCTATTTTTAGTTAAAAATATTAATATTTATGACAAGACTTTTCTAAAACTCGTTCGTCCGTTTGTTAAATTAGTTTTATAAATTGAAATGATCTTTCTACTTGCAGAGATGTTAAGGGGAAAAATTTCAAAGCTGAAATGATCTGTAGTAGTGAAGACCAGTACTTTTTGACAAACTTTCAGTTGGTTTACCTTTTAGGGCTATCAGGTAGTATTACAGTAACTTTTTCCATTATTGAATTTTAATTCCATTTCATCGCGAGGCACTGATTGCGACGACCCATGCCCCTTTGTCCAAAATTTAGTCTTAACTTTGATCGCACGCATGGTACAAGCAAAATACACTACATCTGCATCAGTTAGCAACAATTAGGAGTCAAAAAGGATATTCATTTCTTTGTGGTAACTGATGGGATGTTCCACGAACCACGATAACAATAAATCCTAATTAACCGATTTAAAGAAGTTTGACTTTAATAAATCATTACCATTTTCTCTTACTTTTCCCCCAAAATACGCTGAATATGCTAAAATACGCAGAAACCGTAAAATGTGACAAAATATGCAAAATAAAATTCTTCAGGAATGCTCTATATGAGCAGATTCGTAAAAATGATCATTTTCCACGTAACAATTAACAAAAACAACATGCATTTCATACAAATTTGGGCTCTCCGCATTACCGACAATATATAGATTTCTTTTGTGTAATGAACTATTGCACCACCCAGAATTACATTGAACGACTACCTACGGATACACCGCTGGTTCAGTTAACATTTTATTTCCGGAAATCTAATCCAGTAACGTAATCCTAATCCGTAAAACTGAGTGAAAATCAATTGGAAGTGAAATCACTCTTCGAGGTGGATGATTTACGTCGTAAATAACCAAACAAGAAACGATTCGCGGACTGGTACAATGGTACTGGCGACTGAAGTGAGAGGCAACGTTGGACGTTCACTCCAGTGGGAAATAAAGGCTTCAATAGAACGAGGGGCCATTGTTAGTAAAGCATTCGAAACATTAGAGAAAACAAGGAGATAAAACTGAAATTATAATGATGATGAAACGTCGGTAAAACTACCAGCGACGACAATGACCGAGAAAGCCAGAGGCGATGATCATGATGATGGTAAAAGAAATAGAACACAAACAGAAATTGCTAGATTAATAGGAATATTGCAAGAAATTGATAGATAAGGAAAATTGTGAAATCGTCTCCTTCTTGCCTCTGAAATAGTTAAAATTGTCGTAATAATGCAGACAGAAAAATATTAATTGTCAAATAACAGAACTAACCAAAAACGCTTATTGGATTCCGAGACCGTGGTAACACACACAGTTTACAAGTAACACACAATTTAGAAGAATGTATCACTAAACAACGTGAAACAAACGTAATAATAATAATAATAATAATAATACATCACAGTTAAATCAAACACAAGCTAATTGTTACCAAAATAAACAATGTAAATCAAAAGTAATTAATTTAATTAAACTTCAAAGGGAAACTCGTTTACGAAATTACTACAATAAGCTATAAATATCCGAAAATGTAAGTAACTTCACAGTTTGCCATGCAGAGACGACCTGAAATGGTTAAATCATTAGAAAATTACGTAACGTCAAGATAAATTAAAAATGCTCACTGAAAATGAAGACATCCTTCCACTTATAAACGAAAAACACTAAAAAGATCTTCTTAATAAATAAATTTTATAAACCTTATTTTAGTTTAATGTTTACCTTAAGGATACGTGGATCGTGCTCGTGCGATCGGTAACACATTATTGGTTACACATTCTTGTGAAGTCTGATATGCAGAATATTGAAAAAACAAAAATAAAAAAATATTACATCTCTATTATTTTGGGTTGGCTTCGAAAAATCATTCATGTACCGATGGAAGTGTTGCAAATTAGCTGTGAATACGAGAGCGCAATCGATGAGCGAACTTTAGACTTTTAAGACCACGGATGGTCCGGTGCTTCTCCTAGCACCGGAAGCGCCAATGCGTGCGACACAATCTTGGTCCCCGACAAGTGTTGAAGCAGATTCGTCGCCATCATCAGCGCCGCCACCGTCGCCGCCGCCCGTCACCATACAAAGATCCGCATGCCCCCCACCGAAATGCGAGATTAGGCTTCCATAGTCGGAGTAACTCAATACTTGACTGTCCGGGAGACGCATGCATTTTTTTGCCCTGAGAGGGTCGCACAATGGCTGCCGAAACGTTGGCACCTGCACCTAGGCCGTAGCGTGTCCCGGGGAACCAAGCAGCTATAATACCGCAGCCGCTCCGGATGTCCGAGATCGTTAAGGCAGTAGTGTCACATAGCGATCTGGGATCGAGGGATTGCGAGTTTGAGTCCCACCTCGGGCACGGTTGTATTTGTGTTCGTCCTTTCACACTCATTCTCACCAAATCATATCATCTTCACAGTTACTATACCGTTAAACAAAAAAAATTAAAAAGTCATTTCCACCGCCGCCATCGCTATTCGCCGCTACACACCTCCAAACGCACTCCTCTCCGTCACCACACGCTGCCTTCTACCGCCGCCCCGTCGTTACAACCGAAACGGAAAGTGCCGCACCGCAGCCGCCGAAATCTCCGCGACAAGCGCTCGAGTCACGTTCCGGGCCTCCGGGCGGGCGAGCGTGCAAACGCGATCGGCGCGCTCGCTGCGGAGAAACTACCGGAAGAGTCCCACGGAAACAAGCGAGGCGCTTAAATCATCGTCTCTTCGGTTAAGAGGCAATTCACTCCTCGCAACTGTTGCGTCTCACGAAGGATGCGTGAAAATTGAACAGAATGAGATGGCTTTGTAGAATAGAAATTTGAGCAATGAAGTTCATGAAGATGTAATTTTTGAAATTGCAATTAAAACGATTAGAGATATAACACTATTGGGTATACTCGTTACTCGTTAAGATTTACTCGTTACTCGTTAAGATTTACGAATCAATATTCGTTAAGATTTACTCGTTAAGATTTACGAATCAATTACTTACAGGTTCTATACTGTATGTTCAGGACTATACTAATCCGACCAAAACAAATTATATAGCTTCTCAATACAATAGTGAAATGTTGTGGGTACATCAATATCTCTGCGCTACATGTCTGTGGAATGTTCTCAGTTCACTGAATCGCAATGTGGCTGTGCGGTCAAGACAAATATTTCCGCGTTGGTGGATGCTTGAACTTGCCACTGTGAAATAACGGGTTTATTTTTCATATAATAAATCGCTCCATCTTCATGTTATTACTTCCCTTGTATCATTTCTCATCACTTTCACTGTATCTAAATCTTGGTTGTGACTCTATCTGAACGGTGAGCCTATAAGTGCACCTCTGCAAAACGTCATTAAATAGAATCCCTGAAAAACAATCCTCACTAACACAAGCAAGAAAATAAATTAAAAAATATAATTTCATTGTTGCGAAGCATGTGAAAAGATAACATTTTGTTAAACATTTTCAGCATTAAATTTCAATAACATGCATGTTCAATTGAATAATAATCGATGTGTTGTTACAAAATAAATAAGAGATGGAACCATCGACATAGAGATCTGAAAGTAATGTTAAAATTCCTCTTCGTTTTAATTGAATGTAATGATTCAGAGACAAAATTAACGCATAGAGCGATCTCACCTAAGTACTACTTTGCATATTTGGTTGATTGCGAGTTTTTCCCATTTCGACACTTAAATGTTCTTTGTTTGTAATTTTTTTTGTCTCGGGCGTTGTAATTTGCTTCTAACAATGCGTTAATGTGAAATAAAATGCATTATTCGCAACACTATAATCTTGATGTTCCGGCATTATTAAATTATCTAGACTGTGTGTAGTAACAAGCATGAATGAGCAATCGTATGTGAAACACAAAACATGATTTTATGATAAGTAATTAAATGTTGAAATTGCGTAATTGCTCGGTTTCTCAATATGTCTGTAACATATAGCAATTAATATTCTCATCACAGGTTAAATTATCCGTATTACAACGTTGAACTAGTATGCATATAATTTTTAATTGACACTTTTTACATCCCGGTACTAATTGAAAGCAAGTTCATTAAAAATATATTAATCATGAATGTGGGATGTTTCTACCTTAATTTTCTATACTTTTTTCGGAACTTGAAGTGTTTTTAAATACACAAATTTGCAGTTCTATAACTACTTTCACCATAATAATCCAATTTTTTCTTTCCTATTTAATTTTTTAATGTTTATTAGTAACAAAAATGTCGTTTATAACTGAAAATTTGCAAACTTTAACAATCAGTTTCTCTTTTACGACATGATTGCACCTCGGCGGATGAGAATGTCACTGGGGAGTCCGCGATACTTAACTGCCAAGTGCTTCGCAACGCATCTAATGGGGGCCGCCGCTGGTCGCGCTTGGAGTCGCCACATTCCAGCGGTCTCTTGACGCAAAACGTCGGAGAGCGAGTCTACCTCTGTGCACTTCCTTATTGTTCTTTCCAGATGATAGGCAGCTACTAACTGCCTTCGGGAAAGAGACAGCGACTCGTCGACGACAAACAACGCGAATGTTCCCGCAACTACGAGCGATGTCTCAGGCATTTCGATAATATCTGGGCAGAGAGAGCATCTTAATTTTCATGGAGGAACTGGTCCTTTCATTGCTTCATTTGTTCTCACGACCCCCCTCTTCCTCCGTTTCCCTTGATGGTTTCCGGAAGAGAACTGCGACGGGACCACCGGCGCAGAGGAAGTCCCCCGGATCTGCATCGAATCAACATCTCACATCGTCCGTTCTCGCGATTATCTGCTGTTCCACATTCGTGCCTCCCACCAATGACGCAACAGTTACGAAATAATGCATGCTACACAAAAAGAAAGTTGAGAATGGCGTGTTTTGTTCTCTCAGTGTCCATTTATAAGTGTATTCTAGACTCAAACTATCGTTAAAAGTCATAAAAAAGAAAAGCCATTGTCTAACGACGAATAAGTAGCGAACAAATATCTTCTCTGCTCCAGCGTATTAGGTGCGGCTCCACATTTCACACATAGCGAACTTTGTTGTTTTTATCTGCAGTAATCAGAGAATGATCCGTTTCAAGATATTTACAAAGCGTTCTCTTGCTTAAGGCCGTCTCCCGGAAAGACAAAAAATTAACTATTGGATGATCTTCTTGAAGGTAGGAAGGCATATTAATCAGTCATTTTCAGACTCAATAAATTGTCATTTATCACCTTCTGTGCCCTCTTCCATGTATTTCTTCTCTTTTTACTTTCTTTGAAACAATGTTATTGTTTCTAAGATGGCAAACCTCAAATATTAATTGGGCCCTCATTGCGGAATATCACCACCCTCCACTTCTAGTCAAATATTCAATACACGATAGTGAATATTTCACTCAGTAATATGAAAAAGCAAGTACATTTACCTTGTAAAAAGTTTAAAAAGAATAGAATACTAAAAATCGTATCTGCTTCATATGATTAGAATATAAAGTGCTTGTTGTAACATGTGTAGTTGCTCAGATGTAATTCACGTAACATTTGCTGAATTGCACCACCTTAGAAGCTCTAAATAACACGGGTCCTTATCAGAAACAGAATCCAAATTATTACAGTTTCCTTCATTATTCATTTTTCAAGATAAATGGAAATGTAATATGTAAAACATGAAAAATAAGAAATAAAATATGGAAAATAAAAACTTGAGGTGTATATAATATTATATATATATAACTAATATATATTAAGCTGTCAAAATTGTGTACCTATATGTAATCGAGTATTCATTCGAAACCATTCAATGCACTTTGTTGGCGAAGATTTACATTGAATTAGCGTATTGAAAATTTGTATACGGTGTAAGTAATCGACAGGTGAAAATATATTAAAAATATCATATCAATATTGAAAATATATTTCCCTAATTAATTTTTGTCTGGAGTGTATTATACATTACATAAAACATTTAGGAATTGTTCTTGTATATTAGTTTGGAATTGATTGGAAATTGTATTTGTTCAGTATTTACAGCCCGTTGGTCATATTTTTATGTAAACACGATAAACTGAAAAATGAATTCTAATCAAACATTGTTGCCTACAACTAACACGTTACACAATTTTTGTGTTCAGATAAGCATGACTAAACACAGTGCATGAATTCAAGGCCTTGGCTTGCCTTGGCACATCAAGGAAGTTTCAATCAAGAGATACCTCGAGGTCTATTATTTCCGGAATGAATTTGGGACATGAATGCACTCACCTGTTATTGAGGGAACCCATGACAGACGTCCATGACATAGTTGATTGCAATTGAACTCTTTACTAGGAATTATTCGAAAATGATCCTCCTCCTTCATTCTATAGTTCTAAAAAAGAAAACGCAACATATAATTCGAAGGGGAATGAGAAAGTTCCCCAAATAATTACACAATATACTACGTACGAAACAAAATATTAACAGTCGTTTTTTAACTAGATTTTACTTTGTAATTAAGAAATGTTCATGTCGTTGGGTTAGTTATTTTTCATGTTCTACTACAAAACCGTGAATATATATATACTCATGCTCGTCTTCATCTGTTAACATGCCGGCAACTGCGACGTTCCACTGAGAGGACGGTAGTTGCTACAACAGAAGCACACGTAATCTTCTTCGAGGCCTTCTTACACCGGCGGAAAAGAATACGTAACGTAATGCAATGTGTTCATTACATCACGCATAAAGTTAATTTTTCTTATGACGCAGGGAAGAAAAGGGAGGTCAGCATCCTCATTCAGCAGTTGGGATATCCACGAAGGATGTTCGTGCTGAATCAACCTGTCTCCGAAGAGATCAGGACTGGATCCAGGAGTAAGACGTCCACACTTGAAATGGGTAAGAAAATGTTGTTGTTGTTCTTTCGACCAAGTCAAGGCCATTAACAACAAGCACTGAAGCGGCCACTTAAAAACTTCCCTTCTTTTCTCACTTCTTCCAAGTATCGATGTACGAAGTTAATCTTATGATTCACCATTAATATTTTTTAGATGAATTTAAATGTTTGTAGATGAATTACCATCTTTTAGTTAAATATGCTTTTTATAATGCTTCCAAAGATAGATCATGGTTTTGTGTAATTTATAAGAGTCTTTTAAATTGTATTAGACAAAGTACCGTATATGTCTGTCGTCTAGAAAAGGAATCACCGCACAAGGCTGCACCAAACAATTTAGAATGCTTGATTAAGGAAAATCTGGTTGATGCTGTTTAGTAACCGAGAAACCTCTGACCACCTGTTCGACTGTCACTCATTGTTAGACCACTTTCGGTTCACCAATCAAGACATATGAGATGTCATTCAACGCGTCTCGGTCTCTTGGTGGGAAAACTAACATTTTGTCCATTGCATCAGTAGCTCATTAAATTCCTCTTGACAAGAAAAATCGATTGACCCAAATCTTAGCCGGTTCTCCCGAGGAAATTGTGGAAGATATCTAGGAAAACGAGTGATTTTCGCGGTTTTACTGCCCCTTATGAGTACAGTGGTGTAATGTGCGTACTATGAACTATACTGTTTTTCTGGCATTTTCATGATTCGGTAAGATTTCAATCATCAGTTTGACGATAATTATTCCTAATTTTGTAATGAAACAAAACTTGAAGCAGGTATTTTAATCGATACTTTTCATGTTACTTTCTATGTCTGAAAAAGGGCCAACCTGGCAACTTTTATATGTTTCAATTTATTTATATTACGAATTTATTTACAAAGCACAAATAAAACTTTTCAGCATGAAAATATTAGCTGGAGGAGCCATACTAATCTAGTTATCCATATTACGCTCTGAGAAATCCAGGGCAAATACAACCCGCAATACAAATTACATTGTAACACACGTGAACAGTGAGCAATACTCCAAAACAGCGTTTTAGGTCTTAAAAACTGTTTTTGAGCCTCCGTGGATACGGAATTTCTATTCTTTGTAAACGACATAATACGACCTTTGGACGTTTAGCTAGGTCTTATGGATTTCTGTACCACAAAGCACGCAAGAAGTCCTGAGGCAAGACCCTTGTGTCTCTAAATCTACGTAAAAATATATGAAAGTGAAATTTAAATAAAATAATAAATATAAATAATTTTGTCCGTTAATAAACGTCTAGCAAATATTAGATTGTTTATCTACTTATGGTACCTGATCCAAATGATATAACGCCCAGTTCAAAGCCTAGCTGTTCAAAGGTGGGTTTTAGAACAAACATATTTGAATTTTTAAGACACTTATTTACAAAATACAGAAGATTTGCACAGTCCCTTCTAGTACTTACGTACCTACGCAGTCAGATTACGATATAGTGACATTAATAGTCCAAGTAACATGCCATAGAGGGTAAGGGCATTCTACTTTTCAGTAGGGTGCTTAAAAATTAATCTATTGTAATTTTTTTGTTCTTTACGACTATAAATTAAACCTAAACGTTTCTTTTAATACAAAATTTTCCCTGATTTTTGCTTAATGATGTTCTCGACCAAGGATTGCACTTTCACTTATCACTTAAACAGTTTAGCTGTTCTTTTCTACATGCTTGCCACTTAACTTTTCTTTTAATTCACTTGACTTATACTTCAACTTATTACTGAGAATTTTCCAAGTGATAGTATTTCTTACAGTTCTTGTCCATAAACTTCCTACTTCACGGTTTTATTTCGTCTTATCAACAAGAGTTCTGTCTTCCGACGATAGGTGGAGTTATAGAACTATAGTATAGGATCAAAGAAGAGGTGAAATAAAATTCAGATAATGCTATAAGGAGACTAATTCAAAACAAAGTTGACTTCCTCTCCAGTGCCTCGAGCGATGTCTAATGACTTGTGCTAAAATATCCAACTTGAATGACCTTTTTACGAGACATTTTTGTTTCAAAATTTTTTTCATATGATGTCAGTTTTTCTATGTTGTTTGCTTACAATTCCTCGAGTTATTTGTATTTGTTGACAATGAGTGTTCAATTAGTTGTCACTTTAACCTATCTTGTCATTTTGGTGAGGTATGAGACGCATCTAGAAAGTATGTTCCCCAATTTTTTACTTCGGAAGTACACGCACTTATGCGGGGAAATCGCTCATGCGTAACAGATCTATGACTATCAGTCAAGTGGCGGCCGGACAGGACCCACCGAGTGCCAGTGGCCCGAAATGGCACTTATCGTTGCCTGTGAGTTTCGGTCCGTGATAAAGTTATTTAATGCACAACACATCGCGCTGATCGAAATTCATCGTTAGCTCTTACTGGCAGGCTTACTGCAGGTGTTGACATGATCTTCCTGACACGGTTACTGTGATGCTCCATGTCAATGATCTTATACATACGGCGCGGCAAAGAGCAACAATTCTGTAGCAGTTCGGCTGGGAGCTGTTTGATCATTCTCCATACAGCCCTGATCTCGCACCGTACGATTTTCATCTTTCCCTACACCTGACGAAACCTTCCTGTCCTCCTGTCAGAGTTTTCTCTACGGTGAAGAGCTGAAGACGACTGTGTCACGCTGGTTCCAGTCGCATGCACAGTTCTACGAGAAAGGTATACAACCCCAAAGTTGATACCACGATGTGAAAAGTGTCTCAATTCGCGGGGTGACTATGTCGAAGAATAGCTCAAACGTGGCTGTACCTGTTGGCAATAATTTTTTTCATGTAACAATGTTGTATTTTGTTTCACAAAATAAGGAAACTTTCTAGATGCGCTACGTAATAAGACACGCATTTACTTTATAGAGGGGTTCATATTAGTAAAATTCATTGAAATGCTATATATACTACAAAAGATTATATACGTCTAATTAGACAAATTAGAAACAAGAAATGAGCGATATTGCATCAGATAGAATCATGTATCATTTAGAGATGAAAAGACTCTCGTTTACTAAAATGTATTTTTGCGTTTTTGCTTACCTCTTTTCGTGAGAAAGTTATAGGGTGTCGCGCTCAACATTTGTCGGATCATTTTCATCATTCTCGTTTCGTTGGTCTTGTGAGGAAATTCCTTGTGGATGTATCACGAACTATATTCCACACTACTTTCTAATTCTTTCTTGCTTGTTCGCTCTGACCGTTATAGCAAACGCTCTGCAACTGGTGAAAATATTACCGTATATTTGCAGTCGGGAGACTTTTCTCACCTGAAATATTCTTGCAAATATTGTAATCGCGTGAAATTGTAATAATATCTCAATTTTAAATTAATTTTAATAATTCATGAAGGGAGTTTCATAATTCATTCAAATTCAAATGTTGAATGATTTGGATTTTTGCAATGATGTAACAGTACATAACAGTGTACATACCTTAAAATGTAAGTTTCTTTTCTTGCAATAGTTCGTATAAACCAAAAAAAATATTATCCGCTATCACTGCTCAAAATAAAGAACACAACAAAGAGATAATAGTAGGAGAATATCTCACTATAGACTATAACACTATAGACTTAAACATATAGTTTCTACTGACTGACGATGTTTCTGCTGATAACTACTTCAACAATCCTTCAGGAATTAATTCAATCACCTCGACTGGGTATCTCACACTAGTATGAGCTCTAAAAGATTTAAAAATAATGCGAAACACTAAATTTCGGTTTGATAATTTTTCCACATTTTTAGTCTTGGCTGTTGTTACTACTACTTGTAACTAAATTTTATTAATAACAAAACATACGAATTAACAGTATACACTTGTTACATTTAAGACTCCATCCATTACAAGGCACCAAGTGAAGTTGCCATTGGGTAAATCTTTATTAACCTTGCATCAGTGGTGGGGAGGGGTGGGGAGGGGAGAGGAGGAAGGGATGACCTCCTCCCTCACACACTTTCTTCTTTTGAATGTAATTTCTAAATACAATATTCTCTTCTCTACAAGAAGGAAAATTTATATTTTTTAATTCATAGTTATCAGACATTGTCTTTAATCGAGTTTTTAAACTGCACGCGCTTTTTAGGCGACGTGAAAAGAATGAGGAGAGAAGATCCTGCTGTAGAATTCTGTCTATTGTCTATTGAAATTAAATGAAGCTCAGCGGGCGACGCCTGTTAGGCGCCCACCCACACATGAAGCATTTACCAAGACAGGAAGAAACACAGTGTAATATCTTCTCGCATCCGTGGCAGAACCATGGGCAGGCGGAAGCCCGGATGTTAGAGCAGACAGAACTGATATGTATCTCTCTCCCGTTTCCAATCTGAAGGCGACGGACAGTTCAATAACTAAGCAAAGAATTTTGATAATCAGTCAGTGAAGAGGGCTGGCCTAAAGAAAGTGTATTATTCTTGGTCTCCCTTCATACCACTTGGTGATAAATCAGCTGTGCTGTACTGATGCGAGCTTCTTTTCAAGAATTTTTTATTTCTCTTCGGTAACATTAAAATTTTAAGTCTCGGAATTTAGAGACGAAAAATCAGGGGCCCATCTTGATTGATCGTTAAAGTTAGCACTTGTTTTGGTAAAAATGAATATCGCACTGATTAGGCATAAAGGGGCTGCTAAAATAGTTCTTCTACCAGTGGCGATATTGCGAAGGTAACGAATATCATGATTAGATGTCTGCATGCAATCTAATTTGTTGTATGTTTCATTTTAATGTAATATAATTTTCATGACTTGTTTCCTCCTCTAAGAATCTTGCTTAAGCCGCCACTGCCTTGAGCAAGTGAAGAGCAAGTGGATTCTCGGAGCATCAGCGTTGGCTCTGCTGACCGCTGAAGGAAAACGATGGTAAAGCATTATGGTGAATGGTGGAAGGGCAACGGTGAAGGTGGTTGCACTAAATGACCGCCGAGCGAGCAGGGCTGCAGCGGCGGCGCAGCGTTCCGTTAGGCCCGGAACCACGGCCGTTCCGGAGGAATGTAACCTCCTTAGGCGACGCCCCTGGCGGAACAGTCTCGTTCGTTCCTTCATAACTTGATTGACAATTTTGCCTATAAGAATGATTCACAGATATAATGTCGTGTAAAGTGCAAGTCGTTGCTGTCCAACCTTCAATAGCCTGATATACCAGATTTGTAATAAAAAAATTGTACAATACCTGTTATGACAACATTACAACTCTCTTCTTCCTTGTTTCTAGATTTCAATGTTTGGAGGTTTAACAACAACTATTTATTTTACACAATGGCAGACTATTTTAATACAAGCCTTTATGAGTGGTAACATGAACTGATGTCCTGAGTTAAGTTTTCGATAGAGCGTCTTTTCGTGAGAGACGTGCGGAGTGAAATGGAGTTGTCAAAGGAAGACAGAAGTTAGATTGAGATTATTAATGGACCGCGTGAACGAGCGACACGGCTGTTTTGTGTAGTGATAAGCTAGGCCCACATATCATGAATGAAATGTAACTAAAGAAGCCATTCACTTCTCGAAAACGTAACAGTGTTATCCGTTTATCGTGTCGTGTTCAACCGTACCCGAAGGTGCCCGCAATGCCCAGTTTGCCAGTGTTCATTACTCTTCCCAAAATCACTCATAATCGCAATTGGTCGGTTGGCGACCGCTTGATTGAGTATGAGAGGGCGCGTCGTAGTCTGTCCGATGGGAATCCGTTCTCGAAGCATGTTTATCATCCTAATTCTTCAGTTATAGGGCACAACATCCGTATTCTAAAGAAGAGAATCAGCAAATCACTTCGTTCAATCGTTCGTGCAGTGTTAATCCGGCGGATTCTAGCTTCAGACGCTCGTGTTTGATCGCACTGACAGAAAACTGGAACTGTCGAAACTGTCATCTATCACTCGCTGATGCGGTGCTCAGTCACTTAAAGATCAGCGAAAACCCGATATAATCTTGAAGGAACCCGCAGAGGAAAGATCTTCACATTGTGTTTATTTCGGGCCTAGAACAAGAAAGTTCGCCTCCCGGAATATAAAGAGCAGGCACTCAGGATGCGAGATCAGTGCGGACAATTTAGAGGACCGCGAATCGAAGAGCGTATGGGACGCTTGATACGTATATGCAGTGCAGAACGTCACGAACCGGGCCAGATTATATTCCTAGCAATACAGCAGGTGGCAAGGTGTGTGTTGAACAAAAACAATCAACACACAGTTCGGGAGACAGGCGAAGGCAAACGGACCTTTCATGATCGAACACAAAGAAGCTAACCAAGACGGCCCAAACAGAAAGAGGCCCGAGGACCTCGAGAAGGTAGCCGCCAGGCCTGCGCCCAGGCAAGGGAACGAAAGAGGGCGGGATGGGGCCGTGAGCCGGGGCACAGAGTGAGGCAAGCCGTGAGGCTGGAAAGGCGGTGGGAAAACAAAGAAGACGCACCCACCAGAAAGGGCGGACGGGGCAGGAGGGCAGGAGCAGCAGCCGCGCGCGGAGGGACGGGGCCGGAGGAGGGAGGGGCGGGGAGCGCGGAAGAACGGGGAGGGCCAGGGGGACGGCGAAGGCCGGCAAGGGGAGGCCGGGAGGTCAGGGGGAGGGCGCGGGGGAGGAGGGCATCGGAGGGGAAAAAGGGGAGGGAAGCCAAGCGGGGAAAAGATGGGCGAAAGACGGGAGCGAAGCCACTCCGGGGCGAAGACGGCAGACGCGGGCGAAGACGGGCCCAGACGGGGCGAAGACTGGCGAACGCCAAGGGAGCGCGAAGAAGGAGCGAACGGCAGGGCGACAGGCAGGGCGAAGGCAGGGCGGGGAGGACGAGGGACCCGGGCAGGGGGCGGGGCGGGGGCGGTGGCCCGGAGGCAGGGGTCAGGGCTGGGGGGCGGGTCTCGCGGCGCATAGGTGGCCCTGGACACATAAGAGTACATAAGCGC
>BOPP01000030.1:1638624-1656746 GCA_017312745.1 Gryllus bimaculatus
CCCGCCCCGCCCCCGCCACGACTCACGAAAACGGCCGTCGGGATGCACGTTCAGCGCCCCTGCCTCCCGGTCCTCTCCCGGCTGATCCGCCCGCCTGCCTATCGCGGAGGCATTCTGTTCTACCTGTGCCCTCTCCGCGGTCAGATTACGTCGCTGACTTACGAAACTCATACACACGCTCGCGATATGTGACAGTTTCGACAGTTCCGTTTTCTGTCAGTGCGATCAAACACGAGCGTCTGAAGCTAGAATCCGCCGGATTAATCTGTCACGAACGGATTGAACGAAGTGATTTCTGATCTTCTTTAGAATACGTGATCGTTGTTGCCCTATACTGAAGAAAGATGTGCGTAAACATGCTTCGAGAACGGATTCCCATCAGGACAGACTACGACGCGCCCTCTCTCAATCAAAGCGGTCGCCACCCGAACAATTGCGAGTTATGAGTGATTTGGGAAGAGTAATGAACACTGGCAAAACTGGGCCTCTGCGGGCACCTTCGGGGTACGGTTGAACACGACACGAGTAAACGGATAACACTGTTACCTTTTCAGAGAGTGAATGGGCTTCTTTAGTTACATTTTCATTCATGATATGTGGCGCCTAGCTTATCACTCACAAAACAGCCGTTCGCTCGTTGACGCGTCCATTAATAATCTCAATCTAACTTCTGTCTTCTTTGACAACTCCATTTCCACTCGCACGTCTCTCACGAAAGAGACCTCTATCTAAAACTTAACTCCAGGACATCCAGTTCATGTTACCACTCATAAAGGCTTGTATTAAAATAGTCTGCATTGTAAATAAATAGTTGTTGTTAACCCAAACATTGAAATCTAGAAACAGAGGAGAAGAGAGTTGTAATGTGTCATAACACGGGTATTGTACAATTTTTTTATTACAAATCTGGTATATCAAGGCTATTGAAGGTTGGACAGCAACGCATTGCACTTACACGACATTAATCTGTGAAACATTCTTATAGGCAAAATTGTCAATCAAGTTAATGAAGGAAGCGAAAATGAATAGTCCCGAAATAATTGATATTAGTCTACTTCATTCAGTTCAAATCTATTCACCATTCAACTATTCAACTATGTATGAGTGAAATGAACTTTAGTAGGTAGTCCAGTCAGTTGGAAAATCTATATTTAAAGAGATAAATTAACGCTGTCGGTCTCACATTATTTTAATCTACAGTATTAATGGATAACTGCAGCTCGTTTTATAAGTATATTTATTGTGATCCAGCTTCATTACAATATTGAATATATGTTTAATGAGGGACCTTTCACAGCGAAGATTAGAAATCAAGCATTTAGGCATCCAGTCATTGGTCATCGTTTTATTAATGTTTTGTTTGATTTTGTTTACTAGAATTACGGTGGCAAACGACTTGCAAAGAGTAGTCAATCCTCCGTGCATTCTCTGTTTAAAAAAATAAGATTAATATACTGCAGCATCCGCTGGGAGCTGCATTAGATATTAAGCTGATTTAAAGGACGAATATGTTAACTTAATTAACATAAACATAACATTAATAGAATTAACATAAATTGGATCAACTTGATATAGTTTAATACCACTTGTGTCTCGTAAAATTAGTTATTATTGGAGCAAACGTAGATTGACTTCAAGAACACTAAATGAGAGACTCTGTTCTTTGTTGGATCTGTGGGGTTATTTTTTGAATTTATTCTTACTGGAAACTGGGTATCGACAAGCAAAGTAGTAAAATGTTGCGTGGGAGTTAACCAGACATGGAACGCCGTCATAAGTACAGAAAATGTTCAAAAGGTAATTAGGTTCAACTTCTCTTACTTTTCAGCAATCGAAGAAAAAGTTCTTTACGAAACTCTATATACACATGGGTATTGATAGCAGTAATTAGTAGAAACACTTGAGTAAAGTTTTCGCTGTAGGTCGCTTTTCTCGCTTCCATCGTAATGATTCCTCTAACACCCGTATTAACACCCATAACTAAGCATGCGTGTATGTATATATTTCGCTTTTTGGTCGACGTTTCGACTTTAGCGGCTACCTAACGGTGTCCCCAATGCATGGACCTATCTAAATGGATAGTCATAATTATTAGTAGTGATCTCATGCATATGTCAGTTAAATAATGAAGATATGCTCTGAAAGGAAATAACAAGTTTCGTTCTCATAGATACAATTCTGTTCTTCTCTTCAATGAGTAGCACTGGAAAGCGTTGGCAGCCGCGGGCCAGCACGTCACCTCTCCGTGCCAAATGTGGTGCGTTTCCGGATCCTGAAGCTCAGACTCCATCGAAGCCGCTCCCCAGCGGTTACGTTCAAAAGGCTCCGCTTCACGCGCCGCATCGACTTTCACGCCAAACAACCTCCAGCACTTCTCGCGGTGGAGGAGGCGCGGCGCGGCAGGCGGCGGCAGCGGCGGCAGCGGCGGCAGCGGCGGCGCGCGCGGGCGGCGGCGGCGGCGTGCAGGGCGTGGGGCGGTGGGCGGTGGGGCGGCGGGGGCGGCGGCGGCGGCAGGCGGCAGGGGGCGGTGCGGGCGCGGGGGGGCGGTGTGCGGCGAGAGGCGCGAGCGGTGACGCACGTGATGTTTGGTCGAGCACGTATCGCTTGCGCAGCTGCGGCTTCGCGTCCGTTTACACCCAGCGCGGGAGAATTGACGAAAGGGGCGAGGCGATGGTTCGACTGCGCCTTCTGGGACCGAGCGACGAATCCATCAGCAGAGGGAATTCGAGTGAATGAAGTGCCTGCTCCAAATGCTTTATCAACGATCTGTCATTTCCTTTTCATCTCATTCCACTGACACACTATCGTGTTGATCAAGAAGCTTTCTCTTACAGCATGCTTTACATATTGTTATGCACCCACTAATAATGTCTGCGATGCATGGCTAATGGCATGGCACAATATATAAATAGGCCATATAAATATAGCTAGTAATTTTATTATTTTTATATATTTTCCCTGAATTATTTATGTACATTAATGTATATTATTCATATGAAGTGCAAATTTGGTAAATCCCAGAATTAATTATAATATTCTCATTACCCCAAACGGATGGATAAAGTTCGAAGTACATACAGACTTAACGCACACTTCTGGCTTCATCTGGTCGAATTAGCCAATAAAATTAGCCAACACGAGATGACTAAGGTATTACTTTACGGTAACGAAGAATATTAGGTATATGTTAAACAGGTATTACGCGATGGGTGGGTCTTTCCAATTGCTAATGACAAGCAAGTAGAGTAGTTCCGTATTCTTCTATTTTTCATTTAACCCGATATCACCAAATTTAACTCCTCTGCATCTCATGGACGCTATAAATTTCCAAGTTGACGACGACGCTTCGACGTTTGACCTTCACTATTTAAATAAAACTATCATTAGACTGTAATGTGCATATTTATTACAAACACACAAGACACATTATATTATTACTATCATATTATTTTAGTCTTGTAGCTAATGCCAACATTAACCGAATGAACCCCGATATTTCTCGACATCGTTATTCATACAGCTTTATCTCCACTGTCTGGCTAAAGAGCACTCCTAACATCACACATATTACAGTATTTGGCGGGACACAATCCGTAAAAGGAGAAGACTTGTAGACGTGGTCGTGATACAATTTGAAGAAGGTTTAGTCTTGCAGCTAATGCCAACATCAGCCCAATGAATCCCAATATTTCACGTTATCGTTCTTCATACAGCTCTATCCCCACCGTCTGGCTAAACAGCACTCTTTACATTAGACATATTACAGCATTTAGTCGCGACACAATGCAAAGAAGGAGGCAATAATAATGATGATGAAAATGACTGTGGATGTGAAGGGAAGACTGAGTTATCGCTCATTTCTCGTCGTAAAGCAAAGCAAAAATAGAGGAGAAACGAAAGGCTCCTGGAAAAGCAAAACCGGCGCTGGAGAAGTAAAACCAAAGATGGAACTTCATTACCTTGGCTTCGAACCCAACAGAAATGATAGAAACCAATCCTCGTTCTTCAAACGCCGTTATTCCACCTCCTCTCGTAAACGGAGGGTTCTTGTGCAGCTTAATGGATTGTTTTATTTAGAGGCGATTTGGAAAGGCGACACTCTTTCATCTCGGCCTGCTGATGAGAATCGTAAGTTCGCGGAGAGATGCCGCTTGGGGTTGCGCGTAACGGAAACGAGCCCCCCTCCCCTCTCACGTTTCCAGCCAATAAAGTTTTTCGAAGCGGAGAGAAAGAGATACTGCGTCGAAGGGGAATAGTATTCATTAGAGCACAATGAAAGCTCAAGATACTTTATTTTTCCTCGGCGTTCACTTCCTTATTACAAGAGGAATGTGGTCACAATGCGTGTAGATAGGGTGTTCAATGCTCACAATGATAGAGTTACGTAGTGCTGAAGCTAGTAGTTTTACTAGGCACTCGAGGAAAAACAGTTTAAGTAGGTGTATCTGATCGTAAAAGGTAAAGTCAGCTTTGTTCAATAAAATAGATCGAGGAGAAATCTTTTTTTACGTTTATAATTCATTACATTTTACAATGTGATTATACAACATTTTCTATTTGAGAAGCTCATTTTTTATAAGAGCGACTATTAAAGATTGTATACGAAACCTATATCCTTGATAATATAATATAGTATCTACAATATAATACTTATTTAGATACATTTTTTGTATAAATCATCGGATGAAATAATGAGTGGTATTCAGTTATTGTGCAGGTGAAAAGAGGATACAGGACAAGTCCATAAAAATTGATGACAGAAAGTTGAGCCTCGTGGACATGTATGGTGCGTTACATGAACATTATTTTGTGTGTTTCACAGATTGTCTATTTTATCAACTAAGGGTGTTCTTTTTTTTCTTGCCTCGTAAGTTGGCTAGAAATAATTTGAAAACAAAACGACGAGAGTATGTGAAATTGATATATCTAATGACTCAGATGCAACGAGAAATGATATTGACCAGTGACAGCGTGGCATACGGCCTACGTTCCTCCACAAACCCTTCCTTGGACGGTCCATCCCCACAGCTTTCTGCGTTGTGGGCTCCGCCGCCTGCAGACCCGGTGCGCGGGGGCGAGCAGCAGCCGCAGCAGCCGTGACCCTGTTTCCGTGGATCCTGTTATTGTCGCCGGCAAGTGGCCGGCGGTCGGCGCGGAGCGAGGCGGAGCGGCACCGCGTGAGCGGAGCATTAGGCCGCTGTGTCACTGCGTCAGATGTTGGCCCCGCGCAGACCCCGCTCGCGCCGCCCTCGCCCGCCCTCGCCGCCCTCGCCGGCCATCGCCGCCCTCCGCCGCCCTCGCCGCCCTCGCCGCCCCTCGCCGCCCTCGCCGCCCTCGCCGCCCCTCGCCCGCCCTCGCCGCCCTCGCCGCCCTCGCCCGCCTCGCCGCCCTCGTCCGCCCCTCGCCGCCCTCGCCGCCTCGCCGCCCTCGCCCCATTTCGACGTTCCTTCGCCCCTCCCCATAAGCTTCCACTTGTGTCCTCTCCAAGCATTCTTCTTCCGTCGTTATTACGTATTAACAGGATGTTCATGCTCGCACCACATAGGAACTCGTAATTGAGTAATGATGACTGCACACAACACCAACAATATTTTTAAAATTCAGCATGTTAGATCAGAAGTTACCACAATTATTACAAACTGTACACTATCTCAGATTTTTAAGAAACCGTTTTCCATTGGCTCTGATAATAATCACTCTCATCTAGTAAGAGGCAAACATTCGGGACTCTTCAGTACGCATTACAGTGGCCTTGAGAACAACTTATAAGCTATAATCGAGTCATTAGTAGACTCAATTGTCCGCCAGCTGAGCGCATAGGAAATGTGCCTTTGTGCTTACTTCTAGACGTCTCGTACCAATCAGTCTCTAGTCTCTGGCTCTACGTCGCCTCAGCCAGAAGCTGCCATATTCTGAGCAAAAGAAGGTTCGACAAGAAACCGGAAGCCTATACCTGTCAGCGAGTTTCCAAGCAAGCTCAATGATGCTTTGCCACCGACAAATCCTCAGTTTATCTCACCGATTAAGAACGGGCCGCACCACCGAACTGCATAGCAGCGCCAGCAAAATTACGCAATGAATCAACTCTGTTGTAATAACAGTATTTACATATTTTCACTACCTCTGCAATCTAATGGAAAAAAATCTATCACCGCTCGGCTTAAGAAAATATACCCCAATTTTTTTGATTGAAAACAATGTTTTCCGTAGAAATATATTTATTCACTATTCCGATGAGCCTTAGGGCTTCCAATGGTCCCATGTTCTGTTGATCAGCTGCCTGTAGTGCTTCATGTCAGGTTAAACGATGATGATCGAAATATAATATATTGCAAATGCGTACCACCGGGTTTTATTCCCGAAAAATACCGCGAATATAAACAAGATTATTTCTATCTAATTAAACATATTTCTACTATAGACAATTATCTTTATTATCTAGCCCAAGTTACATATTGATGTAGATAATGCATACTGTGATGTCTTCCAACGGAATAAGAATTGCACACGTTGAAGCTTTCCCCAATTCCGCGTCAATCCTCCTCATCCTTTTCCTTCAACGTGCTGCGTACCATCCCAACTTTTGCCAACACACCCCCTTGCACTTCCGTCATCCTTCCGTGTGCAAACATTCTTACCGTCCTTATATAATCGCGATCTAGGTTATCCTCCCCATTTACTTCTGCGAACGAATATCATCCCGCACTTCCTGTTGGTACATGCCATCTAGCAAAAATCAGTAACTTTCTCACACACATAACTCTCTTCTTTCACATCTTTCGTCACCGTTTTGCCTCGCACCCGCACGTCTTATTCTTCCTTTATCGATTCTTACACCGACAAGGTGCAGCTGTACTCCCTTTTCCATCTCTTCATGCACAATCTCTGGTTGTGCAGTCATTTCATATTTTCTCCGTTGGTTCCTTCTATGCCTCTTTATCTGAAACCTGTCTCTCAGCAAACCTCCCTGTAAGTTCCTCCTGGACTGCCGCCCTCGCGCCCCTCGCCGCCCGGCCGCCCCCGCCGCCCCGCCCGCCCCCGCCGCCCCCGCCGCCCCGCCGCCCCCGCCCGGCCCCCCGCGCCCCCGCCCGCCCCCCCCCAGCTTTCTCCGCAAGTCCCCCGCCGCCCCCTCCGCCCCCGCCGCCCCCGCCGCCCCCGCCGCCCCCGTCCGCTCCCCCGTCCGCCCCCGTCCGTGCCCCCGCCGACCCCCCGCCCGCCCCCGCCCGCCCGCCGCCCCCGCCGCCCGCCGCCCCGCCGCCCCCGCCGCCCCCCGCCGGCCCCGGCCGCCTTCGCCGCCCCCCCGCCCCGCCGCCCCCGAATCCCGCCCGATCCCCGCACCCCGCTCGCCTCCCTCTCGCCGTCCACACGCCGCCCCCCGCACGCACACCACCCGCCGCCACGCACCGCGGCCCACCACCGCCGCCACGCGCCGCCCCGCCGGCTGGCCTCGATCGCCTGCTGCCGCTTCCTCCGCTTGAGCGCGCGCCGTTAGGATGAGGGCTCTTGCGCGAGGACCGTTTCCGCCGTGCGAATTATCGCACGCTGCCGAGGGAGCGTTTTATGGTTAGCCGGCGGTATCTTAATGGCGCCTACCTCGCGCTAGAGCACTCTTATGTCGAACCGGAGAAGAATTTCGGATTTTACCACTACGTAGACACGAAATTATCTGGTTTCATGCGCGGTAAAATTTTGGTTAATTCTCATGGTGCTTCCAATTCGTTTCATGTACCCGAAGAAATTTTCGATATTTAAATTACTTCATTGCTACTTGATTTACAGGTGCATTTATTGACAAGTTCGATAATTATTGATAAGAATACAGCAGCAAAAGTTTTTTTCTTTTTTCCGGCAATATTTCGTAGTCAATTCATTTTCATGGTATTTATGGTACAAAACAAAATGAAGAAATAGTCCAATAATTTACCCAGAGTATGTTTTTAAAATTTATCATTTCGTTAGTTACATATTCTTTTCGTTAAAAACTCCATATCAATCCACCGAGACTAAATGCCTGAGTATGCCGCATTTTAAACACATTTTAAATATTTTGTACGAAAACTCGTATTGCGAATTCGTATTCGCAATATGTTTCCTTTTCTTCAGATGAAATCATAATTGCTTGTTCATTGATTACTTTCATTTTCTTTAAAATAATACAAGACAATAGATCTCAAGAGAAGGAAGGAAATGACCACGTTTTGATATTCTGCTCTGTAAAAAATGTACCCACTTCGCTTAGCTTCCTGTTTACTAGAGGAAATTAAAAAGGTACGTAACTTCCCGAGATATTTCACCATATATGTCTTAATCTTGCCAAAGAGTAGACCTCGATAAGACCAGTTGCGTTGCATACCCACAGCTTTTAATTAGCTTTGAGTGTATGTCAGTTTCTCCAAAATGACCACTTGCGTATCCTCTTGCATGAGGATGATCGAGTCGTGCAAAAGGAGGTTTAATTTTTATGCTGGTAATCCTACTATCCTCCTGGCATCTTGCGTTGCGTGAAATTCTAATACATGCTGACTGGCTTAAGAGGCTCAGGGCATCTACTGATCTCACTGTGGCTTAGAGCGGGAGACTCTACGCTGCCTGGAGAAAAATTCCAGCAGACAGGTGCTCTGATCGGTTTTTCGTGGTTTCTTCGATCAACACAAGGCGAATGCCGGAGCAGTACTCTAAAAAGCGAGCCAACGACCGCGCGCGATCTTTTTTTCCTATTCCGTAAACTCTTCTTATCCCTTACTTTCACACTTGCATGGACTATATAGTCACACATGTCGGGATACCAGTCGGGAGCTTAGAGCTTCTCCGGGCTGGGGGTGAATTCTTGCTGCTGTGGGATATCTGGTTGGAAAAAACCCCGCAAGGTGACGTGTAGATCGCTGCCGGATATCGACATTCGACGGGGGGAGAACACTGCCACATCGCGTGAAAAAACATCCATCCCACTTACGGGGCTAGAGACAAGAACAGTATATCTGGGCGGAAACACGAAATTATTAATCGATTAAAGTATATTGGATTGAATCTTCTTTCCGAATTTAAAAAAATGTACCATCACAGAAAACTTGAAACCGGGAATATAGTCATCCATTATGGTTTCTGTGGCTCTCCTACAATTTTCACGCATGAATCAAAGCGCGAATTGCCATCAGAGGTTAAAAAACTAATCCTTTACCAGATGTACTTCTAGCATTACCCCTGCAAAATGCTATATATTTATCATCATCATTATTTTATTCAAATATTACTGACGCAGTTGATAAAGGTTCACGCATCATTACAAACTACGTCTTAGTCAAAACTCCACCCCAACTTCAGACAATCCTCTTCTTTTTTCATAAGCTTTCCTTTCCCATTTTCACAACTCCCAGTTAACATCCACATCTTTTAAACCCTCCTATTAAACTTATTCATCACTATTTCTACTTTCTAAACTTCCTCCTGATCATTTCTCACTCTCCACTTCCGTCGATCACATGTTCCGTAGACTCCGGATTCGGTATGTACTCGGACAACTGTTCTACTTCACAATAGCCCGCCGTTCATCCCTTCCATCCGTGTACGGCGGGATTGCATATTCTGCTTTGTTGGCTCTAAATTCCATGCTAATAGTTTTGGGGAGAAGAAATAAATTGTTAAACTATTGTAAAATATTTCCTAAACTTTGTCCCTGTTGAATCTGAAATTAGAATTTGAGTAGAGAAGAGAAACAAGACAATTCTAGGAATTCTTATGCATAATTTACAGAAGACATTCCCGAATGCCAATAACCTTTCTTAGAATTTGGACAGATCACCTTGAATGTTGAATACTGCCTACCTATCTTGCTTAACAACGTGTTTCGCAAGAGTCGCATCGCTTTCTGCGGTTAGCTGTCCTTGGCATTTCCACGAGTCTTCCCCGACTGTCTCTTTTTCCGTGAGGCACACATTCCGAACTATTGATCTGACGGTTTCCGTTAGCCACCATTTGTCACGAAACGTTA
Source organism: Gryllus bimaculatus (assembly GCA_017312745.1). NCBI lineage: Eukaryota > Metazoa > Arthropoda > Insecta > Orthoptera > Gryllidae > Gryllus > Gryllus bimaculatus. Next base: position 1,648,613 of record BOPP01000030.1, read on the forward strand.
TCGCACTTATTTAAATCAGAACAACAAAATACATCGCCTCGGTACTATGAAACCGGGAGAGATGGATCAGGACATCAACTGATGCCACTGTAGTGCGTCTGACTGGGAGGTCCTAGGTCCGAGTCCGGATGATTTTCGACACAAGCTAGTGACTTGATCGAACACAGTCCGTGGAGGAAAATTATAGCGGCCGGCTGTTCTGACTGGTAGTTTTCCGTGGTTTCTCCAATCAACACAAGGGGAATGCCGGAGCAGTGCCCTAACAAACGGGCCACGGACCGCGCACGATATTTCCTTCTTTCTTGTCTTATCCTCATCCCTGACTTAAAACAGTAAAATGCACTACACTACCACGCAACCCGGGAGATAGGTTGGGAGCTTAGAGCTTGTCCCGGATTGGGCAGTACCCCGCTGGGGGGAGATACTTGGTTGAGGAAAACCCCGTTGGCCGACGATAAGTCAGCGCCGGATCTCGCCATCCAGCGGGGAAAGACCACTACCACCTTCCAAGGGGGGGGGGCATTCCCTACACTCACGGGACTAATGACCTTAGCATTTCACGCACTAGGAATCACCAACAATCATATTGATCACCGGTACTTCGTAGTACTCGTCCAAAATTATTGCAAGGAAGTATGTTACATTGACGTGAGAAAGTTGAGTGGAGCAAGTAACGTGGAAAGACGGGGTCACGAAGATTCCAGCTCAGAGCGCCTGCCTCCGCTCTCCCGAGGCGCTAATGCAGCGGTACCGTTCGCCTGCGCGCTCGTCACGTTCCGAGGCCTTGGTGCTCTTCTGCGCGCGTCACGCTAGTCGCCTTCTGGAGCGACGAGAACTGCGCGGACGGCAACGCCTGGGTTTCACGTGACAAATAAAACACCATTTTACTCACCCGATTGCCTTTTATGCTGTTTACTTACTATTCGGAGTACCTAGATTAACTGGATCGTTATTATACCTAACGTCATAAGGATTTCAGCAGGAGATGAAGTGGTTCATTATTGTATACAATGTAATGAAGGGTTCTGCCGAAATATAATACCATTAATCGTATAGGAATGTATCAGAATGTGAAAAAGGTTACCAGATAAGATGAAACGTATATTATACTTGGGTAAAAAAGTGTGTGCTCAATAGTAATTAAACTCTCGCGCCACCAAGCTCGTGAATTTTTTGACTTTTAGGGTCTTATTCAGCTTCCTTTAAGGTAATAACTATTGCCACGAAAGATCTCTGGCTTATTGTGATGGAACTGTTGCACTGCACATTTTCCAAGTATTGTTTTTCGTTCAAAACGCAGCTATTACTTCAGTCAAAGTAATAGTTTCGAAACAGCATATTTCTTACAAGTTCCGTTGTGGACTATAACTGGTACGAGTCAGACAAGAATGTGCCTACTGTGGTTCTTAGTTTCCTTCTGCAACATTTTACAAGGGTATTTAAGTCAAATTATTGACGAAAAACGTAATGGTAAGAAAACGCATTAGCGTTTTAGGATCAGAAGTAGATAAAGAAAATTCAATTTTGCGAATAATTCCTTCGAACTGAGCTGTTAAAATGGAACAATTGAACAAAATTGAATAAAATTGAATACAAATTTCTGTAAAGATATCGTTTCAAAATGAATTTATCACATTCTGAAAATTCTCTGCATATACTATACTTCAAAAACAAAATGTCTGAATAATATAAATATGATTTAGTACTTCCTCTATAGGGGATGAGTTTAAAAACAAAAATAAACTGGAGAAAGATGCGAGATATAGAATGTATATATTGAGGAAAAACTAAAGTTTTGTAAAATTCAATCACAAAATTGGAGATTTAGTGATAGGATTCAAGGGTAGATACTTTATTTTATTCATGAAGAGTATAAACAAGATTTACTTAAACATTATTTACGACGCAATTATTACTCGATTTTCGAAGTGTTCACAGTAAGTTAATACTCTTGAAGAAACTCTTGAAGGAACGTATCCTATAAATCCCAGTTTGTCTAATCTCCCTCAGGGGTCTAGTAAAACTGATTCGAAATTAAAATGAGAGGATGAATTCGATTAAAACGGTAATTGATAGTAATATAGGAAGAAAAACTAACGAAGTGAGTACAATGAAATTAAAAACTAAAAGGGTGTGAATATAAAGTGAAGTAGAGAAAGAGAAATGGACATATGTGGAAGGAAAAACTAATGATGAAAGGGACCAGAAGACGCATATATGAGAGCAAAAGAAAGAGACGAAAAAGACTTGAGAGTTTGAAAACAAGAAGTAGCGAGAGGAGATGATAATTCGTATTCTGCATAATATGAGGCGCCTGTCGAAGACTCGGTCGTTCTCGCCACACGACTCGAGCGTGTGTCCTCTGCGGGGGGCGCGCTTCCCCCATGGCGACAGCCCGCGGGCCCAATTAGGCCTGCGTTCCAGCGCCCGCGGCGGCGGAAGCGGGCGCCGCGCAGGCGGGCGGGCACTGCCACGGCCGTCTCGGCGTCTTCGTCGTCTTCGTCGTCTTCGTCGTCTTCGTCGTCTTCGTCGTCTTCGTCGTCTTCGTCGTCTTCGTCGTCGCCGCCGTCGTCGCAAGCCGGAAGCGGCACCGCGGCCGCCACCACGCGCTTTGAGCGGGTGGGGAAGCAAGGGAAGTGTCTTCGCCGCAGAAAAGAATTGTTCCTTGTTACTGATGGAAATGTTCTCAGACATTTTGAACAGTTGTGTAAAGAATTATGTATGCTATACATCAATGCATTGTATGTTATGTACGTGTGTACGTATATATGTATGTATGTATATATGTTCTTGGCGCGACAGCCCGTGAACGGACTCACGCCTTCCGGCGACGTCCCTACCTCGCGGCCATGGACTAAGGGGGTACGTGTGGTTGGCATGTAGACATTCCCATGCGTCTTTTCAAACTGAGGAGTGAATTTTCTCTTCGTCACACAGCAACATATACTGGGACATTGCAAGGAAAACGCCCACTATGCATAATCTTGCCTCACTTGGAATCGCACCCGTAGTGGAAAGCGAGCACCCCGACGAACAGCTAGCCACGAGGCCAAATAATTATATGCACATGGTAATTATGTCTCGTTTAAAACAGCTTCGTTTGGTCGAGCCTTTGCGATTCCTCTATTTGCTGAAATAAGTTTAATGTCTTCAACATGAAACATCTCTCTTCATACGTATTTTATTTTCACCTTCTGGTGTTTTATTTAATATTTCTTTTTTTGTATAGTCGTATCGTTAGTAGTTATAAAATGGCAATATATAAATAATTATTGATTAATAATGATTCAGAGAGTTAACGTAGCAGTTAAGAGAAACAGATATTTCAATGCATTAATCTTAATTTTGCTAAGTTAAGGTCGATACGTTCAAATTTCTTTAGGTAGCACGTCAAAGTACTGTAGTATCGCGATCTATTGCGTATATTATCGATAACCATTATGTTTACATTGATTTAACGGCGTGGGAACAGAACTACTTAAATTTAATGGCGAAGAAATGTTCTGGAAAATCATGTTATTCTTTCAAGGAACACGAGACTAAGACTCCTCAGCACAAGCCTAATCCTCTAAGAGACTGCACATTCAAGCCGTTTAATTACTTACTTTTCGACTGAAAGAAAACCCATTAAACTCTGTTCTACGAAACAGTAAATAATACTTCCATAAAATGTCAGCAAGCAGTACAAAATCGACAACTTTGATCAGAGTTATGACAACCTCTTGTGACGTGTATGGAGAACGGCTGTTTCGCGCCGTCTTCTCGCAGCCGTTTTAGGAAGCCATAGCGCGAGTAAATCAAGGTGCGGAGGCGGCGGCGGCGCCGAGTGGATCGTGCGCGGCGGAAGCGTGCGTTGCAGTGCGGATTGGCGCACGTGACGCGGGGCGGGCGGCAGGTGGCGGTGAGTAGCGGATTGCGCTTCTGGGCTTCCGGGACAACGGGGACGACGATAGCGCAGTGGGTCACCGGCGATGAACTCCGACCCGCACCGCCCGCACTACCCGCACATCCCCCCCGCCCTCTTTGTCCTACCGCAGCCGTAGCCGAGTCCGAGTCCGCGTGACGCCTCCATTCGCAGGCCGGTTCCGAATTCGCGTGTCTTCCTTTTGACCGGAACGGCCGGTTCCAGTGGGCCCGGTGGACCGCCTGCCCTACCACTTGCGTAATATAAAAGGAAAGCTATGTTCTTTAAGTTCTTAAGAAGTGGAAAGGTACGTTTTCATTCGGTTTTTATGCCAAACACAAGTGGCCTCCAAATAACAGTCTAATAGCAAGTCTTAGCAAGAATGTAAGATGGAATGATTTTCTTCTGGCAAGAAATGTAATACTAGTGTGTAAATGGGTTCAATACAGGAGAAAAAGAGATTGTGATGAATGTTTAATTTTTATGATCCAGAAAGTTATCACTTATATTCAAAGGATTCTAAGCCTTTCCGTAGTAATGTAAACAATTATTCAGTGTGTATAAAACAATCTGAGCTTTGACTTGGTATACATTTGACACAGTACCTTTTGTTACGTCATAAGTACTTATGACTATTATCGCCATTAATACCATATAACTTGAGTGATCTAACGATTAAATTTATTTACATTTAATTAAATCTCGCAAATAGCGCTGAAGCCGGTCAACATGAAAAATAGAAAGTATTTAACAGAAATGAAACTATCACAGACACGTGTTATAATGAATTATGTTTGCGAGTGAGCGAACTGGAACATAGAATTTGTAGAAAAATATAAATGTGTACAATTATTGTACACAATTTGCTAATTATTTACACAATTCCATTCAGACAGCACAAACGTTATGCTCAGATATCAAATGTTACGTAATAGTGCACTCACAATATGTTCCGGTATAGTTTTGCATCTCCATGAGGGCGTGATGCAACAATGGATCCCAGTGATTTTTTATCTTTGTTTAGACAAGGAGTTACATTTTCATCATTTATGACTGAAATTATTAGATATTTTTTTTAACTCTCAGTGACAGTTTGTTTTTTCAACGCTTTTCCGATGTTAAGAAAAAATCAAAACAGGCGCCATGAGCTTCGTGGTATCTATGGCGTTCTATAACAACCATTCCTGTCCATAAACATGTTAGTCGAGTATATAAGTTTTGTAAGCGGAGGAACATTTTAAATGTTTTACTAGTTCTACAGAAAATGACATTGTCATCTGTATCCCTGCAGAAAGGTCCATAGGTACAGAAAGTGTACACGGCATTCTATACGTAACTAAAAAGCGTAAAAATTTTAACACAAACTGACAGAAAATAATTATTATTGTTGATAATTACTTGTATTATTGGTTTACAAATATATAAAATTTCCCTTCAGTTATATTGCAATTTATTCTGCGGTCTTCCGTAGAACCCCACTGCTTTTATCCGTATGGCCACGATGACATTAGTATGCGACTGCTCCGTGAAGCTATTGCATGTAGACCGGCAATGAGAGAAGCCATTTTTGTGGCCAAACGAGGAAGATATGACTCATGCTAGAAGCGAATTCTCACATTGTGGTAATGATAGGGGGAAATTTCATCTAAAACGGAGATAAACGTTTCGCTAAAGAGCTAGAAATCAACGAGCCAGTTCGTTATGCGTGGTGTTCAAGAAAGTAAATGGTAAGACTTTCATTCCTCACTCACCTTACTTACCTTCACATCTTCAAAAATTGAAAATGAAACGAACACAAGTATTTTTGCATTTAACGCAAACGCTAGACCAATGCACGTTAATGTATGACAATGGATGACAGAAGAATATTGACAACAAAATTCTTATAAACTAATTAAACATAGCAAGTTAGCTTATCGACAAGATGAGATGGAAGAAATTAAGACGTGGGATGAAGAAGGAACTGGTAGAAGGAACACAGACGGGAAGAAGAAGGAAAAGGGGCGGGAAGAAGATGGAGAAAAGTTATAAAATCGTCCAAAACAGAACTATTTCTTGTGTAATCAACAATTATCAGAAAGAAGACCGGTTTTTTTTTAATTTTTATATATTAAAATACAATAAACAAGAAAAATACTATTCGTGTTTGGTCGCTCGCTCCACATTGATTTATAGGCAAATGTTGTTTAGTTAGTTAGAATTGTTCTTGAGGGAACTGCAATCACAATTATTCTCGAAAAAATGCACTTTAATTAATTAGATTGATTTTTTGAGGAGGGCTAAATAAAATTTTCATTTAAACTTTTTTAAGTACAAATCTAGTACAAATAACTATACTACAATAAGAATAATGATCCTTTTACGTAGTATTTTCTCATGTCTGTGCCTAGTATTTAAAACGTTAAATGTCTATCTGTTCCGGAAAAGCATTGAATTTCTACAAACTCAACTCTCACATTTTTCTAGACAAAATTGAACCCGTCGGACAACCGTGAAAACCACAGCGGAGAATCCCATCAAAATCCCCGGAGCATAAAATTCCATCGATTATCACAAGGCGCGCCAGACCGGCTGGCCAACTCAATTCGCCCGCCTCGCGCACCTGTCCGCTGACGTCATCGCGCCGCGACGGCGGAGTGCGGCGTCTTCCCCGCCAAGTGCCTGCCCGCTGCCGCCGCCGCCTGGCAGCCGGCCGCCGCGGCCGCCACCGGTCCCTGCCCGCGCCCCTCCCCACCACACCCCTCCACTCCGCACCCCTCCCTTCCCCTACGCCCCACGCCCCTCTGGGCTCGCCGCGTACCCGCGCGTCGGAGTCTCTGGCGGGGGAGAGCAGTCGGCGGCCGGCTGTGGTGCGGAATAGTGCGCCGCCGTCTCCAGTAGGGGATCGACAGCTGCGCTCCGCAGTACTAGTAGTTGTAGTAGTTGCTTAGTTTGGTGAACTGGTGATTGTGCGTGTGTGGTTGCAGAACTGTGTTTGTGGAGAGAGAACTGTTTCGGTCACGTGTTCATGTGTTTTCGGAAGACGGATTGTGCATTTTAGTTTAGAAGGTGAGTTTTTTTAAACGAATTTTTGAATGTGTTGGATTAAGGACTACTAATACTCAACGTATGGAGTGTGGTGGTTATGTTACGAAAATACTGAAGGAATGTTGTTCATCGACATGTTTACTACAAACGTGGAATGTTCTTCTTTCATTATTTTCTTTCATAAGCGTCGATTCAGAAAGTTAAATAATCTGGCAATTTGTAAATAATCAATTCGCTGAATGAAGTACATTAATAACACAGTGACATCGAGAAATTATGTTCATCTGCAATAAGTTACCTTTAATTTAATGTGATTTCTATTTCAATTTGATATATATTGTTGAAAATTTTGTGAAATTCTTCTACAAGTTAAATTGAAGACCAATTTATTTAAATGTTACTTTTTATTTTACAAAACAATAAAAACATATTTGTCAATATATTGAAATTAACGGAAACACGTTTATGATTACAAAATCAAAAATATTAGTATTCTTGCATACTCAATAGTAGTGGCATCGTAAGTATTTTTATGCCTGCCCTTGATGCGATGTAGGATCAGCTACTGCCGAAATGTGCTGTGTCTTCATATAATTCCGTTTTTACCGAAAATTTCAGCTGCACGTTTACATAACTGTACCGCGATGGTGACGGTGCTGCCGATGGAACACAATGCTCGTCTGGAAGCGCCTGAGAACGCGACGTGCTGAACTATGGGGAGCGTTTTAATTAGATTGTGCAACGTCGTAAAGCTCCCGGGAGAGGGCGCCGGGTCTTGTATCGAGAGTTGTGCAAGAGCAATAACTTCGCCCGCCCTCTCCGGAGAAGAACCAAGAAGGACCGCGCGATGGGAACCTCCTGCACCGTGCGGGCCCAAGTCTCCCGGTGCTTCTACCGCAATCTCCGCCTCTGCCGCCGCCGTTTACACGGCCGCCCGGCGTCTTCTGTTGCTGCCGTTACGTAAATCCCTGCCCGTCTCCGCTCCGCACGCGGCAGCGCGTCCACTTGTGACAGCGGCGGCGAGGACGGTGGCGAGGGCGGCGGTAAGGGTGGTGGCGAGGACGAGGGAGGCGGTGAGGGCGGCGGTAAGGGCGGTGGCTAGGAAGAGGGTGGCAGCGAGGGCGGTGTTAAGGGCGGTGGCGATGCCGAGAACGAGGAAGGCGGCGGCAAAGGCGGTGGCGGTGGCGAGGACGAGGGTGGCAG